>CM065738.1:50977049-50984549 GCA_033310375.1 Conus canariensis | reverse complement strand
CCAACCAGACATCCTCTGACAAACACTTGCCATCCCAATCCGTTCATAGCCCACCACATTACACACGTCAGAAAGTGTCGAGCACGTCAACACAGACACAGCAGGTCATGCATGTGTATTCAATTTCCAGCCTCAGCATCGTAACAAAAATGTCAATATCGTGCAACAAGTTGTGCTTTCTCAATACAAGTTTTTGTTTTCGTTCAGATCTAGCGTAGGTATGACACTGTTATACATTCCTTCATTACTCTTCTGACACGAACACCTAGCGTAGGTATGATATTGTCATAGATTCCTTCATTACTCATCTGTGACACGAACACCAGTTCCGTTGTGAGTGTGTTGGTAACTTAAGATGTGTGTGTGTGTGAGTGTGTGTGTGTGTGTGTGTGTGTGTGTGTGTGTGTGTGTGTGTGTGTGTGTGTGTGTGTGTGTGTGTGTGCATACGTGCGCGCGCACTGTATTTAAAGATATGATGATGGAACATGAAAGCTAAGGGGCCTAACATCTACAACATTCCTTTCAACCCAGACATACCAGGCTATCTTAATTTCAAGAGTCGCAGATCGAAGAATTAGTCAGACAAATACAAAGGAGGGGTTGGGGCTCTATAAACCTGTGACATTGCTGAAAAAGTCTGCCCCGCACGATCAGTCCATGTAAAGGTAATTTGTTGTACTTCTGGAGGGTGAGAACGGGTACAAAATATAGAGGCGGAATATGGTTTGTTCAGAACGCAACGAAAGGTTACTTCTGACAGTGTTAAAAGTCAGGCAAAGGTAAGGCAAGAGTCTGCTTTTGTCTGCACCCCTTACAGGGATTCTGTGTCCACTGCCTCCACCAAAGTTTGTCCATGAAAAGGTTGTGCGTTGCCAGTTCATTGTGAAGGGTTTAGGGTTGGTGGTGGTGATGATGGTGGTGGTGATGGTGATTGTGGTGATGGTGGTGGTGGTGGTGGTGGTGTGGTGGTGATGAAGAAAGCTTGGAAAACGCGGGTTTGATTTATTACATCAGTCTGGACAACTTGGGGAAGTATTATATAGTTCCTGGCCTAGTTATTAGTACAAGGTTTTGAATTCCCTGTAACTATACCACAGCTTAAAGGTCTTACTACACTGGAGGAAAGTACATATCACCACGTATTCCATTCATACAGCTGAAAGACGTGGGACATGATCTTCAGTGCGGTATGAAAAGAAATGTAGTCAACGAATCAGCCATTTTTTTTTACCATTATGTCCGTTTTATTCTTTAGCATGGGCTAGACATCTTTGGGGTGTGACAGTCACTCAATAATCGACATGGTGACATCATCGCTGCAAAGCTGTGGGCCCGTGATCAGCTTGTTATCAACAATCTAGCACTGGTATTGAGCTGACATGGACATCACAGACAGACATAATCAGTGTACGCTGGGCTAACATGGATAACACAGGTAGACAGAGTCTGTCCACGCTGGGCTTATATTGATTCACAAAGGATGAATCAGTCCACCACGTTTGTCTTAACATGAATCATACCAACGGAAAGAATCAGTCCACACTGAGCTGACATAGATCGCAGAGACATAATCAGTCCACACTTAGCTGACATGGATCATACAGAAGAATCAGTCCACACTGAGCTGACATAGATAATACAGACAGAATAAATCCACACTGAGCTGACATAGATAATACAGACAGAATCAGTCCACACTGGGTCACATGGATCACACAGGCAGAATCAGTCCACACTGGGCTGACATGGATCACACAGACAAAATCAGTCCACACTTGGCTGACATAGATCACACAGACAGAATCAGTCCACACTTGGCTGACATAGATCACACAGACACACAGAATCAGTCCACACTGAGCTGACATAGATAATACAGACAGAATCAATCCACACTGAGCTGACATAGATAATACAGACAGAATCAGTCCACACTGGGTCACATGGATCACACAGGCAGAATCAGTCCACACTGGGCTGACATAGATCACACAGACAGAATCAGTCCACACTTGGCTGACATAGATCACACAGACAGAATCAGTCCACACTGGGCTGACATGGATCACACAGACACACAGAATCAGTCCACACTGAGCTGACATAGATAATACAGACAGAATCAGTCCACACTGGGTCACATGGATCACACAGGCAGAATCAGTCCACACTGGGCTGACATAGATCACACAGACAGAATCAGTCTACACTTGGCTGACATGGATCACACAGACAGAATCAGTCCACACTGGGCTGACATAGATCACACAGACAAAATCAGTCCACAAAGGGCATGGACCATGCAGACAGGTAAACTCAATCAGATCTGTGACGTCTTTCATCTAGTAGCTCATCAAGGCGTCTATACGTTTAGGTCAGTGCAGCTGCATACATGATATTCAGAGCTAGGTGTGATGTTAAAGCCATGTACCTGTTTCAGGAAAGACTTGAATTCAGGTTTAAAGCAAGAGCGATGATTTACCTATTTTCGTTCACAGTCAATGAGCAAGGGTGGAGGCTCAAGACACGTTGGGCATGCCAGGAACGGTTGTCCATAACTCACTTTCTGCAGCCATCAGCATTTAACAGGGGTGCAGATGCCGAACAAACCACGTGACCTAGTTCTGAGACAGCCCCCAGTTCTTTCACTAGTCTGCTCGTCGACACACTTACCTTTGTACCCAGGTTTGTCAAGGACGATCCACGCTGACTTTTGGAGGTGTTGTCTATTTTGCTTGTCTCATCTATTTCCGGTTGGTCTGCTGTCATGTTTTTCCTTTTACATTCCAGAAGAAAGCCAAAAACAAAAACAAAAAAAGAACATGGACAATGGTGGGCGGGGCATTTTGTATTTGGCATGTTCTATGTGGACAACATTGTAAGTAACATTCAACACACACACACACACACACACACACACACACACACACACACACACACACACACATACGCACGCGCGCGCGCGCGCGCACACACACACACAACACACACATACACACACACCACCACACACACACATACACACACACACACACACACACACACACACACACACACACACAGGCGCGCGCGCGCGTACTAATGCACGCACGCATGTACGCACGCACGCATGCACGCACACACACGCACACGCCCTCCATCTCTCTCTCTTTCTCTTCTTCCCTCCCTCACTCTCTCTCTCCCTCCCTCCCTACCCCCCCCCCCCCCGTCTGTCTGTCTTCTGTCTGTCTGTCTGTCTGTCTGTCTGTCTGTCTCCTCCCTCTCTCTCTCTTTCTCTCTCTCTCTCTCTCTCTTACAAACAGTTTTAGTTTAATCGAGGAGGCGTCACTGCGTGTGGACTAGTCCGTATACGCCATACTCCATCCATTAAGTTTCGAGACCACAATGCGCATGGTTTCAAGCAGACGGATAAATGAAATAATGACTAAGATAAGAGAATTTAAGAAGAGGGTCTCGTGGCTACGGCTTTTCAGATGTCTGACTTATGCATAAACCTAAAGCGCTGGTCAGACCTTAGGCACCTACCTGACATTGGTTGTGCCATTGTTATCATTGTTGGTTTACCTGGTGAGCGCACACGTGTGTCTCTGCATATGTTCGTGTGCCTAGGAGTGCGAGTATGGGCCCATTCGTGTGTGCCAGTGTATGTGGTGTGTTTGTGCATGTGTGTGCGTGTGTGTGTGTGTGGGGGGGGGGACGGGGGGGTGCGCCCGTATGTGTGTGTGTGTGTGTGTGTGTGTGTGTGGTGTGTGTGGCGCGCGCGCGCGCGCTTAGGCACAGGGAACTTATCCACTTGGCATTAAAACGAGATTTCCTCCAACTTTATCCATATGAAAGCAATTTTGTACACACCATGTACCATGTTATTCATGGGCGATTCCTGTTGTTTCCTTCTTGAGCCTTGGGAAACAATGGTGAGTGATCTACACCAGCACCTCTAAGTCTGTCGTTAATCTTGGTTAGATCAGACGAAACATTGGGTATGATTTCAAATCGTTGTTAAACGAACAAAATGATAATGCTTATGCCCTCATGGATAGAAATAGCAGTAACTGGACACCTTGGGTGACACCCAATGTACAATACGCCAGAAGTCACCGCTACCATTCACCGAACTGAAAAGATTATTTTATACACAAGTGTTGTATTTTTTCCCTGCTTCTGTAAAAGCTTTATATATTCTCATCGTGATTTACAATCATTCGACATGTGACAGCCAATGTTCTACAAAAATGTTCTTAGACGATTTCTGGCACAACTTGTCAGCTACTGGACATTCTGCTGGTCATTCTGCTGTTAAGGTCTCTGTTTAAAATATTATAATAGTAGGAAATTCAAAGATCCTATCTGTGAGAACATCTTCTAGTGCATGTATACCATTATCAGCTTCAAAATACGAGTAATATGGTGAATTTCCTGTGGGTACATGTATACTTACATACTAACCACGTTTGATCAAATTGAGTAAACTTCTAGAAATCACGAACATAACAACATTGTTGTAATCAAAGTAAAGAGTTTTAACATATTGTAAATATCTTTTTTTTTTCCAAAGATGAATTATTACCACTTGATTGTCTCTTTTGATGAGTAAATTGTATAGCAGGTCTACAGAATATTCCATGAGTATGAAAAGAAGAAGGCTGTAAATAATTAATCAAAAACAAACTATGTCGACCAATGGTATATGGGAGAGCAAGTTATGATCACCAATCTTCGACAATAACCCATTGACATTACAATGTAAAAATGACACGCGATTTCTATTCACACATGTTATTCTTTTCCCACCCTCGCACACATGCACTCTTCCCATGCTGTGTACAATTATCACTTCCACTCTCACAATACTCATCAACATCACTGGAGATCAACAACGTGTTCACACTATCCTCGTGCACGCGATCGGGAGCTGACATAGCTGCAGTGTCATCCGCTGTAACCAGCTCACGAGGAACATCGCCATATGCACGTGAACACATTCTGTCAAAGCTGAAAGAAGATGGTGATTGTTTTGTTGTTGTTGTTGCCTCTGTTTTATATGTACGATTTTAGTTTAAAAAATCATTTCTTTGACATGATAATATATATCACGTTGAGAGAGAGAGAGAGAGAGAGAGAGAGAGAGAGAGAGAGAGAGAAGAGAGAGAGAGAGAGAGAGAGGAGAGAGAGAGAGAGAGAGAGAGAGAGAGAGAATTACTTACAGTTTTGTCACCGAGACATTTATATGCCTGCACCACAGTTACTGTGTTCTTTGATTAACTATCTGCACAAATTAGTGCAGCTTCTATATTTATAGGCATACCCGTCCGTTGCTACGTCTCTTCCGCAGTAGAAACGATCTTTGTATGCTCTTCAAACATCTCCAGAGGTGTGAATACAGTAAATTAAAGCACAATTATGTTATGGAACGGCAGAAATGTTTCGTCTTCTGTTTAGCGCAACCTGAGTAAAATAATTCATTCCAGATTCTCAAATGTAAGTGTTTTATCATGTAATTCGATGTGACAACGTTTTCATCAGATCAGATCAAAAGCATATGAAGTGTCAGAATGAATATTTCGGAGGAAATATTGATTTTGATTTCTGGAATTTAGCTATGTCGAGTTTTTGCATGGATGCCAGACAGCAACGACTGAAGGTAAGGCAGATTTAAACTGACTCGCTGTCTGAGCTGAAATAGATCATTACTGAGGGAAAAATCAATATGGATTCTAAACATCCTATCACAAATTTAAAACAGTAGCACATGAGAGTTCAGGACAAAGTGAAATAGTCAGATTAATGCACATGATAAGTTTTTAGATTAAAAAAATCAGTGTCCGCTCGTAGTTTCAATGTAGGTTCTGAGGGACATGAAAAAGATGTAGCAAAAACGATTCTGAAGGCTTTGTGGGGATGGGGTGGGGTTCAAAACTGGGAAAACGAAGCGGCAATTTATAACATCTGTCTGGAAAACACTAAAAAAAGAAACCATGCGTATTCCCTGACCTATTGCTAGCAACTGGGCTGGAATTCCCTTTAATACTACCACAGCTTAAGGGTGTTACAACATCGGAGGAAGGGGCATATCACCACATATCCATTCACACAGCTGAGAGACTTGGGTCGTGATCATCAGTGTGGTTTTAAAGGAAATGTAGTCAATGAATCAGCTGATGTACCTTCGTCACTCATTTCATTTTCCAGGCAATGTGGAAACGGGGAGACAGAATTGCCTTGAATCTGAAATCGCATACAGGCTATGAATTGTTTATACCACGTTGAAAATGTCCAGCCCCCAACAAGTATTTGCAACTGTTCCATGGCTGCTTGAAATTAGTGATCCACACAAGAGACAGACAGATCGATAGATCAATAGATGGATGGATAGATAAAGAGATGGACAGACGGGTAGTAGATAGACAAACAGATAGATAGACACACGGGGGTAGATAGATAGAGTTGATAAACAAATAGATAGCCACACGGATAGATAGATAGAATGATAGATAGATATGTAGGTAGATAATTGATAGAAGATAGAGATTAGATAGATAGATAGATAGATATGATAGTGAAAGAGTACTTTTTCACTGCTCCCATTAATTCATTTCTGATATTACTGTGATCTATTTTACCTTGTGATCATGTCAAACCATTTCACTTATTTTAGTGACATTGTTCTGCCGTAATGATTTATTTATCCATTCTTGCACCGTCATAGACTGCTATGATTCATTGTATTATCTTTATTAATTTTGTGTTTTCTAGATGTGATTACTATTATTCATACCATGGTCAACTTTGCATTTCTAGCCACGTTTCCTCAATCGTTTAGATTCCTTTATTCATGATGTCTATTTTGTTATTATTATGTGTTGAGTCAGCCTCTTCCTTCTCCTCTTCGTCCTCACATTATTTTATTATTATTATTTATTATTATTATTATTATTATTATTATGTTATTATTTTTATTATTTTATTGTTCATCTTATTATTGTTATTATTATCATTATTATGATCATTATTATATTATCATAGTTAGTAGTAGTAGCAGTATTGTTGTTGTTATCAATACTATTATTGTTAATATAATTAATTATATTATTATTATTATTTAATTACCATTATAATTATCATTATTGTATTCTCCTTTTCTTTCTCTCTTCTTCAGTATCATCATCTTTTCTTCTTCTTCTTCTTCTTCTTCTTCTTCTCATTATTGCTTTTCTTGTTGTTGTTGTTGTGTTGTTGTTGTTGTTGTTGTTGTTGTTGCTCTTCTTTTTCTTCTTCTTCTTTATCTTCTTCTTCTTATCTTCTTCTTCTTCTTCTTCTTCTCGTTTAAGTTGGTTTTTTTTTTCCTGCCTGACGAAGAACAGTGAGTCAAAGTGTATTTTCTAATTTGTTTGTTCCCTTCGTTAGCCTGTCCGGTAACTTTGCTTTCGCTGCTCTGCTTCATTTATCACCTGCCCTCACACTGCTTGGAAACTAGATGTGTATAAGAGCTATTCTCTTTGT
>CM065738.1:50967049-50972049 GCA_033310375.1 Conus canariensis | reverse complement strand
CACCGACTCGCATTCATACCTTCTGTACTCCTCCAGCCACCCTGCTTCCACCAAAACAAGCATTCCTTTCTCTCAACTACTTCGTTTGCGACGCATCTGCAGCGATGATGACGATTTCGCCAAACAATCTACCCTGATGATCTCATTTTTCCTTGAACGTGGATACCCTGAACCCATTTGCCAAGAAGCCCTACAAAAGGCCTCTAGAATTCCCAGAAACACCGCTCTTAAGCAAAAGATCACTCCTTCATCAGACGACAGGCCTGTTCTTGCTATCACCTTCCATCCTCACAACCTCGCCATCAAAAACATCCTTATGAAGAACTACCACATTCTGCAGACTGATCCTTCCCTGAAACACATTTTCACCCAGCCTCCACTAGTTGCCTACAAACGTGACACCAACCTCAGAGATCTTCTTGTGCATTCAAAATTGTCCACAAACACAGTCTCACCACCTGGCAATTCTCCATGCAAGCAACCCAAATGCAAAACCTGTCCTCACCTAAACTCTTCTACAACCATCTGTGGCCCCTCAGGCAAAATTTCCATACGCAACCCTTTCACTTGTCAGTCCCGCAATGTAGTTTGCATTCTTTCTTGCTCCTTCTGTGGCCTCTTGTATGTTGGAGAAACCTACAGAACCCTTAACGACCGTTTCACAGAACACCTACGAGCAGCCCGTCTCGGTTACAATACACCAATTGCAAACCATTTCTGCTCTTCCGGCCACAACCTCTCCCACATGCAGATCGCTGCAGTCTGGCAAAATTCATCTTCCTCTATAAGACGTAAAGAACAAGAGTCCCTCCTTATTCACAAACTTGGCACTATCCACCCAAATGGAATCAATATCAAACACTGACTTTCCTCCATAACAGCCCTTTGTTCTTACTTATCTTGATTTTGTCTCTTAACATTTTTTTTTTTTTTTTTTTTTACTTTATCCCCCCCCCCCCCCCCCCCCAGTCCTTCTGCTCTTGACCCATTCTCTCTCTTCTTCCCCACCCTGCCCTCTCCTTCTATACCCCCCCCCTCATCCCTTCCAACTCTCTCCTTCCTTCCCCCTCAATCCTTGCTGAACACTTTTCATCTTCTAGCAGTATTCACTTTTCAGCTTTTTGGCAGTGCTCACTTCCTCACTTCCCCATTTCTCCCTGCCCACTGTCACCCATTCCCACCTGTCCCCCTGAGCCAAGAAGGTTTTGAACCGAAGCGCCCTCATCCACCTCTTCCTCAAGGACCTGCTACCATAACCCAGGCAAGTTGTTCCATTTACCAGATAATTGGGTGCAGTATCTTCATAAAATAATGGAAACATGCTGGAATGAAGGCAAATTACCTGCCGTGTGGAAACATTCAATTATAGTTCCCATACTTAAAAATGGCAAACCCTGTAGAGATGTCAACAGTTACAGGCCAATCTCTCTTACTTCACACACATGTAAGTTAATGGAGAAGATAGTAACTGCTCGCCTAATTCACTATTGTGATAAAAACAATGTTATTCCAGTCCATCAAGCTGGTTTTAGGTCGGGAAGATCTACAACGGATCACTTGGTGAAGTTATCTACCAATATAAAACGCCAATTTGCTCGTAGGCAAAATGTGCTGGCAACATTTTTTGACATTAAACGAGCCTACGATCAAGTGTGGCACGCTCAATTGTTATTTAAACTGAAAAGAGCAGGTATTTGTGGGAGAATGTTTTCGTTTGTAAAAGATTTTCTTTCCTGTAGAACTATTGAAACAAGAGTTGAAAATGCATATTCTTCCCAGAGACATTTACATATGGGAGTTCCTCAAGGATCCATCATTGCTCCTTATCTTTTCAGTATTATATCAGATCTTTCTAAGAAGATAGCAAAAAATGTTAAGATTGTTCAATATGCTGATGACATTTGTATTTGGTTGGATGCAAAATTGAAGTATATTTCAAACAGAAAACTGAAACAAATTCAGATCTGTTATCAGTCTGAATTAGATAAGATAAGTGCTTTCTTGACAGAGAATGGTTTATCTTTATCTGTTGAAAAAACTCACATGATGGTATTTAGTGCTGGTGACCCTCCCAGAAGATTACCTAGTTTCTTTATCGACGGAGCTGAGCTACAATTCAAAGACATCACAAAATTCTTAGGTGTCTATTTTACATCGAAATTATCATGGAAAATTCACATTGAAAACAGTCTATCAAAAGCTCAAAAAAGCTTAAATTTGCTTAAAATTATAAGCAGACAAAATTGGGGTAAAGAAACAGAAAGCTTGACTCTTCTTGCAACATCTTTAGTTAGATCAAAGCTGACTTACGGCCAAGAAGTTTATTTTTCTGCTCCTAAATATCTTATGAAGAAATTACAAAGTATTGACTCTAAGGCATATAAATTAGCTTTGGGAGTTCCTGTCCACACTCCGACTATTGCTACGTATGGGGAGGTTGGTGTTCTACCTTTGAACAGTTATCGAGAACTGTCTTCAGCTAAGTACATTATAAGAAGCAGTGCTGCTGAAAATGTCAACGTGAATGAAAATGTACTTAGATCAGATCTTCAATTTCCAAAAAGAGCAAGGGCCATAAAATCTTTGACAACAATAGCCACTTATACTTCAGATATTCACAGTAGATTAGATCTGAAAACTAAAGATATAGGTAAGCGTTCGATTACGTCTCCAATTCCTCTATGGGAACTGAGCAGAGCAGATTTTGACTTTTCCAATGACGATCTAAAAAAGAGTGATAACCCTCACCTACTTGCTGTTTCTTTTCGATCTCATGTTCATTCAAATTATTCTAACCATTTGAAGGTATATACCGATGGTTCTCTTATTGACACTAATGTGGCGGGTGCTGGGTTTGTAATACCTGGACTAAAGAAAGAAAAATCGTTTCATATTGGTGCAGGTCATTCTATTTTCACCGCAGAACTGGTAGCCATTCTCATGGCTCTGCGATACATTGTTAATCTTCCTATGTTTATATTTCCAATACATTTTTTGTGTTGACTCTAAGTCTGTCTTATTTACACTGAAATCCATGAAGTCTAGAGACAGATTTGACTTAGTAATTGAAATTAATCATCTCATACATTTTCTAATTCAAAAGGGTTCCAGTGTAACATTTACTTGGGTTCCATCACATTGTGGTATTTATGGAAATGAATGGGCAGACAGAGTAGCTAGAAGAGGTGCAGGACAAAGAATTCGTTGTGAAAACGTTCATATTCCTTTGTTGTAAAGGAATGCTATAATCTTTTAGAAAAAGACACCAAAGCTCGTGTGGGTTATAATGTAAATCAGCACACCTCTTACAGCATGTCTTTGTTGAATGTTTTTTCCGAGGGAAATTTCCAGTTTGTGTTTTAGACTTAAATATAATTCATTAAAATGTAAATATGTTGATACTGCAAAATGCATATGTGGGGAAAAACTTTTGACATTTCATGTACTATTTAATTGTCCCACTATGCGGCAGTACCTACCCAATTTTCAGTTACCAAATAATCCTACAATTGATGATTTTAAGACTCTAACTTCAAACCATTCATTTTTGGCTAATGTATCAAAATATTTACTTCGCAGTCCTATCGGTACATTAGTATGAGATTTCAGTATTTTTGAAGCAAGCATTGTTTATGTTGTTCATGTTCACTGATTTAAGCTTTATTTTTAATTATGTTTTCATTTGTATAATAATATCAATGTCATCTTGATGTATATCATTTACAAATATCATAATCGTCTAAAAACACGCCATGTGAAAAGACGTAAAACTAAACAAAAACAAAAACAAAAAACGCACACACACACACGCGCACGCACACAAACATACACACGCATACACACACATACGCGCACGCATGCACGTACGCGCACACACACACACACACACACACACACACACACACACACACACACACACACACACACACACACACACACACATACAGAGAGAGAGAGAGAGAGAGAGAGAACACTGAACACTGAACACTGAACATGTTTAATGTCATTAGCTATACACGCCTTAGTGACATGGGGGTACAGCACAAAATAATCATATCGAAAACGAAAGTAACAACATAAAAGAAACATCAATCAATTGAAAGCTTGAAATACAAGCAAAATAGACCAGTATCTCGACCATCCAGTTTAATATTATTCATAGAAATAAATATGTAAATACGATAACCAAAATATTTTACTACTTCCTGTAACATTCATTTTTCATTTGAACGTCGTCAGTTGTAATTGATGATAATCTCTGCTCGTATTTTCAATGCCTCTTCAATGTATCTAGCAAATGATTTTACTGAATTATCATCATAATTCAGTTTTAAAATTCTGAATGTGTTCTGACTTACGGCAACATTCTTTTGAAAAACTACACACTTATCTCGTACAGCACTGTAATTTTTACAATGAAACAAAAAATGCGACTCATCCTCCCTAAGGAAGCCACACGATAAACATGGTGACGCTGTAGATGACTCAGTATAGAACCATATTTTATTGGCGTTCAGACCAAGAGTCCTTGTTCTAAGTCTGGATAGACAAATTTTATGCCATCTGTTCGTTATTACTGAAATATACTTTTCTGTTTCAAATATACTTTTAAAGCCATAAAACTTGTTATATTTATCCGTGTTTTCCATTTTAGAATGCCAGTTTTGTTTATATGAAGCTATTATCCTGTCTTTGAATTCCAGAATAAAACCATCTTCATAACCAACTCCCTGGCACATCCACACAATCCCAAATCCGTGAGTAGTCAAAATCTTCTTAACAAAATATACCCAATTTTCGTTCCCCCTTTCATGCTCATTCAATAACATTTCATAAGCCTGTTTACAAAGTCTTGAGGCAGGAAGCCTCTGCAGTTTTAGCCAGTATTTTATACATTTAATGTGTGACCTAATATACAATGGGTATCTGCCGGTTTCTTCATAAATTACCGTATTCGAAGAATGTAGGGGGACATTTAAAAAGCGCGTAATTGCAAACGT
>CM065738.1:50932049-50952049 GCA_033310375.1 Conus canariensis | reverse complement strand
GAAGTGTCGTACTGGGAAGGCAATATGAGCATTTGATCAGCTGAACAAATAATGGAACAGCAAAAAACTTTCCCTTGGAATCAAACTGGAATTTGATAACTCCAGTGTGATTTCAACGCTGTTATATGGCTGTGAAACCTGGGAACTGAAGACCACCCAGGAGTAGAAACTTAACGCTTTTGATACTAGGTGCCTACGTTAGATCTTAGGCATCAAATGCTCAGACTTAATACCAAATGAAGACGTCAGGGAGAGGTCGAAACAGCTCCCCGTGTCAACAATACATATGGACCTACTTTAATGGCATTTTCTACCCCCCCCCCCCCTCCTCCACTTCACAACCACGCTATTTTCACCCTCATACACACCCTCGAGCGCCCCTTTCCTCACCAAAATACATCTCTTCTACCACTCTCTCCCTTTCATCGTATCTGTTACTATTTGCCTTTTCTCTCTATCTGCCCCTCTGTTTGCGTCTCTCCATCCACACACACACACACACACACACACAGAGGACGTCATCAAGATGGCGGAGATAGCCAGCGGCGAAATATTTGGCTGCTGAGTTGTTTTTTTTCCGACAAAACCTCATACAATGAAACCTATGACGCGATCCAGGAGCGCACGTCTCAGCTTTAGTACCCCAGGAGGTACAAGATCTTTGTCTAAAGCTGAAAGACACCTGGCAAAAGACGACGACATGGAGAATTTTCAAACGGGCATCCCAGCTAGCAAAAACGACTCGGGCCTAGGTTCAACGGGCCACGAAGATTCTGCGAAAGACAAAAGTTCCGGCTTCAGAGGAGACAGAGATGGCAAGGGACTTCATCGCACTAACACATACGGTCGGTGAACTTAAATCTATTATTTTGAAACTGTCTGGACCGATGGTTACACTTGAAAAAACTGTTACCGAACAGAAGCGACTGATGGAAAAACTCTAAAATAGTCAAGCGAGGCCTCGGTCAGCCAGTATCGGTACTCAAACCGAATCCCCAGGTCCCCGCACATACGCTGAAGCGGTGATATCGGTTCCGTCTGCAAACGAAGGCAATAGGCTTACTGGCGACGGCGGTCTTATTGCTCGGGGCAAGTAGGGTATCGTTAAAAAATCAATATTAGAAAAACAGACTATGATGTCTTCCAAACGACGTGATGTCAATTCTACAAATGACGTTGACTCTTCTATGACATCAAACTCGGCAAAAGAGAAAGGAAGACTGAATGAAGGTCGTGGCCTACCAACAGTAGCCGTATTCCACGACTCGGTCCTAAGAGGAGTCAAGCACACAAGACTAGGTCACTCGTATGGTTTTGCTGTCCAACCACAGAAAGCACATCAAGTGAAACATCTTCATGAACACCTAGAAAATGACATGTCACCAACGGAAAAACCTCCTGACTGCATCGTCTTACATTGTAGAATTAACGATCTAAAGAATGAAGAAGTGGAAGCTGTCAGTAAAAGTTTCGTCAAAAAAATCGTCCAACGCTACCCCAAGTCATACATTGTTGTGAGCAAAGCCACACCAGTGCGTCAGGCTGAGCTTGATGTTAAACGGCAGCTCTTCAATGCACTGGTCACAAAAGAACTGTTTGGTCAGATTGGTGTTTCTTTTGTCTCTCATGACAATTTCAACTATAACTATGGCAAAGACGGCATCCTCTTACCATGAAAGGCTCCAGCATCCTGGCGGTGAACCTTGGGCGACACATACGGCAACTCTTCTGGGTGAAGCCAAAGAGAACAGCACGGGCCGTGGGTCAACTCCCAAGAGGATCCCAGCGTCGCTGTTATGGTCTACACCCCCCATTTCTTGGAAGCTCAAGGTCCCTGGTGGAACATGTATGAAGTGCTTGGTGGATGGTTCTGATAATCAGTTTCGGACTTTTTTTTTTAACAGTCCCGATACTTTTGTTGTCTCAAGAACACTCGGCCAGTCGAATTGTATCTGTACCATTTGAGGACGTGAATACCGCGAAGACAGACTATACGTATTATAGTTTCCTACATTGTGTCTTTTCTCAAACGTCATTGTTTTCCACACTTATTTTTTTCTCTCAAACTTCTCTTTTCTCATCGCTCCAGTGCATACTTTACTTTTAATATTATTTTGCTCATTTATTCATTTTCCAAGATCAAAACTTGCACAGTATTTTCTGGATATCATTCAGAAGATATCTAACTCAATCCATAATGAACATGAGTAACAAATCGAATATACACAAAGTACAAATCCTGCAATGGAATTGCAGATCAATAGTAACAAACTTGGCATATCTTAAACACCACCTTGCCTTGAACCAGTATGAAGTCTTAATACTGCAGTCTCTCAACGTCACACCCCCCAAACTGCCTAATCTGCCGAACTATTATCCTCCAATACACGAAGTAGAGGATATACATGAAAAGGTACAGACAGCAATGTATATTCATAAAGGCTTAGAATATAGTCTTTGTGTATTACCAATATCGAAGTCAACTTCAGAATTTCACTCATGCTCGGCAACAATAAAATTCAATAAGTCTCTGACACTAAATGTTTTGTCAGTGTACCTGCCAAAAGGTCCCAACGAACATAACTCTGAATGGCTCCGTACAATCCGGGACCAACAGAGTAGTAAATGGCTAATTGCCGGTGATTTTAACGCCCACTCACTTTTTTGGGAAAGTGAATGTTACACAGTAACAAGTAACCGCCTTGTAGAAATATTGTAGACAGTCCATTTCATCTCTTAAACGACGGCAGCGTCACAAGGATTCCAGACAACTCGAAACACAGAGCAACAGCCATAGACCTTTCCCTTATTTCTCCGGAGTTAGTACCTTCATGCTCCTGGGAAACACATAAAGGTACATTAGGCAGTGACCATCTTCCTATTGTTATAACTCCTCGAGAGAACACATACAGTCAAATGGTGGTGTGGAAGATATTATACCAAGATATAATTATAAGGGAGCAGACTGGAATAAATTTTTCAATATTATTGCTACACAAGACTTCCCTAATAATGATGACGAAAATGTTGACGATTTATTTTTAACATTAAAAAAGCAGTTCCGTTAGCATCTCACTCGTCTATACCTAAACTAAGAACTTTTAGATTTCCTAATCACACTGGCAACGTTTGGTGGAATGTTGATTGTGAGAAGGCGGTAAATAATAAAAAAGAAAAATATAAACTCAACATAAAAGATAAAACTGAAGAAAATCATGCTGCGATGAAGACTGCAAAAAGATCATTGTAACAGAGTAGTTAACTGTGCCAAAAGAGAATACTGGCAATCTTTTTGCACTAAAGAAGTTATTGGGCATAAAGATTCCAAAAAGGTCTGGAAAAAAATTACGGACATGAAAAATGGAATTAGATTTCCCAGTTATCCAATAAAAATGGGCGACAATGACAAGGTTCCGTCAGATACGGAAAAAGCAGAAACCTTTGTTAGTATGTTTTCAAATAATAGCAGTGTAGCAGTACTATCATCACACTGTAGAGCCCATAGAAAACATGCTAAATTAGATTCGTTGTATGCAGGTCCAGTTCCACAAAAGGATCATTATATTAACTCACCTATAACACCGACTGAGATTAAAAACTGCAATATGCTCATTAAACAAAAAAAAAAGTTCAGTTGGTCTGGATGTAGTCAGCAATGAAATGTTAAAACACATTCCTGAAAATGGTATTGCTTTTCTACACAATTTTTTTCAAAAATGCCGGGACAATGGTGTCATTCCGCAGCTATGGAAAGATACTATTATCATATCTATTCTTAAGCTGGAAAACCTAAAAGTGACAAAAATAGCTATCGCCCCATAGCACTTACTTCACATTCGGGTAAGCTGTTTGAGAAAATTATCCTAAATCGACTATTACATTACTGTGAAAAGAATGAAATTGTACCTGTAAATCAAATTGGTTTTAGGAAAGAAAGATCTGGCGTTGAACATTTAGTTAAACTATCTACAGAAATAAAGCGACAATGTGCTCGTAGAAAGAGAGTATTGGCAACCTTTTTTTATGTCAAAAAAGCATATGATCAGGTTTAGCGTAGTCGTCTCATGTACAAACTTAAAACAATTGGACTATCTGGAAATATCTACAGATATATCAACAATTTTCTAACAAATAAGTCAATGGTGGCCAGAGTGGGAGCAACATACTCTGCCCCTAGGAATCTAGACATGGGTATCCCACAAGGCTCGGTGATTGCATCTATACTTTTCCACATCATGATACATGACCTGCCAAAGGCGGTATCAAGCAAAGTAACTCTCGTCCAATATGCAGATGATATATGTATGTGGATGGACGTAACCTTAAAAAGGTCGACACCACAAAGAGCCCAACATTACCAATGAAGATTGTACCAGTTTGACCTTGATAACATTGAAAAATTCATGTTTCAAAATGGACTATCTTTATCCCCTGAAAAAAAAAAAAAACTAATATGATTCTATTTAACTCTGGTAGAAATCCAGCAAAATTACCGATCTTAAAACTGCTTGTGATCCTTTAGAATATAAACAAAACGTCAAGTTCTTGGGATCAATTCTTGCATCAAAGCTGACATGGAATATGTATTTTGAGTATATTCTAACAAAGGCAAGACATAGCTTAAATCTTCTAAAGACCATTAGTAGATTACCCTGGGGGGAATGGACCCTGAAACCTTAGTTCATCTTTCTACAGCACTTGTTAGGTCCAAACTTTCTTATGGACAAGAAATTTATTTTAGTGCTCCAAAATACCTATTACAAAAATTACAAAGTATTGACTGTAAAGCCTATAAACTAGCTCTTGGCCTTCTGAGTCATACGTCAAACAAAGAAACATGCAGAGCAGCTGGAATCTTACCGCTTGATGATTATCGTGAACTTGCTACTTCAAAATTTGTGTTGAGAGCAAGTTCAAGTGACAATTTCATTGGGGAAGAATTGAAACTAAGAACTGAGTATGATTTTCCTAAAAGGGCAAACAATATATCGTCGCTAATGACAATAGCAACATATACTTCTAATTTAATTGAAAGTTCAGGAATAAGCATCAAAGACATGTCAATAAAACCATCATTCGCGCCCATACCACCATGGGAAACATTAAAACCGTCATATGATATCAGCTATTCTAAATTGAGAAAAGAAAAACATATAAATGTTATGAATTCAATTGCAAAAACACGTATCTATGAAAAATATCAAAATCATCTACAGGTTTTTACAGACGGCTCCGTACTTGACAATGATAATGTTGGTGCGGCCTTTGTCATACCGGCACTGAAAATTGAAAAATGTTTTTACCTTGGCAAAAAAACTGTCAATTTTTACAGCCGAATTGACAGCCATCACGCTTGCTTTAGAATTATTGGTGAACTTTCCAATTACAGTTTTAGAATGTTATATTGGTGGATTCTAAATCGGTTTTATGTTCACTGAACTCCTTCAGTACCGATACACGGCCTGACCTTATGTACGAAATTCATTATTTACTACATTGCTTGTCGGCTAAAGGCACAGTCATTGAGTTTTGTTGAGTGCCTTCGCACGGTAACATAAATGGAAACGAAATGGCCGACAGAGCTGCTACAAGAGGCGCAAGAGGTTTAGAGAAGACTGTAAACATGACACTTCCTTTGTCACTCCATGAAAATTACCGGCTGCTCGAAACAACAGCATGGAAAAAAAATTAGCAGACGGTCTGATGAAAAGACTTTAACACAAAATGCAGCTGCAGTTCCGTTGGAAATTGTATCAAGAAAGTTGCCAAATGCACCGTTATATTATTCTAGACTTGTAACTTCCCTTTTTTCCGCCTAAAAATTAACGCTTTAAAAGCAAAATTCTCCAAAAATGTATATTGCCTGTGTGGTGCACAAATCACAGTTGATCACATTTTATTCCATTGTCAAAGTCTCCGAGGTTTTCTACCTGATTCAGTCACAGCAAAGACTGTTTCGGAAGAAAACATAGAAGATTTATTATATGATACAAAGGTTTTACTACAATTTGCTGAATCCCTAATTAACACTCCCATCAGGTCATTCCTGTAGATTTTTTTCTTCCAGTGTAGATTAGTGGTGAGGGACACATCCACCCACCCACGTTTCTGTATTTTGCATTTTGTTTGTTATATGTATCTTTAACATTCCCTCTTTACTGTTAATGCAGTGTTCACAGTTTTACATTCCCTCACACAGTTACACTCCCACACACTCCCACACACTCACAGACAGAATGCACTCATTCACGCACACTTTGGTCTAATATCACTTATGGTGAAAAGACGTAAAAACAAAGAACGAACGAAACACACACACACACACACACACACACACACACACACACACACACACACACACACACACACACACACACACACACACACAACACACACACACAACACAACACAACAAAACACACACACACCACACACACACACACACACACACACACAACACAACACAACACAACACAACACAACACAACACAACACAACACAAGCACCACGCACGCACGCACGCACGCACGCACCACACACACACACACACACACCACACACACACACACGCGCGCGCGCGCGCGCGCGCGCGTGCGGCTGCTCGCACGCGCGTGCGTACACACCTACACATACGTATTCGTCCTTTAAAATGTATGTTTTCATACGTGATTATCTTAACGTATTTTATTTACTTTTCTTTCATATGATTACACCGAAACGTCGACAATTTGTGGGTCATTTTTTTTTTCTGTTGCAGATCTTCAGAACATCCTCAGTGACAGTTCCTTCTTGCAAAAGAGAAGATTAGCTGTCAAGAATCATTTTTCTTATTATGACACAACTTTTAATGATTTTCGGTCGTCGTGAACTGTAACATTCTTTCTTCAAAAAGGAAACGGCCTTCAACTGCAAAGTGGAAAACAAGCAGAAAATACTAAAGGTCCTGTATGTATCCCTCGACCTATGCATTCTCAAACATCAAATTTAAATGTGATAAATGTAAGCCCCAGACCTATGACATTAGGAGACCAACGTTTGTCAAAGAACTAACAAACTTTATAGCCAGTGCCCTCAGTTTGAAAGAAAAACAAAATGTCTGTATCACCTCCTTTTCCTTCCTGCTTTCAACACGTTTCTGATAAGTTAACATGATTTGCTAAACGAAAATCTACCCCATCACACACGTCTTCCACCACACTCACCCTACACTCTCTCTCTCTGCCGTGTGTCGTCTACGTAAGCGTTCTCCATTAGCTAGATAACAAGTAGTAGCAGGTCCAACTCCCAATCGTTAACCTCTCCCCCCACTCCACACAACACACACACACACACGCACGCACGCACGCACGCACGCACGCACGCACGCACGCACGACACACACACACACACACACACACCACACACACACACACACACACACACACACACACACACACACA
The DNA here is from genome assembly GCA_033310375.1 of Conus canariensis. Lineage (NCBI taxonomy): Eukaryota > Metazoa > Mollusca > Gastropoda > Neogastropoda > Conidae > Conus > Conus canariensis. The sequence goes on along the minus strand of CM065738.1, from coordinate 50,944,610 downwards.
CGTGTATGCATGTCCACAGAGAGAGAAAGAAAGTGAGAGAGAGAGAGAGAGAGAGAGAGAGAGAGAGAGAGAGAGAGAGAGAGAGAGAGTTCATGCAGTAACAGATGGCCAGCACATGTACATGGAATGATGACAGAACGGAAAAGCAAAAAATGAATCAGCCACGCACCCAATAACGTCTGTTCTCATCAGGATCCACTGAGAAGCCTTTGGAGGAAAAAACAAATCACCGCACCAACAGCAATTGCACGGATAGAAAGCAAAAGCTGTTAGTGGGAATTCATTCAATCCAAACCAAGCCTACACTTGTGCACATGACATTTTCTTTGCTGTCATCATTCCACCCATGGTGAGTTTCCACTGACAAAGAATTTTTGTGTCAATATGTCCATAGACGTTTCTAAGCAGGTAATTGTTAATCATGCGCGCGCGCACACGCACACACATACTCGCGCGTGCGCGCGCGCGCGTGCGCACACACACACACACACACACACACACACACACACACACACACACACACCACACACACAAGCATGCACCCATACTTATACATGTGTTTGGGCGTGCACGCGCATGTGTGTGTGTTGTGTGTGTGTGTGTGTGTGTGTGTGGTGTGTGTGTGTGGAGCAGACAGACAGACCTGTGGGTATTCCTGCTGTCAGTCCGAGAGTCGCCACTGTCCGGAAAAGCATTGTTGAACACTTGTGGAGAGAGAGGTGGGTGACAGAATAACAGTGTTGGCATGGTTGGACTAGTTCTTTGCAGACCGATAGGGAGGAGTGTGGAGTGTGGTAAATAGGGGAGAGGAGGTGGATCAAGGAGAAGATGGGTCAGAAGGTGATAAGTGGAGACTAAACATCGGGGACTGGAAACCTTCAGCTTCACGTGAAAGGCGGTCTGTCTCACTGTGGGGACATTGGAAAATACCTTCACCAGTTTGCTTACAATACGAAGCACGTTTCGTCATGTAATGGAAGTGACAAGATCTTTCAAATGAGTTTAGGACCGGGGAGGTAATGGTAGTCTCCTTCTGAGAGACTGCATCCGACGCCAGCCTCCAGAAGGGGTTTCCGATTGTTGAATGGAATCGATTTCAGCAGGGTGAACCTGTCTTCCCTGCAGGACGTGTTCCGGTGACGACTTCCCGATCAGCCATAGGTACTGTGGCCAGTCTTTCTATCCTTCCCACACCCTTCCCTGTGGAGGGATTCCAGACAGGCCAGGCATGTGCTAGTGTGCGTTTTAACTAAGCTTTACAGATGCATGTCCTTACTGTTGGATAGTTCATACTTTAAAATTCAGTCAAAGAAGAGATTTGTCAATGATGTCAGAAATAAAGGTGTCCCAGCTAACGTTTTTGTTTGATAATTACGTTGAGGTTACTGGATTTATGTATTATTTATAGTTCCTAACGACGAAGATGGTATATTTCATTAGATTTTATTTTTCTTTCTGGTAACACATGGAGTTCGAAAATTGCCAAGTGAAGGACAAACATCATCCACCATTGGTACCAGTCTGCCTTGCAGTTGAGGATTGACACCAGAGCATATCATAACCTTTGTGCGAGTTAACGGTCATATGAGAAAAAAAAAGTAAGCAGTGAGTGGGTTTGATATCTTTAGAAACAAAGAAGTGTGTGTGTGTGTGTGTGTGTGTGTGTGTGTGTGTGTGTGTGTGTGTGTGTGTGTGTGTGTGTGTGTTAAAAGTATATAGATTGACAACATAGATCACTTGTGAACGTTTTCGAAAAAAAAAATACAAAGGATTCTAAAGTCCTGTTTGCAGTCTTACGTTTTTGAAATCTAGCCATGTGAATCATATTGTACACACTCCATGGGATGCAGTGAATAAATGACAGAAGGTTCATAGTTTATCACCTACTTGATAACAGCTTAATCAGAGCAGTCGACACAGAGAGAGAGAGAGAGAGAGAGAGAGAGAGAGAGAGAGAGAGAGAGAGAGAGAGAGAGAGAGCAGCCACAAGAGATGATCGAATTCCAAACTTCTCTTCTTGTGTAAAATGAAAACAGTGTGAAAAGAGCCAAATAAAAGCTTTTTTCGACTGCTGTTTCCACACCAGATCACTCAGCCATTGCCCGTCTGTATTTTTTTGGGGTTTTTTCTGGCCCTGTCCTGCAAGCCGTGTCCTTCCCAACGCTTTCCTTTGCGTGCGATGGACGTTGTAGAATTTGAAAATGAGTCTTCTTGGAAGAGATGGCGTCGCATTCGTGTTTGTCAAAATAAAACAAAAAAGCAATGTTTCAAAAGGATTTTGCATGAGTCTATAAATGTGTGGAGTCTCTTAAACGTAGTTCGTCAGAAATATTGTTGTTTTCTACTACCCGTGTTTCTTCTTCTGTATTTCGACGTGCTTTATATCGTTTAAACATGTATCCAACGTCTTTTAGATCTCCCTCCCTCTCACTCTCTCTCTCTCTCTCTCTCTCTCTCTCTCTCTCTCTCTCTGCGCAGTTGGAGGCTCGCACATGTGTCTCGCTATACCGTTGATGCATGCCCATCCATTCACAACCCAAAATGAAGACTGGAATGAAGAAAAATAGACGGGGATAAAACACAGCACGTGGTCCGACATGCTGCCAACAACACCTGGGCTGTTCCCCTTTCTCTGAAACTGGCCAAGGGCAAATCTCGTCGATGTAAGTGTTACATTCAGTCTGAATTGAGTAGTCCTCTCTCTCTCTCTCTCTCTCTCTCTCTCTCTCTCTCTCTCTCTCTCTCTCTCTCTCTCTCTCTCTCTCTCTCTCTCCACAGCTGGAAGAGGTAGAGTAACTTTGGTTTAACGTTGCCTCGGCAGTCTGTTAACTAAATCCATCAGGCATTAGACTACCTCCTGCTGCACAGTCTGTATGACTACATGAAACAACGCGCTGTAAGGTGATCTAGGCTGAATGAAATATGAACGGGACGAGTAACACCTCATGTCTTGAGGCATTCTACAATGCAAGAAAGAGGTTAGCAGTGAAAGAAAAAGTTCAAAACACAACTGAAAGCCTGCGTGTATTATTCAAAGGAAACTTGCTTCCATCTTCTGTCCAGGGTGAATCCTGCGTGCATTATTCAAAGGAAGATAGCTTCCATCTACCGTCCAGGCTGGATACAGCAAATATTTTTAACATGGGGCAAAATGCATCATCACTGCTACTCGAAGGTTGACTGTTGCGCGCGCGTGCGTGCGTGCGTGCGTGCGTGCATGCGTGTGTGTGTGTGTGTGTGTGTGTGTGTGTGTGTGTGTGTGTGTGTGTGTGTGTGCGTGAGTGCGTGCGTGTGTGTGCGTGTGTTTGTATGTGGTGTGTGTGTGTGTGTGTGTGTGTGTGTGTGTGTGTGTGTGTGTGTGTGTGTGTGTGTTCTCTATCTTGGGGTACAGCATCCCTAACAATGGCATCAGAGATCTTTCAAGACATGTTGAAACAGGAGCTGGAGAAAGAAGAGAATGAGGGCAAGAGAATCTAGACAGCGATCCAGCAAGGCTAACAGGGGCAATAATGCGTGTAGCAAAACACATTCCACAGATATCTCAGCTGGAATGAAATGTGTCACATGACGCCTCCCAGGACCAGCTTCCTCAGTTCTGCATATTACCCCCTGTCCTCGAATTCAGGTCTGATGAAACTGGGAAATCAGATGTCTCTACCTGTTGCTCTCCTGGCAAAGGGACAGTGGATCATGTCCTGAGTTAACGCAAAGCAGCGTTAATTGAGGCAAGGTACAAACAGAGACACAGCCAAGTGTTTACAGAGATCGTACATCTGGTTAGCACCGCCAGATTTCCAAAAATTCACCAGAGTTCTCAGCATCGACGATCTGCACGGCAGGAGGCTACAGATCATAATCTGAATCAGTTGTTACATGGAGAGCAGGGAAGGGAGATTTACTGGATGGAGTGGATGACTAGGAGTGCATATCAGACCTTCTAGAACGGGAATTACAATCCAGAGATCATCAGGAAGAGTGGCATAATACCAAGTAAGATACTTCATTAAGGTTCATCAAAACAGCTGATTCTGATTGAATTCCTTGTGTCATATTGAAGCAGTATGGAGCAGGCTCACATTTACATGGTGGAATAGATTGTCAGTCTGGCAGCAGTTTGTGTGTAGAGTCTGGTTTCTAAGCCCACATCCTTGCTACAAAGAGTGATGATAGAGGGGTGAGTATTGGCTCATGAGCCAACGATATTAAAGAAACAATTTGCCGTTTCTGACAAAAAAGAGGACAGAAAATTAAAAGCAATGAAAGAGGCAGCTGAACGTGGTCTCATCTGCATGTGGTCGAGCAGAAATTAGAGTAAACTGCATGGGGCTTACATCTCCAAGTTAACAACAGTTGTCCTGTGTGAGATGCGGGTAAGACACTTGTCTGAAAAGGACTACGCCATGAGAATCCCATTCATCTACAAGTTGTTGGTTTGAATCCAGGCAGCATCAGAAAAAAAAAATCGGACAGCAGAGGGACATCCAAGAGTCATAACCTGGACTCGGCTAAAGTCTGAGCAGTTGAGGAAGGGCCCAAGCAATTCCCAGAGGGATAGGGTGGGCGGGGAGGTCGGGGTACGAGAGGTGGATAATGGGGGGGGGGGGGGGGGGGGGGGGAGGGGGGGCACGGTTGTACTTCTGTGTATGCATCCTGCTGTCACATCCTCTCTAAAAAATCCGTCCTATATTGATAAACGGATGAAATAACTAATCATCCTGTAAAAGAGTGCAGAATTTCCTTTTTCCTTTCGTTATACTGATATATTCCTTTCTTCAATTTTTGTTCATTCTATCGTTTCCTTTCTTCCTTTTTTTTCAATCCTTCCCTCCCTTCCTCGCATTCTCCGCTTCCGTCCATCGCTCCTTCTTTCGGTCAGTCTCTTAGTCTTACATAACTTAAGCCATTCGTGTTTTCATTAAAACGAGTTGTATACAAAGACAGTATCTTGTATTTATTTATTATTATTTTTGTTTTGTTTTGACTTTTTAAGCTTCGACAGAAAATTGAGAGTTCCATTGACACTATGTTGTCATCATTGAGCAGTGGAAGGGCTGTTGATAATCACCTTCAGTGGCAGCTCTCACCTGTCATTTACATTACCGCGTCCACTGTAAAGCCACGATAGACGTCATTGTCATTGATCTGCTGTATCCGTCCTTCTTGCTGACTTTTGGGTCTTTAGGAATAAGCGACAAAACTCATTTGCTATTTTCTTAAATTCTGCTCTGAACTTGTGACCAGTTAGACAATATAGATAAAAGTTGATGGCACTGTTGCAATGCCACAAAACTAGAGTGGCACACTTTGATACTATATGATACCATTCAACAATTGGATCTCTGGAATCGACTAATAAAAATGCAACGTCAACAGCTCCATAAGGCATTGCTAGAAGGAGAAAAGAAATGGTTACAGTAACCAAGGTCACAGTCAATGAGGACACTTTCCGTTGTCTGGAATCCTGGGTGGTTTGTTGGACAGAAAGACGTGTGTCTGATCTCACAGATCTCAACAGTGTCCAGAGAAGGACACTATTATTGACCGCCATCAACACGAAGGGTAAGAAAGAAGATAGCATCAGATCGATCCATGTCCATATCATTGCAAAAAACCATAAATACATTTTTGTTATGGATGCTTCACATGTTGCCTTGTTTATGTCAAGTCCATACAGTAAGTGACAGTTGACCAGAATGAAGACGACGATTACCATACCAGCTGTAGCCCGAGACATCGCCACTGTCCACACAGCATTGACGCGAAGAGGCCACAATACAGAAGCTGCTCTTAGCGTGGTGAGTGCCACAAGCATCCATGCAGACACATGCGTTGCAGTATAGGCCATCATATTTATGACCTTGCACTGCCAGGAACTCCTGTTGTATAACCTTGGCACATTAAATATAGGGATGATTTCATTCAAGGGACCTACTATCAACACCACCTGGTCAGACAAGGCCAGAACCTGGAAGAAAACATTATAAGCTGACGTAGACAGGCGGAACATGATGAGCATTATCATAAAGTTTCCGACAATTCCGAATACAAACACAATAGGACAACCGAAGTACGTGATTTTTCTGGCAATTTTAAACAAGAGGTCTATTTGATCAGTCAGGTTCGCCATCACATTTTTCACTCGTTTCGCACTGTTTACCCAGAACACTGAAACATGATGGAGGTAGGATCAATTCAGTGATTGTGTTGGAGTTTGTTGGTATCTTAATTATTACACAAGGTGGACATTTTGATGCCAGAACTCTCAGCCATAAAAGGTACACATATTTATGTACTGACAGAGATCCTTTAGAACTACTGGGGATATGAACAGCTAGCAAATCTATCAGCACTGAAAAGCAGCACCGCACTAACATCTCCCGTAGGTGTGATACTTTTCACATTGAAGTGTTAAACAAGATGTTGATAACATGATCTGAACTGTCCCCTAGAAAAGAACAATGAAAGCACACATTCCCACCACATATGTTTTGAGGGAGAGAGAGAGAGAGAGAGAGAGAGAGAGAGAGAGAGAGAGAGAGAGAGAGAGAGACCGACAGACAGACAGACACAGACAGACAGACACAGACAGAGACAGAGATAGAGAGACAGAGAGAGAAGAAGAAGAAGAAGAAGAAGAAGAAGAAGAAGAACAAGAACAAGAACAAGAAGAAGAACAAGAATAAGAAGAACAAGAAGAACAAGAAGAAGAAGAAGGAGGAGATGAAGAGAAAGAAATTTAAAAAAAAAGAAGAAGAAAGAGAAGAAGAAGAAGAAGAAGAAGAAGAAGAGAATATTTGTCTGCACCGTCCCCTAAAACAAAACAGTTGTGACCTTTACATCTAATGGCGAAACTTCTTGTGTACTTGAAAAACAACTTAATTTGAGGCATGCACTCCTACCATGTCTCCTTTTACAATACAACTGACCAGTGTGTCCTCTGATTCAACTGACCATCCTTCAGATGACAGGCCAATCACATGACGTTATGCATTCACTTCATTCACAACATGCAAGCTGCACGGTTTCCGTAACAAGCTCGGCCAAAGCACGAAGGGTAACAAGACTGACAAGAAGCACTCTTCGCAGTAACTAGCGTAAGTGAACTTTAGTCTTTTCCACATACTCTTATCATACGAAAACATACATAAAAGGGTTGGTTTGTATGGTAATAAGTCATTCCTGGTATCTCATTTCTATTCCGTCACCTCTGTTTTCATGTGTTGTATGCAGAAGGGGTTGCTACATTCCTGCCTTTGGCATCTCACGATTGCCTCAGAGAGCACAGAGCCAACGCGCTGAAATTTCATACATAGCCCATAACATCATCAACGCAATGCTAATATTTATGTCTTTTTGTCAGAAAGGCGCAAAGAAATTTCTATGATCACTTTGTTGCAAGCGGACAGCAGTTTCCCTCTCCTTCCCCCCCCCTCTCTCTCTCTCATTCTCTCTCTCTCTCTCTCTCTCTCTCTCTCTCTCTCTCTCTCTCTCTCTCTCTCTCTCTCTCTCTTTCTCTCACTCTCTCTCTCATTCCACCTCCTCCTCCACCTTTCTCCATGCCAACCATACAAACATGGGTAAATCATGTGGATAATGACATGTAGGTTCATAGTAACAGAATACATAAATTGCTCGAAGATCCCCCCTCCTCACACACACACACACACACACACACACACACACACACACACACACACACACACACACACGCACATACACACGCACACAGACACAGACACAGACACACACACACACACACACACACACACACACACACACACACACACACACAGTATTCACATTCAAACACACACACACACACACACACACACACACACACACACACACACACACACACATAAAACACGCACACACACATTCGCACATACGCACGTACGCACGCATGCACTTACACACACGTGCACGGCACACACACACACACACACACACACACACACACACACACACACACACACACACACACACACACATACACACACACACACACACACACACACATATATATATATATATATATATATATATATATATATATATATGAGAGAGAGAGAGATCAATATATAAGCTGTCACTGAGAAACTGATATCCTAGCTCCACAGACACTTGCGTTGTGTTTGATCAACTACATATATCAGTAATGTGGCTTGTGGTGTCACGTCTGTGCTGGATCACCTTTCCTCCACCCAGACCTGTCCCCAACACCTCCCCTTTCTCAGTGGAAAATGGGGTCTGAATGCTATTCACACGTCAACAGTGTTAAGATTAAAGTACAATGAAACACGTCCATGTTATAAAGCAGCAGAAATGTGTTGTCTTCTGTTCAACGCCACTAGAATCGTGAAGTGATTCTAAGTACTAAAACATGTATTCCTTTATCGTGATAGGATGTAACGTGTTCTTCCGGCTAGGTGAAAAGAGGGCTTGTAGACTACCACTGAAAAAAAGCAAAAAAAAAAAAAAAAAAAAGGAAAGAAAAGCTGACACATGTCTAAAAGTCTCAAAATGAATATTATTGAATGAAAATAAAATTGTAAATCCCGTTTGCTGATGTCAGGAAACAAATTTTTGTATAGAAGTCAGGAAACATCGACAGAAACGTCAAGTAGACTTGGACTAATGCAGTTTTTTGTTTGTTTGGGTTTTTTTTTTGTTTTTTTTTTTTTTCGTTTTCTTTTTCCTGTTCTAATAAATCATCACTGTGAGTTAATTCAAGTCGGACGATAATCTTCATATCAAAGAAATTTTAAATTTAATTGATAACGAACCGCCAATAAAACGTAGAAAAAACGAATTGCAAGACAAAACACGACGCGTTTCGTCCTCTTAGGTCTTCTTCAGATCGCCTCACTTTGCAACTAGATCTTCCTGTCAAAGAGTTTAAAACATGAACAATATGAGTCCTTGACAAAAGGAACCAGTAAAATGAGACACTTAACATCATGGCGGTATCATATGAAAAACCAACGTCAGCATGGATTCTCCCCCTGTCTCCCCTCTTCTGTCTTCCCCCCCCCCACCCCTCACCCCCCTCCCCACCATCCTCGCCGGTTTCAAAGCAGGGTGACAGCAGGTGCAGAGCATTTGGCCGCCGAACGATGGAACATACAAACACATTGCAAAGCACACCGCGTTTCGGCCTACTGGGTTTTCGTTGGGCAGGACAAATAACGTTTAAAACTATGAAAACAGTTGAGGAACAGGCGGGTCATGTATTTGATTAATCTGGGTCCAAAATGTGGTCTTTTGGTTGCACCCAACAGAAGAGGTAAGTGACAGCCTGTTTATCCTTTGCTTTTACTGTTTCGCATGCTGTTTGTTGTGCCTGAAGAAGACGCAATAGGTCGAAACGCGTTGTATGTTGTTTGTTTGTTCCTTTGGCAGGCCATTACTTTTGTGGTTTGCTCTTGACCTTGCTAAAACCCACCAACCAGACATCCTCCAACAAACACAAAACAGTTAACACTATTCACAGCCCACCACGATACTCATGTCGGAGAATGTCGAACACGTCATGACAGACACAGCAGGTAATGCAGGTGTATTCACTTGCCTGCCTCAGGATCTTAGCCACCCAATGATAAAACGAAAGGGAAGGAAAAGCTCCGGTTACCCACTGAAACGGTTTTGTTTTTAGTTGCAAAGCGAGAGGACTGCAGGCGGAAATCTAAACAAATCTTAAATAAATGTTAGCGAACCGCCCAGAGAACGTGGACAAACGAGTCACAAGACGAAACACAACTAGTTTCGACCTCTTAGGTCTTCATCAGGTGAGACATTAACGAATAAAACAATGAAAATTCACTTAGCTTTGATCGCTTCAGATCACTTGGTAGGGTTCAGCGCAAGGAAGAAGGCGTTGAATGAGAACGAGGCTGTTGGAAGGGAAATAGTGAGCGAGTCAAAGTCGTAATGAAGATAATAATATTACTGATAGGAATACTAATAATGGTCAAAATACTGAGAAAAAAAAAAAAAAAAAAAGGGACAAGATTACTACCAATCTGTGTCAATAAGTATGGGTATGGGAGAAAGGAGAGTGGGTGAGAGGATTCTTAAACAGCAGGGTTGCCGTGGCAACAGTCCCAGAGGCGAAGGCGATGGTGATGTCAATGCCAGTGGTAGTATCAATACTAGCAATAGTATTACTGAATGATGCTGCTAACAACGATAGTGAAGGTTAAGGTAATGAAAGCATGATACAGAAATATATTTAGAAAATACAATTTTTATAATAATCAAATAAATAAATAAATGAAACATTAAAATAATAATAAATTAAAAATCAGTAAATAATAATAATAATAATTTTAAAAAAAAAATGATAATAAATGCATAAATAAGATAGCTATAAGTTGTGTGAGGTGAATAGTGGGAGATAAGGTAGTATGTGTGTGTGTGGTGGGAGGATATTATGGGCTGAGATAGAAGTGGTGGGTTGGTACATGTTACTTTAAGGTGTAGATGCTATGAGGGTGGAGGGAAGAAGGGGATGGGTTTACGTACTAACTGGGGGAGGGGGAGGGGCAACATATTCACACCTATACACAATCTCTCTCTCTCTCTCTCTCTCCCCCCCCCCCCCCCCTTTCACGACCAACGATAAAGGAGCCAGCATTCTATTTATTATGTGTGTGTGTATGTGTGAGTGTGAGTGTGTGTGTGTGTGTGTGTGTGTGTGTGTGTGTGTGTGTGTGTGTGTGTGTGTGTTCCATTTGTAATATCAGCCTTATTCATTGGTTACCCCCACCTCCACCCCCAGCAACCGCCATATCCACCAACACCCCTATACACATCATTACTAGGGCAGGGGGAGGGGGGAGTAAGTCGATTGATGTAGCAAATGGAGAGACTCAGAGAGTGTAGGAAAAGGGAAGATGATGATAGCTGCAACCTATGTCTGAGGTAAACAGAGGGAGGTAGGGTGGTATGGGTGTGTGTAGGTGGGGGATATTTCAGGCTGGAGCTGCAGAGATGGAATGGTACATACTACTTTTGGACGTTGATGCCATGAGGGTGGACGGTGCCCAGTTTGGCAATGAGATGAGATTCCTGCATAAGGCGTTCCAAGCTGTCACTCTTAGATTGCCAAAGTGCCAAGACTTTGACATGGTTGATGTTGTGTTGGGCATGGTTGAAGTGTAGAGCGACTGGTTTGGGCCGATGGTGGCGGATGTCGGCCAGGTGTTCAGAGATGCGCGTCTCAAGTGTGCGAGATGTCTCACCTACATAGATCTTACCGCACAGCTGACAGTGGATGGCATACACAATGTTGTGGCTCTGGCAGGAGAAAGTGCGTTTAATAGTGAAAGAGCCTGTGGGGCCATGTAGGATGGTGTCTGGTTTGGTGAGAGAGCAGATTTTGCAGTTGGGTTTTGAGCAGGGGAAAGTACCTGGTGGCTTAGGTGTTGAGATTTTGTTCAGCTTAGAGCGCACCAGTAGGTCGTTGAGGTTTTTGTCACGTTTGAAAGTGATCATTGGTGTGGTCTCAAAGGCAGGTTTATGGTTTTCTACTATGTGCCAGTTAGACTTAAGGATCCTGCAGATGGGCAGATTGTGAGGATGGAAGAGAAGGCAGGCAGTGGGTCTGTCTGTCTCTTTGGGAGGTTTAGTTTCCAGAGTAGATGTTCTGGATTTAGCTGCAGTGCGGCTGAGAGCATCACTGATGACGGCACTAGGGTATCCACGGTTGGTGAAAAAATCAGACATTTTGGCTGCTTGTATAGTGAAATCCTCTTCGCTAGAGCACAGTCTGCGTAGGCGAAGGAATTCAGAATATGGAATGCTATTTTTAGTGGACTGGTGGTGGGAAGATGTGTAGCCCAGGTATGAGTGCGCATCAGTAGGTTTGTAGAAGACTGAGGTTTGAAGCAGTCCATCTTTGAGGGAGATAGTGATGTCCAGGAAATTAACTGACTGTGAAATAGTGTAGGTCAGCTGGATGGATGGATGGAAGGTCTGTGCAAAGTTGAGGAAATTCTGGAGGTCATGTTCTGGCATGGATGTGGCTCCCAATCCATCATCTATGTATCTTTTGTATAGCTCTGGTATTGGGCCTGTGTAAGAGGTTAGTAGGCGGTGTTCTGGGTGTCCCATGGTCTGAAATGTATTCCCATTCAGCCTGCCACCAATAAATATCAAAACCACGTTGATGTTGAAAGATTCTTTAGAAAATTAAGATGGATGGCTGCACTTGACGGTGTGCCCAAGCCCCCTACCAGACAGCTCAGACATTTTTACCCACCTTTTTCGAACTCCAGTGCTTCGCCAGCCACCTCTTGACAAATCCACTGAAGTTGAACTCTACATCAAAAAGTGTAGAAAAGAAATCTCTCAAGTTAAATCCAAACCTGTCCGCAATTCCAACCTCTCACGGGATGAACAAAAAGCCCTTGAATCACTGAGACAAAGACAAGACATTGTCATCAAACCAGCAGACAAGGGTGGTGCAGTGGTGGTCTGGGACAAACAGTTGTACATAAAAGAAGCACACAGACAACTGTCAGACACAAATTTCTATACACCACTCACAGCATCACCCCT
>CM065738.1:50904156-50919449 GCA_033310375.1 Conus canariensis | reverse complement strand
CACGCACGCACGCACGCACGCACGCACGCACACACACCATGTTAAAAACAAACGGACACACAACAAACAAACAGACTGTCAAATGAACTACATTAGGCCAGTAAGACTTCCGATGCTGGCTGCATCTCTGAAAACAATAAGGACAACATGAACAGACAGACTGTTGTTAGCACCCTCTTACATCCACGTTCTTACCAGGTCTTTTTGTTTCCTTCGTGGCGAACCCGTATCCAGATCACGGACTTATGACCATCCATACGCATTGCTCTCTTTTACCCTGACGCCTGTCTGCACAGAACTCCCAACGATAACACATTCGACTGAGTCTGACTTGAAGTTTGATCAGTCTTTCGAAATGGTGAAAACCACATCCTAACAAGATACTGCTGGCTGGTGCTAGCTCAGAAACACAGTTAAGCCTGTTTATAATGGCAACCGCCTGAGGTCAGATCACTGGAACAAATGTTGTTGAAGTACTGTGCTGCCAGTGAACAACATAAACATAACCTGACATTTTGGTCTGCTTCCATCTCCCACCCCCCCCCACCCCCCCTCTCTCTCTCTCTCTCTCTCTCTCTCTCTCTCTCTCTCTCTCCCTCTCTCTCTCTCTCTCTCTCTCTCTCTCTCTCTCTCTCTCATCTAACTCTTTGAGTTCTATTGCACAGTAGCTGAGAACTCGTTCAAAACGTAAATATTCCCACTATGTGGCTGCTTCCATTGTTTGGCGGTTCAGAACTCAAACGGTTGTTTTTTGGGTTTTTTTATGCTTGGGCTTCCAGCTTCAGTCATTAGACTTTGATCTTGGAAGTGTTTTGAATAGGCTGTGGAATAGGTTATATGCGATATTTTAGCCTGAAATGTACCCCCCCCCCCCCCTAAAAAAAAAAAAGAAAGAAAAAAAAAAGAAATCATGAACGGAACTAGTACAGCCGTACATGACTGAAAAGTGAGATAAATGTCACTTTACGAATCAAATTTAGGGCAACCTATCACAAATTGCATTATCAAAGCAGGTGTTTAAAAATCAAACTGATTTCTGTTAAAGGAAAGTTCTGATAGGATTGTATTCCTTGGCGAGAACCTAGACAGCTCAAAGAGCTTGTTCAGTGTGCGTGTTTAATCTTGGATCACAACCTAAAAGCCCACGCAGTTAAGAAGAAATCGTGTTATAGACGATCTATGCCTACAACCTTGAAGATCCTCATGTTTCCTGTGCCGCACTAGTTAACCTTAAGGACCCAATCGTCGTTTAGCCCAAAGTCCCATTCCACTTTCTCTCTACTTTTTTTTTGCAAGCAGACCTGCACAAAGACAGGCTCTTAAACAATGCCCTGCTTTACTAGTCCTCCCTTTGTCTGCTCGCAGGACAGTTCTCTGTTGTTTGCCACAGTGCTGAAGGATTCTGAAAGTGAACGCATTTCACACGTATTCATGAATTTCTGGTTATGTTCTAGTCAGTTATACCAGTCAGCTGATGTAATAAAAAGCAGATAAGATATACACTCATCTAATTTGTACGTTTTAAACAAAATACAGTTCTCACACACACACACACACACACACACACACACACACACACACACACACACACACACACACACACACACCAGCCCACTGTGGTGCTGTAGTTAGTGTCATGGATTCCGGCCTGGTAAGCCGTGGGTTTGATTCCCATCAGAGCTGTTAATTAGAAATATATTTTTGCCCTGACCGGCTTCTGCCCAGAGTTGACTTTGGAAAGAAAAAACGGAACCGTAACTCGAGTTTCTTTCTTTCTTTTTTTTTTTTTTTTTTTTTGAGGCATCAGTTGTCGGATCAATGGAGCACCTAAGGTGGCAACTTTTTTTTTTCCTCCTACGGCCGAAATCCACCTCTTCATTTTTTGGTGCTTTACACTGTCCTCTTCATCTGCCAAGAAAAAAAAAGCGGAAAAAACAAAAACCATTTCCACGACTAGCTTTTCTTTTTTTTTTTTTTTTTTTTACAACCAGTCCCTCACACACCATGCATAGTCTGTATGTTCTCTCTCAAAATGGACACACTTTTGCTGATTTTAGTGTTTTGGCGTTTGACACAATTTGTCTGGGTTTGTTAATGTTCTAATGTGTGGTGTACTGGCACTCTCACTTTGATAATGTCTGCTTATACAAAGAAAAAAAAACCCAGACAGACAGAGAAAAAGAAGGAAAGAAAGGAAGGAAGGAAGGCAGAAGAGGAAGATGGAAATAAGACAAAAACGAAAAAGAATTCGTTGCTGTGTAAAAAAAACAAACAACGAAATATCAAAATAAATATACAGCTGTAAACAAATGTGAAACACGATAATCTTCAGAAATTCGAGTTTCATTTGCTACAGGGATACGTTTTCTGGCCGATACTGCAGGTGTCAGTATCTCTCGAGCCTGGGTGATGCCGGAATATGAAATGAAACCAAACGTACGGTAGAGCCCTGTCATGAAGTGCCAGACTGGAATGAACCCCTATGGCATGATGTTCATCAGCCACATCCCCCCCGATCAGAGCTGAAGGGGGAAAAAAACTTAAATTCTGCAGACCTTCATGCTCTGCTATAATGGTGACCTCGGTTTCCGTTTCTTTTCTATATAAGTGCCGTCTGTGAGTTCGTGTTGGGGTAACCAGTATCGACAGGTTCAGGGCGCGGGGGGTGGGTGGGTGGGGGGGGGGGCAGGGGGGGGGCTGTCGTTGAACGGACATGGTGGTGCCCTCATCGGGGGGGGGGGGGGGGAGGGAGTGAGGACGCTCGCTTACACTGGCTCTGAGATTAAACAAAGTTGTTGTTGTTGTTGTTGTTGTTGTTGTTTTTCATCACTAAGGGTTCAGTAGAAGACGACTAAGTAGCAGTGCAGTGTCTGCTTAGGCGAGCTGTCTCATGGCGACTTGACACTGACTGCTCGCTATGGACTGCTAGTAGCAGGCTGTGGCAGCGGATGCCAGAACGTCTTTGTGAATGGGGAGCTAGAGAATGCGCGATAGGAATGTAACGACACTGAAATGGCACCAAAATAATGAGACCCCACAGAAGTATTTTCTGTAATTCACTGTAACAGTTCCAGCGTGTGTAGATTCATTTAAGTTTGAATCTGTTATGAGACAGAAGTAAATGGTTATGTGTGTGCTTCTTGGTATAGGGTCTCCAATATAGTTGCAAAGTTGTTGGGGTTTTTTTTTCTTTTTTTTTCTTTTTTTTTTATTCAAAGCCTGACCTACATCTGTCTTTGATTTCTCCTTTAATCGTACGCTGCCCCACGATAGCCCCCTACAAAGCCTTAGCGATTGTCTGGGCTACAAATAGCACGACTTGAAGTCCCTGCAGAGTTTAATGGAAGCAATCCAGACGGTTCCCACCTCTCCTAGCGTGTGCCTAAATCCATGGTACCAGTCGGCGTCAACGGTAGTGACGTCATCGACAATTCCTTCTCGTCACTTCGGTCGATTGCCACTACGACGTGTTGTGTGAGGTGGACTAGGCTTCGCTGATTAGGGTTCCCAGGCCGTTTGGAAGTTTAAGATGTCCACACCCCCACACCCCCTCACTTACTTTCTGTCAGCCCTCCACCTCTGACATTCGTCTTCGATCCCCACCTTCACTAAATCCTGCACCCCACCCTAAAGAAAAAGCATCCTGTGGAGAGGCTATAGACTAAGGTTGTTCCATTCACTATTGAAATTTGTCTGCTTGAGATGTCTGATTTTCAATCAAGTGTGACTTTCGTTTTCTTTTAAATCAGACGCTTCAATTCATTTTTTTTTATCCTACTGTATTGACAACACACACACACACACACACACACACACACACACACACACACACACACACACACACACACACACACACATTGTGAAGACAAAGGAAGAAAGAGCTTATGAATTTTTGAGTTCACGGTAACCACCAGAACGCCAGAGGAAAGGCTGATGCAATTTTGGAATAAGAAAATTTCCACAGAACGAATGAAGTGTCTCTGTGTCTGTCTGTCTGTCTGTCTGTCTGTCTGTCTGTCTGTCTGTCTGTCTCTCTCTCTCTCTCTCTCTCTCTCTCTCTCTCTCTACCATCCAAATACCTGTTCCCTCTTCCCATCAGAACCAATGCCAGTGAAAGAATAATAAGAATGATTTAACTGACTAGTAAAAGAATTCTGTAATGTGTTTTGGAAATAAAGAAAAAAACGTGTTGAAATAAAGCCAAAGTCCATTTTACCAGGAGAAGGACTGAATCAAGTTAATTTAAACTACACCACAGAGTGAATGCTTGTTATAAAATAAATCTCACATTACCAGCGAAAGTAACGATGAGTACGAATCGAGATTAGTTCCACAACGCAGGGAAGACGACTAATAACACTTGATCAATAGAATCCTTACATTGCCACGAATAGGGCCGATGGCAAACTGAACCAAGGTGTCATAACTTCGAAATTGTCAGGGAAATGGGCAGAGTAATGTCTGAATACAGATAAACTCTGTGTAGTTAGGAAGCCAGTAAAGACGGAAAGGGGACTTGTGAATGTTTGATTCAGGGTCAGCTCAGAGGAACGATTGATAAATGTCCACACGGAGGCAAATGCTGCTTCGCCTTAAAAACAGACAAAGGAATGGAATAATCTGCTCATTTCAGTGAAAAATGGCCGATGAACATTTGTCTTAAGACAAACCCTGCAACCCCAGAGAAAGGAGAAATGAATATTACAATTAAGTCAATCTCTTCCCTGGTTTAAAGAAAAACATAATGATAATTGATGGAATCGAGATCATCTCCACATTGCCAAGGAAAGGACAGATGCATTTTCGATTCAAGACAATCTTCTCATCGCTAGGGGAAAAGCGAACTGTTGAATACTGGAATCGATATCATCTCGACATTGTAAAGTGGTGGAGACATGTCTGAAACAGACAATTTTAATGTTGACATGAAAAAAGATTATGACACTGAAGAGTCTGATGATGTTTGATTCAAGATGATTCTACATTGCCACGTAAAAGGAGCTAACGATGTCTGACTCGAGATAAACATCACCCTATCAGACAGACAGACAAATGAAACGGTGGCGACAGACAGACAATGGAATCACTGGCCACATACTCACCTCACACACTACAAGGGATTTGCACCAAGAACAGTGAACATTCAAGCAAATACTCTCTGAATTAGTTTGGTTCAACCAGTGATATCAGTAATTCACCGCTACACATTCACAATGAAGAGTTGAGTACCATGTGGTTAATGCACCACATTTAGTTCTAACTCATGTTTGATTCCCCTTTGCACCAACAGCCAAGACATCCCCCAAAAGCCAGGAGTTAATGTTTCACGTGTTTACTTCGAATCATAGCCATCAAGGTGCAAATCCTCTAACAGGTTGAAGCATTCCCGAAGACGTTAACTTTGGAGGCTCAGTAAGCGTGAAAAGTCATCAAGATCTACTTACGGGCTGACAGTCACTGAACCGTGGCATCGATGCCGCGCCCGAACTGCCTCTCCTTCATTAACAATCAAGAAGGGTAACTCTTGTTCCCATGATGACATCAGCAAACGCCCATTACTCCAAACAAATGTTGCTTACATCACCGAATCGCTTAGCAGAAATGGCAACGCAGAGCCACAGAACAATGAGACATCCCTTCCCCGTGCTAACATCCCAGACCTCTCCACAATGCAGGAGCTAATACCTGAAGTATTAGCTTGATGTGTCCTTGTTTGTTCCGTGTACTCAATGTTGTCATTTCTGCTGGGCGATTTGGTGTCGTAAGCGGTATTCGTTTGGAGTTATGTGCGTGGGTTTGGTTCATACTGGGAACAAGAGTTACCCTACTTTTTCGTTGATCACTGTTTACTGTTTCCTGCCTCATTTAAAGTTTTCTCTCATGCCTCCCCTTAAGTCCACTGGAGAACCCAATTAATAGGCGTTGATGGAAAAACAACAACTTGATAATATAATAATAATAATGATGATGATGATGATATGATAATGGTGATGATAATGGTGATAATAATAATAATAATAATAATAATAATAATAAAAACATAATAATAATAAACAACTGCTGACCCATTATCCTTGGCAGGCTTATGTTCATGTTGTTTATAAGGGTAAATGCCGCTAAGAAATATTTTCTACTCAGTCTATTACGTTCCTCCACTTCTGTTGAGACTGAAAGGTAAACGTGTGTTACATCGTTCGAAATTATCCGTGATTGAATGGCTTGAAAAAAGGACAGACAAAACCCCAGTATTCCTTTCAATAATGGATGATTGTCCCTGTCTCTTTCCTCTCTTTATTGGACTGAAAATCTGAAATCGCTGCTCATGATTTGTTCAGTTCATTTTCTTCTTATAGCAAAACGTACCAGACGTATTTACAGTAAACTTTAAACTCTCTAAACATCTTTAGACAACTACCACTCAGACAGTCTTTAAAATCCCACAGTGGAGAGTGTGTCTCAGCTGAAGAGAACACGGTCAAGGTATTACTCAACCCACTATGTCGTCTAGGTCGAAGGTGAAGTCACAGACAGGATTTCAATCCCTGAAATGAATGTATGTGCCTCTGAACTCAATCAAGTCAGACCATAGCTCATGTCCACGTCTATGGCTAGACTCCACTGACAGGGAATCTGCGAGGAAGGCGTCACATGTATAGTGAAGTGGCGAAGTCAAAATAGGAAAACAAGTTATCGGTTAGGGTGAGGAGATACAGACAAAAATGCCGTCATGCCTGTGTGCATTGTTCAATCTGAACAAGGGGAGATAAATATGTGGGCAGATATCAAGCCTACATAAGAAGAAGTAATTCTGTTGAGAGGTTATAAATTAGAAGAAAGGAAAGTATGTGTCAGTGGAAGAGAACACAGTCACAGTAGAAGGGAAGATGAGCCCGTGGTAGCTCAGTGGTAGAGCTAGCGCCGGACTCGTAGTCTTGGCGAACCTGGGTTGCGGGTTCGAATCTCCGCCGGACCGTTTCGGTACAGGGGGATTTTTTTTTTTCCCTCGGAGTTAACATTGGTTCTGACTCCATTTCCCATACAGGCCTTCGGATGAGACTATATATAAACCGAGGTTCCGTGTGTGAACGCACGCATAACATCTTGCACACACGTAAAATTCCATCACCAACTTTCGAAAGGGAAAGCCAATTTGACCTTTGGTATGGATGACACGTTACACATAGCATGCATCCTGCGTGAGAAATGGAAAGAATGAAGGAAGTAAGGAAATTGAGTGAATGATATTGAACGATATTGAATGGATCACTCGGGAAACGACTGAATGAAGCGTCAGCTGGCAGCTCTTCAGTCGGCACTACCCAGGTAGGCAGCCCGTTGTGTAAACGAGTGTGGATTGTAAAGCGCTTAGAGCTTGCTCTCTAGCCGAGGATAGGCGCTATGTAAGTATCCATAATAATAATAATAATAATAATAATAATATAATAATAATAATAATAATAATGATACTACTACTACTGCTATTACTACTACTACTACTACTACTACTACTACTACTACTACTACCACTAAAGGGATACATATGTGGAGAGGTGTTAAAACATTCCAGACAAAGTGCGCGTGTTGAAAGAGGTTAATCTATGGAGTGGTACAAGGGAGGTAAACCTGCGGAAAGGTAGTGGTTTTCAAGGAACACCTGTAAATCTGTTGAGATGTGGTCAATCGAAAGAAGAGGAAGTAATTAAAAAGCAGAAAAATAAAACATATATGGTGTGTGTTAAATTCAGGAAAATGACATCAATAAGTTTGAAAAAACAGAGAGGGGAGGGGGGGGGGGGGACTTGCGAGGTGACAATTAACAGAAGACATACATGTGTTAGGAAATTGATATACATGAGACTGAGAGAATGTGTATTAAGGGCTTAAACTGAACAATTGACACATTTGTAAAGTGGCTGAATGAAATAAGAGGTAGCTAATCAAAAGAAGGACAGACAAACCTATAGAAAAATGTTGATGTTGTATGGAGAAGGCTGAGTTCGATCAGATGCTGACGTTTTGAAAATGCGACAAATCTGCGAAGGGGATTTGACCATGAAATCTGAAACATATGTACACAGGAACCCGTCTTAAAAGCACGTGATAAGTTTGTGGACTGGACATGCCATCAAAAAGACGTCCTAAATCTATGGAGAAGTTGTCCGACTCACAGAAATTCGGATGCGCGTACGTTTTTTTTTTTTGTTTTTGTTTTTGTTTTTTTTTACCTCACACACCCCCACACATCCGAAACATGGACAGCCAGGCAACAAGTCAACGTTTCTTTTTTATGCTGCCCGAGCCATCAACACACAAATACACAAAACACAACAATATACAACGATATCAATTAGGCTGAATATTAGCGCACGCCGTAACTTTAGGCGTACACACATGGGGCAAATATCAATCAATTTCTTTTGGCCCAGCACGACAGTTCTCAGTCGACTCCAGTCTCTCGCGAAGACCGCTGTAAAGGAAGTCTTCTCCTGGGACTCACACAGTCAGGAGGAGCAGCTCACCGAGTCCCCACAGAACCGAAGCGACGGCTCTGTCCACAACAGGAACGACGGCTCCAACACAAGAGCTGCGGCTCAAACACACACAAGATGTTGACACCACAAAAGCGAGGGCCCGGTACAGCAGAAGCGACGGCTCTGGTACGACTGGCCCAACAGGTCGCTAGTTCAAATACCTCAAGTGCGGCGGCTCTGGCTCGGCAGCAGCGGCGGCTCTGGCACAACTGGCACGTCGGGTTACTGTCGACTCCCACATCGACCTCTCCACACCCTCAGCAGGGTAAAGACAGGGATAGATCTCGGCTACGCCCCAGACCCGGGCGCAGTGGCAGGTCGGGTTTCTGTCGACGCCCTTGTCGACCTCTCCATACCTTCAGCAGGGTGGAGACAGGGGTAGACCTCGGCTACGCCCAGACCCTCTAGCAGTGGCAGCCAGTTCCCGGTCACACCAGGACAACGACTCTACCTGGGGAACTGATGACTACCTTGATTATCTAGCCTACTGTAACAAGGCTATTATTTATCATGGTTATTAATCATATTCATAACCAGCAGTTACTTTATATTTCTCCAGGACTTGGGGAAAATATCCACAGCGAAATCTACAGCGTTCAATACAATATCACAATAGAACATTTTTTTTTCCGGAATCATATTCTACACATTGGGGTGAAAGGATTTCCACGCAGACCCTTTCAAAATCATATTTCACACATTAGGGGGAAAGGATGTCCACATAGACCTTTTCGAAATCATGCTTGACACATTGGGGGAGGGGGGGGGGGAGGATTTCCACATAGACCATTTTACGATAAACCAAGAATATAATCATTGCATATAAGAAACGATTTCCTTTCGTCTCCTTCATCAAGATAAGAATGATTTTGATCATTTCATGTTTCTTCCATCACGACAAGAATGTTTTTATCATTTCACATAATCACTACATCCCAGAGAAATGATTTCCACACACTCTTGTTTATCAACAAAGAGATATTCATTATTCATGTCAAAGGATGGTTTAAATACATATTGAAAAAGGGTTTCCATTTAACTCCCCCACATCAAAATTCAGAATAAATCTTCCAACCATGATAGTTTCCATCGCTCATTTCCGGAACTTACTATCATCTGTATCATTATAATACATTAGCAAAATAAACAAAACTGTTTTGCATCATAACGCCATCAACTAGCTAAGCCACCTCCTTTTCCGATCACTCATCAACAACATTTTTTTCCCTTCTTTCTATTCATATTTTTCTAAAAACAATTTCCTCCTATCACCCTATCATGTCACAAGATATACAAAAAAAAAACAAAAAAACCACACACTGTTTTTTCTTCTAAAAACCTTTACTAGGCGCTGAGAAAGTTACAGTCGTCTATTGGAAGGGAGAACGATTTCGGACTGCGATTTCAAACTGCTACTGATGAAATACATGACTGCCACAGCAACTCGTCTAGGAGTCCCTCTTCGGCCACTGGGAAGTTGCACCGCCGGAACTGCTGTAGAGACTGCCTGATCGTTTTCAGCTCACCTGGCTTATACAAAGTGCAGATGAGCAGCAGTGAGGTAAACTAACCAACCGGTTTTCGGGTGAACATGTTCCGGCCAACGCGGTTGTAAAAATTTGTGACCGGACAAAAAACGGTCCGTCACAGAATGTGTGTGTGTGAGTGTGTGTGTGTTGTGTGTGTGTGTGTGTGTGTGTGTGTGTGTGTGTGTGTGTGTGTGTGCCCATGTGTTTGCGTGCTTAAAAAAGCGCATGCTCTAAAATTGAAAAGGAAACTGGAATATTGAGAGAGAGAGAGAGAGAGAGAGAGAGAGAGAGAGAGAGAGAGAGAGACAGAGACAGAGACAGACAGGCAGACAGACAGACAGACATACAGACAGACAGAGAAAGACAGAGAGAGAGAGAGGGAGAGACAGAGACAGAGAGAGAGACAGAGACAGAGACAGAGCCGGTCACAGAAGCAGACAGACAGACAGACAGAGAGTCGGTCACATAGGCAGAGGCATTAAGACAGAGATATACAGAGGAAAGGAGAGGCAGTTCTCGAGGAAATTGCACAGACCAGACGTATAAAGATATTCAACGTCTGCCTCACTGCTTCCTCCCAACAACAAAATGTCCTCTAGCCATCTGATACAGTAACAAAGTGGGTGCTCAGAAAGGGAGAGAAGATCTCTCTCTCTCTCTCTCTCTCTCTCTCTCTCTCTCTCTCTCTCTGCGTGTGTGCCTCTCTCTCTCTCCTCTCTCTCTCTCTCTCTCTCTCTTATTTTATCAGAGTTTGATCTCTCTTTTAGATGCCAGTGTTCACCACCTGACCTCATTCTTTGTTCTTACTCCCTACTACCTATGAGATCATGTGTTGAAACGTATATATCCCAGTACCTGTACAATGGTGTGTCACGTTTCACTGAATGACACAGAACAGTTAGTTGTACATAGTATTTAAGAACTGAGAGTAGGCATTGTTGCCACAAGCATTTAAACCAGAAAGCTGTAAGCTCGTGTTTGGTAAAATCTATTAGAACGATAGAAAAATACAGTTGATTGTTTCAATGTTTTGTAGCACATGACATCAATTAACATGTAAGCTTGAACTACGTTTACTCTAGTTTCATCCAACGCCCATCTTGCGACGAATTTTAGAATATAAGTGATTGTTCGTTCTTCGTTTTCATAGTCCTGAATGCTGTTTGTCTTGCCTGAATACGTGGTAGTTTGAAACGTGGTGACAGTCCTGAGATAATCTCTGCTGTTGACGGGACTATAATTTTAATCTTAATCTTAATCTTAGTCTTGCCTGAAAAAGACCTAAGAGGTCGATACGCGTCGCGTCTCGTCTTGTAGTATGTGTGTCCATGTTAACCAATAGAGTTACTTATAATTTTTTTAAACTTTGTTTCAGTTTCCGCCTGCCGTCACCTCATTTTCAAACGAAAGTCAAAACAGAAAAATCAAAAGTGATACATACATGTTGGCCTCCTTATGCCAGCTGGAGCTCCCACTCTCCTGAACGTTCAGAGGGCAAGTGTCAGGACTCCTCAAGTCCCAGTCCCAACCACCCACCTACAGACCAGGCTCTGTCACCTCCAGTGATCCAGGGATTCTGGTGAGTCCATGACCACTGACCAGGCACAGGAATGAGAATCCACAATAACATGAGGCTCAGTGGACAGTCCGCTAACTAGCACGGACCACGTCAAATGGTTACGTCATCATACAGGAGAGTGATCCACAAACCTTTACCATTGGCCAAGCCCACATCAGCTGAGTCACCATGCCCTCAATAGACTCCAGCTCAAATCAATCAGACATGTCAAACCCACGCCTTGTAATGAGCAGAGGCCTGCCTAAGTCAAGCCAGACTCACTGTTGTTTGATTCATATATATATATATATATGTGTGTGTGTGTGTGTGTGTGTGTGTGTGTGTGTGTGTGTGTGTGTGTGTGTGTGTGTGTGTGTTCTTGTACATTTCATCTTCTATACAAAAGTTAAGTTCTCTGAGCAAAACTTGTACCTACCTTGTGTCAATCTGTGTATCATACATCGTTTCACTTTTGACCCTGTTTTTCAGTCTGTCCATCACTCTCAGCATCAGCGATCTTGAGTGCATGAGCCTAGGATGAATTACGTCGCAGCCATTCTCGAATAGTTTTGATAGTCCCTTGAAACAAAAGAGTGAAATGGTGCAGAGGGTTGGAAAGTCACTCATTTCACAATGCGTTCTCATTCGTAAACACACACACACACACACACACACACACACACACACACACACACACACACACACTACATTTGCAATCAAGAATTTTTCAGAGAGAGAGAGAGAGAGAGACTCAAGACTCAAGACTCAAGATATGTTATTCATTTTAGGCCTCAGCCCATCACGAAGGAGGATGTGAATATACAACTGAATGAAGTTGTGTAGCAAATTCAAAATGAAAGCTAACAATGACATAGGACATATTCATGTCGTCAGAGCATCTCTCATTTTAAATCCTTTGTATAAAAATAATGCAAGATTATGTACGTCTTCCAGAACCGTCGATGACATTAACAAATTCAGTTTAAACAGTGAAGGATTTCTATAATATTTAGGCTTTATTAACGTTTCACGTGTACGTCCAAGTGCTGGGCAACACAGAACAAAATGCACCTCATTTTCTTCGCTTTCATTACATTGGGGACAAATTAGATCGTTTGACATAAACGCTCTATATCGATAACGGTGTATCACTAGATCAGAAATCCCGAGCCTAAATCTAGTTGTAATATATTTTAGATGCTTATCAATATCTAGATGTAAATAAGATTTTAAACTGTGGTCACTACAAAAAGTACTTTACAAACTGAACCTGTCACTAGTTTGAATATGATCGGACCAAGTTTGCCATTGGCAGTCGATAAGCCTTTGTTGAAAACAACGTATAAATCCACGCACACTTCCAACACCTTCATTCGCCCAAACAAAACCAAATCCATATTTAAACAAACTCAAGCGAATGTTTGTTACCCAGTTTTTCTTAGCTCTTGCATCTAGGTTATACAACATATCATATGCTTTACGTGGAATCCTGTAATTCTCCATTTGAGTCAACTTAATCCAATAGTGATGCACTTAACAGCAGAATTTATATATATATATATATATATATATATATATATATATATATATATGATATTGGGTAGCGATTTGTTTCACCATAAACAAGGTCATTCGGTGTTCGTCTGTCTACTCCTAGAAATTTCTTCAAAGCGAATAAATGAACTGATTCACAATGGACAACAGCATTTTCTAAGCCTCATATTTCAGAACCATACTGCACAATTGGCTGTATCTGAGAATCAAATAATTTCATGAATAAATTAAAGGAGTTGTTGTTTAACATGTTTAACCTTTTCAAAAGATAAATCAAAACATTTTTTGCTCTGCTTGCAAGGTCTTTGCATGCAGCAGTAAAGCTCAAGCGCGTTGAAAAAAGTATTCCTAAGTATTTGTACACGTTAACTGCAGGCATTGTAACACCATTATATAACCGTTTTTCTCTCACACTCAAATAGCTACCCTTCCGAAATACTATAAAATTGCTTTTTGTCATATCAACTTTCAGCTGAAGAGATAGAGCGGCATGCTGTAGGCTATTCAATTGTGTCTGCAAACCTGTAACTGTCTCCACCATCAAAACAACATCATCAGCCAACAATAGAATAAATAATTCATACACGTCAAGTTAAAATCTAGCACCATGTCTTCCATTGTTGACAACTCCTATCGCTAATTCGTTAATAAAAAGAGAGAACAGAACAGGGCTGCAGGCATCTCCTTGTCTTAATCCTGATGTGCAGGCAATGTAATCAGTAAACGTAGAACCACATCTAACTCTTGCTTTAACATTATTGTACATGCTTTTAATACATCTAAATAACTTACCTTTAATACCATTCCTTAAGAGAACTGACCAGAGAAGATTTCGATTTATTGTATCAAAAGCTTTTTCGAAATCTGTAAATGCAACAAAGTTTTCGATTGTAACAGAACTGCTTCTGTATGAGAGCTAGTAAAGAAAACATGTGGTCGACTGTTGAGTATCCTTTTTTTTTAATCCAGCTTGATATTCACCTGTGATATTGTTTCCTTCCACCCATTCTTGCAATCTGTTATTTATCACCATACCAAATAATTTACTACTAATATCACTCAAAGAAATTCCCCTATAATTATTGGGGTTATTGATGTCACCTTTCTTGAAAATTGGCTGAATAACAGATTCAAACCAGTTGTCGGTGAATATACCATCATCAAAGAGTTTATTAAATAATTTCAAGAAAACATGTATAACCTGTTCATTCGAATACTTAAAGAGCTCGCCAATAATGCCATCGGGACCAGCTGCTTTACGGTTTTTTTAATTTTCTTAAAGCAAGCAGTATTTCTTCTTTAGAGATTGGACGATTCATATAGTCTTCCGTGTCTTCAACAGAGTCCTCATTTATTATGTTGTCAGCATCCGTTTCCAGCAAAGCTTTAAAATGCTGAAACCAAGAGTCAATTGATACGTTATTTCTAGGCTGTTTCCTTTTGAAAGATGCATTATGAACAACGTCCCAGAATTCCTTTTGATTTCTCACAGTCAATACAAGTTTGTCTAATAAGGCTTTATTGAATTGCTTCTTCTTCCGCTTTAATAAGTTTTTATACTCACGTCTGGCGATAACATATTCATTTCTTTTTTCGATAATTAATTCTTTTTCCTTTTCAAATTTTACAGAACGACGAAATATCTGCAACAATCTTTTGGTATTTCTTTTACAAAGTTTGCATTCTAAATCAAACTATTCACTTGAATTTTCCTTGTTATCAAATGATATACGTGTTTTCATGGATTCAGCACTTACTCTTATACAATCATTAAGCGTTTTAAGAGCATCATTCACGTTAACATCAATTAAAACGCAAGGTCAATGTTGGTACGTATTTCCTCACTACACAAAATACTGGTATATTTATCAGCACACTTGTCGTCCCACAAAAGTTTGTATACAACACGATCCTCTTTGTGCGTACAAATATCAGATAAATGTTGCTTTGGGAAAACAACACCTGCAGTCACTGGCAAATGGTCAGAATCAATACGTTCAACAATAGATAGTTTGCAGAAGTCAAACAATATCATAAAAAGTTCACGTGAGAATACAAAATAGTCTGTGACACTGCTTCCAGAATCGGATATGAATGTGTAGCAACCTTCATGGTCGCCTC
>CM065738.1:50879156-50889156 GCA_033310375.1 Conus canariensis | reverse complement strand
AAATGTAAATGATAACTGAGAGCTGCCACTGAAGGTGGTTATCTACAGCCCTTCCACTGCTCAATGATGACAACACAAACTCAATGAAACTGACACAGTTTGATGTTATCTTTCTGTCGAAGATTTAAAAATAAGAGACATGCTTTCTTTAACAAAATGGCTTGCTTAATGAGCACATGAACTGCATAAGTTACATAAGACTGATAGACCGACTGAAGGAAGGAACGATGGATGGAAGGAACGAAGGAAGAAAAGGAAGGGGGAGGGGGGTGGGAAGAAACGAAGAAGAAACAATCGCATAATAAATGAAAAAGCTCTAACGAAAGGGAGTCTAATGATAAAAGGAAAGAACTTCTGCCTAATGCAACGTCTGGTTTAGATTTCTACCGGATGATC
The DNA here is from genome assembly GCA_033310375.1 of Conus canariensis. Taxonomy (NCBI): domain Eukaryota; kingdom Metazoa; phylum Mollusca; class Gastropoda; order Neogastropoda; family Conidae; genus Conus; species Conus canariensis. The sequence continues at coordinate 50,888,760 of CM065738.1, read as the reverse complement.
AGCTTAATTCATACATTCATACAAATAGGGAAAAAAAAAACTCTCGAAGAATTTGAAATGAGGTCATCACAGAAGAACAACACACGAACCCTCATGCTCCCTCCCCCCGTGCCTCTGGCAGCTGCTTCGACCCTTCCTCGACCCCTCACACTTTAAGCAGGAAGTACAAAATCCAGGCCATGGCTCCAAGATGCCCCTCAGTATGAGGATTTGTTTTCCTGGCACTGCTGGGAGTCAAACCAGCAGCTTCTTGATGAATGGGTGTCTCAAGACGTTATCCTTTCAGACGACTGTCTTATCCACCCTGTCATATGACAACTGTTTGAAATTTGGAAATTTACGCCTCATGAAGTTCACTCTAACTTCTGTTCATCCAGATCCAGCTACAAATAGTTTTCATGAACCTTAGTGGAGTACAATATCCTGTCTGATGCCACTCTTCCTATTGAAGTCTGAGTGCGTTTCCCATTCTAGGTCTGATGTGCACTCCTAGTCATCCACTCCATCCAGTAAGTCTCCCGTCCTTGTTCTGGATGTCACAGTTGTCCCAGACCACGATCTGTGGCCTCCTGCCGTGCAGATCTTCGATGCTGGGAATTCTGGTGATGTAATGTTTCCCCTAGCGCATGCACTATCTCTGTAAACACTTGGCTGTGTCTCCTCGTGAACCTTACCTCACCAAGCTCTGATTTGCACAAAGCCTCCGTCCATTGGATTGTGTCTTTCCTTCAGTGTTGTGACCTTAGAATTTTTTTTAATGGTTTTCCAATATTAATAACAAAAGGGATAATCAACATAACATACAATAAACATCATACAAATGGGTACACTAAATCACGGGAGGGAATAGGAGTAAAAAGGAAAAAAAAGGTATACACACATGTAAAAAAAATCAAATAGTCCATTCAATAATCAACGAAGAATAAAAGAAAAGAAAAAATGTCACAAACGTACAACCTTAACTCTTTCTCGTTCATGAGGCACTCGAGGAATGAATACGTCCAGTATGCCTGTCCAAATAGGGTAAAGTGGTTAGTCAGAATGTTTTCACATGCATACACATATTTTCATAAGTTTCATTAGCTACTTATTACCCCCGACTACTTTTTGCTCGTTCTTTTTCTTTTTCCCTCCTCGTCTAACTCATTCCAATAGACATAACAGTTAGTTTTTCATAAGGGTACCATGTTCTATCAAATATCATTATGTTCTCTCAAGAAATTGTTGACAGTAGGCTTTATTTTGTTTATTCTCTCTCTCTCTCTCTCTCTCTCTCTCTCTCTCTCTCTCTCTCTCTATATATATATATATATATATATATATATATATATGTTTAGCCCATAAGATAATGTGTTCAAAAACTTCATCAGTTTTTGTATGCTCATCATTTCCGAATAGAACCAGCCCCACATTAAACTCTATTCTGCTGCAATGTTCACATCTTTCTTTTACTGTTTTTCCTAGTTCCCCCCAGAAATGTTTCGCAAACTGGCACAGCCACAAGTAGTGTTGAACTGAATCGGTTTCGGATTCACAAAATGTACACAGATCAGTGGTAAGAATTCCAACCAAAATATTGTGACAAATTCTTATTTGGAACCCTTTTAATTCAATTTCTTTAATTTGTTTCACTTGTTTCATTGTTGCTTCCCAATCTACCACAATTTTTAATTTATCTTCCCATTTTGCAAAGGAGCTTATATCAAATATTGTTATTTTTTCGATGAGAGTGCTGTGAAAAGGTTTCGATCCCTTTTTAACGCTTGATATTATTTGTAGTGCTTTCGTTCTTAGATTACAGCTATTGTTCGTTACTTTAATATTTGCACTTCTTAAATACATTTTCATTGATGATATACAGCCCATGAATTCAAGGTAATTTACAGTGATATCATATTTTTCAGAAAAAAGTTTTATAATCGAGAAAACTTCCATCTTGATTGACAACATCTTTAACTAGGAATATCTTTTTTGCTATCCAGTTTTTAAAGTTAATGACGTCATTACAAACTCTAAACTTATCATTATAGAATAAAGGCTCTGCTAACACCTCATTCGAATTGTTTAAAATACCTGATCCGCAAAATCAACATACGAAGTGAAAACGTCTTTCCAAAATTTATTGATTTTTTTTTGCTGAGGAATTTTCTAGGTCCGTAGACGTCAAATGAATCTATTTCTGGAAACGTAGCACTTAATATTGTTTTCCATTTTGAATTTGTCGTGTATGTTCTTTTTACCCAGGTCAGTTTTAAAGCTTGTATATATTTGCTTAAATTTGGAACGCCTATACCTCCATTCTCAACAGAATGTACTGCGTATTTCCTTTTGATCTTGTCAGGGTTTTTTTTATTCCATATAAATTCAAAACATGTTTTCTGAAGCTGATTTATTACATCTTCTGGAGGATTATGCAACAGAATCCATAGGTATATGAGCTTTGAAAGAATCATGGACTTCAGTACTGCAATCCTGCCTAGGGGTGTACATATACGCTTTGACCAAACTTTAAACAATTTTTTTTCAATAAATTTATCTGCTGTGTTGATTTCTGTCAGTTTTGATAACTCTCCTGTGAACCAAATACCTAGTATCCTATATTTTGGTGGATTCCATTTCATTTTCCTTTCGGAAAGATACTCACATTTTGAGTGTTTTAGTTTTCCTAACCATACATTTACAGTGTTTTGATAATTGAGTTTTAGTCCTGAAATTTCTTCAAACTCTTTAAGAGTTTTAAACAGATTTTCATACGAAACCCTATCCCCTTCTAATGTGAACACTGTATCATCTGCAAATTGGCTGATCTTAAACATCGTATTGAGTATTTCAATGCCTTTTATTCTCTCGTCTTCCCTGATTTTACATGCTAAAATTTCTGCACACAAAACAAATAGATATGGCGAGATGGGATCACCCCGACGGCACCCTCTTTCTGTTTCAAAACTCTTAGATACTTTCCCATTCACAACTACATAGGATCTTATGTTTTTATCTCTGTAAACACTTGGCTGTGTCTCCTCGTGAAGCTTACCTCACCAAGCTCTGATTTGCACAAAGCCTCCGTCCATTGGATTGTATCTTTCCTTCAGTGTTGTGACCTTAGAATTTTCCCCATGTCCACCACGTCTTGGTATTTCTATTTCTGCCAGTCTTTAACTTAGACTAGATTTTTTATCTCTGGAATCATCAAGCATGGTTAGTAGCCTCTCTTTGCCACTCTGAACTGCACTAAGATTTCAGTGGTAACTTCAGCTTCGTTTTGTGGCTGTGGAGCGCAAGGTGAGTGAGGTCACGTGGTAGGTTGCGCCCTTTCTTGTACACGTGTTGACTTTGGGCTGCCATTGGTTCCACTGTACTCCCAATGATATCCTGTAATAGAAGAAGCTTCCAGATCAGCTTGAACTGCAGACAGTAGACCTTGCATTTACCATGGAGACCCCACTGGTCTATTCCTTGCAGAATTTGTTTTGCCATTTGCTTGGTTCCCCCCGCCCCCCTCCACACACACACACACACACACACACACACACACACACACACACACACAACACAGACACACAGACACACACACACACAGCAACACACACACACACACCACACACACACACACACACACACACACACACACACACACCGCGCGCCGCGTGCACCTTTGTGTCTTTCTAGGAGTCATCATACCACCTTCAAAACCTTTTGACTGGTTTTTCCCTGTAATTGAAGGAATGGCTTGGTTCGGCTACAGGGAGTGTGATTATTTCAACTGTTTCTTTCCAAAGGGAGATATTTTGTAATTTTCTGGGTCTGAAATTCATTGTTGATGAAGCAAACAACTTGTTTAACTGCCTCAGTATTTTGTCTGTTTCATCTCCCTTGTGGGAAGAAATGTTGTGTCGTCCAGGAAGACTTTTAGAGGGGATGTTTGATATCCTTCTGGAGGTCTGCTGTACATGTACCTCCCATTGTTGCCTTCAAAATAACCTCCACTTCCAACACATATAATACTGGAGAAATTCCAAATTCAATTACTGTGCCTGCTTTCACATGGTCCAGTCTCTTGTGTCTACCCACTACCATTCTACTTTTGCTGTGATGGAAAGTACACTTCATGCCACTCTACTTTCTTCTCTGTTGGAAAGTACACTTCACGCCACTCTACTTTCTTCTCTGTTGGAAAGTACACTTCATGCCACTCTACTTTCTTCTCTGTTGGAAAGTACACTTCACGCCACTCTACTTTCTTCTCTGTTGGAAAGTACACTTCACGCCACTCTACTTTCTTTTCTGTTGGAAAGTACACTTCATGCCATTCTACTTTCTTCTCTGTTGGAAAGTACACTTCATGCCATTCTACTTTCTTCTCTGTTGGAAAGTACACTTCATGCCATTCTACTTTCTCTCTGTTGGAAGTAACATCGTTATGCCATTTAACTTTCTTCTCTGTTGGAAGTTACATACTCCATGCCTTCTAACTCATTCCCTTCTCTGTTGGAAATTCAACTTCACATCACTTCCTACTTTCCATTCATCTGTTGAAAGTACACTTCACGCCATCTACTTTCTTCTTGTTGGAAAGTACACTTCATGCCACTCTACTTTCTTCTCTGTTGGAAAGTACACTTCAGGCCATTCTACTTTCTTCTCTGTTGGAAAGTACACTTCACGCCATCTACTTTTGCTCTGTTGGAAAGTACACTTCATGCCACTCTACTTTCTTCTTGTTGGAAAGTACACTTCATCGCCATTCTACTTTTCTCTGTTGGAAAGTACACTTCAGCCACTCTACTTTCTTCTCTGTTGGAAAGTACACTTCAGCCATTCTACTTTCTTCTCTGTTGGAAAGTACACTTCATGCCATTCTACTTTCTTCTCTGTTGGAAAGTACACTTCACGCCATCTACTTTCTTCTCTGTTGGAAAGTACACTTCAGCCATTCTACTTTCTTCTCTGTTGGAAAGTACACTTCATGCCATTCTACTTTCTTCTCTGTTGGAAAGTACACTTCATGCCATTCTACTTTTCTCTGTTGGAAAGTACACTTCATGCCACTCTACTTTCTTCTCTGTTGGAAAGTACACTTCAGGCCATTCTACTTTCTTCTCTGTTGGAAAGTACACTTCATGCCATTCTACTTTCTTCTCTGTTGGAAAGTACACTTCATGCCATTCTACTTTCTCTCTGTTGGAAAGTACACTTCATGCCATTCTACTTTTTCTCTGTTGGAAAGTACACTTCATGCCATTCTACTTTCTTCTCTGTTGGAAAGTACACTTCATGCCATTCTACTTTTTCTCTGTTGGAAAGTACACTTCATGCCATTCTACTTTCTTCTCTGTTGGAAAGTACACTTCAGCCACTCTACTTTCTTCTCTGTTGGAAAGTACACTTCATGCCATTCTACTTTCTTCTCTGCTGGAAAGTACACTTCATGCCATTCTACTTCTTCTCTGTTGGAAAGTACACTTCATGCCATTCTACTTTCTTCTCTGTTGGAAAGTACACTTCAGCCATTCTACTTTCTTCTCTGTTGGAAAGTACACTTCACGCCATCTACTTTCTTCTCTGTTGGAAAGTACAGTCCATTCCATACTTCTTTACCTTTCTTGGAAAGTACACTTCATGCCACTCTAATTTAGCCCTGTTGGAAAGTACACTTCAACACGTCATTATCCACTGTTTGCTCCTCTTCAGGCTCCTCTGTGCTAATCTATTTTGTAGAGCCACTCAAAGACAATGGGCGTTTGTGCAAACTGATGTGGTATTCCATTTGATCCGGACATTTGGTTCTATCTTTTTAACCACTTTGGCTCGATTTTTTAAAACCACTTCTTTTCTTTGTACCTCATCTAGTATTAGTGGCTTGTCATTCAACTTTTCCCAAGTCCATTTCAAGTGATGCTTCGCTTTGAGAGTCGGTAGATGTTTTCTTGAGAAGTACTTGAAGAGGTTCTTTTTTTCTATCGTGAGTGTCCCTGATTTTTTCCCCTGCTTAAATGATGTAATGTACTGGAGTACAAGGACAGGTGAAGTGTACATACATCAGGTAGTTGTATGTTACAGGTTAGATCATTTATGATGGCCCTGGTTATTTAAACAACAGTAATTCACATCGCCAAATTTTCTTCTGACTAACAAAGCTTTCATTAGACATATTTTCAACCAGTTCATGGGAAAAAAATACACAGACACACAAACCTAATACTTTAATAAAAAGGGAAGCAGTCAGATGATGGTAAGGAAGTAAATATAAGTGACAAAGTACACTAACAGAAAACACGTTTGAAAGAGAAATGCACATTTATGTTTTATGATTGGAAAGAAAGAAAGAAAGAAAGAAGAGAGAGAGAAAGAAAGAAAGAAAGAAAGAAAAAAAAGACAGACAGACAGACAGAAAGAAAGAAAGAAGAAAGAAAGAAAGAAAGAAGAAAGAGAGACACACGGACAGACAGAAAGAAAAAAAGAAAGACAGAAAAAAAGAAAGAAAGAAAGAAAGAAAGAAAGAAAGAAAGAAAACCGGGAGGTATCCAAAATTAGTGCAGGCGGCCTGAGAGTTTAGCAATCAGTCGCTGCTTCAACAAGAATGGAATCGGACTCACACATGAGTGTGTCGTTATGGCGACATGGAATTAAATGGAACCACCAGTCATGACCTTTCCACTCTGTCTGTGCCAGCACACCCAGACAGAAATCCGGGAGTCAGGCAGAGGCTGTGCACACAGCAGGTCTCCATAGATCGGTGTCAGAACATTTCCCATAGTCTCCACACAAGGCCTGAACGGGGGAAGAACTACAGTCATCATCAGCTCAGCGCAGACTTACTTCCCTTGGAAACATCCAGAGCAGTTCAGTTCACCACAGAAGGGAGCGATCGTTCTCAACGTCATCCGTCTCCAGACATCGCTTCCGACCAGTAACTCCAGATTTAGTGGGTGTTGTTGACACAAGTTCTCTCTCTCTCTCTCTCTCTCTCTCTCTCTCTCTCTCTCTCTCTCTCTCTCTCTCTGGTTGTCTGTCTGTCTGTCTGTCTGTCTGTCTGTCTGTCTGTCTGTCTGTCTGCTCTCTCCTCTCTCTCTCTCTCTCTCTCTCTCTCTCTCTCTCTCTCCTCGCTGTGTCTCTCTCTGTGGACGTGTTGCATGTGGATGGATCTTTCTCTCTGTCTTTGTATGTCTGTATCTTCTTGTGTATATGTCTCCTCCCTCCCCTCTCTCTCTCTCTCTCTCTCTCTCCTCTCTCTCTCTCTCTCTCTGCCTGTCTGTCTCTCTTTGTCTCTGTCTACCTCACTACGTCTCTGTCTTTATCTCTGTCTCTATCTTTCTGTGACTGTCTGTCCCTCCTCTCTCTCTCTCTCTCTCTCTCCTCTCTCTCTCTCTCCTCTCTCTCTTCTCTCTCTCTCTCTCTCTCTCTCCCTCTCCTGCCCTCATCCGCACTCTCTCTCCATTTCTGTCTCTCTGTTGCTCTCTCTGTCTTTGTCCATGTCTCTGTCTCTCACTGTCTCTGTCTCTGTCTCTCTGTCTCTCTGTCTCCTGTCTCTGTCTCTGCTCTCTCTCTCTCTCTCTCTCTCTCTCTCTCTCTCTCTCTCTCTCTCTCTCTCTCTCTCTCTTAGTCTCCCAGTCCCAATCCTCTCTCTGTTCCACTCTCTTCTCTGTAGAAATGAGTTGTATTTGTGTTTCTTGTATATTTGTATCTATTTATGTGATAATTCCTTACTGTAGATGAATGAATATACACAGACAGATTGGTAGATAAATACATAGACATGCATACAGAGAGAGAGAGAGAGAGAGAGAGAGAGAGAGAGAGAGAGAGAGAGAGAGAGAGATGGGTTCTCATGTGCTGCTGCTGAGCGGTTTTAATGTGTATAGTATATTTCCCTAACTTTTCATTCTCATTTTCTTTCTTCCTCTATTCCTTCCCTCGCCCCCACCTTATTTTCATTAATAGTTTCTGTCAAGTCATTAATGTGATGACGGAAGAATTGTTGGCCTGCACGTGTTTTCCCCACTACTAAACTGTTGAACATCATTATTGTTTGGTCAGTCAGTGCCAGACTGCATCTCTTATGAGGTCCAAGTAAAAGCTGTTCCACACAATATTGGCTGCTGACTATGGTTAGGTTATCAAACAGCAGCTGACTTCTTTGACTGTCGGACGCCTTTTGACCTCCCTTGCTTCCTTAAATCGATCCTCAGGCATAGGCTCAAAGATTCTTCCCTACGTTCATACTGTTTACATGATGATTTTACTTCTTCAGATAACTTATTTCCTTGCCATACTTTCTTTTTGCTTTACTTTTCTGCCCTTCAATGGCTGCTTTGGGGTGTGGTTGGATTTTCCGTTTTGAACTTTTGTTGGTGAGAATACCACATGATTATGGATTGTGGTTTATCTCCATTTCATGACAAGGGAGCACAGACACAATCAGCCGGGCCATCCTGATGAGTCCAATCCAGCGGACGAAAGGCCTTAGAGCACGCGAAATAAATGCTTCTGTCTTCAAGATGGGTCACGATGGTTCCCATGTGCTGTTGCTAAAGGGTTTTAATGTTTATATTTCCCTGCTTTTTCGTTTTCATTTTCTTTTCCCCCCTCTTCCTTTCCCGAACCCGAACCCTTTCTCTAATTAATGTTTTCCGCCGAGTCTTAAAGGTAATGACGGAGAGAGAGAGGAGTACACATATACGCATAAAGTATGTGGATGCGCATGTGTGTATGAATGTATGTATGTATGTGTGTTATGTATGTATGTATGTATGTGCGTATATATGTATCTAAGTACGTATTCATGTATGTATTAACATGTGTATGTATATGCATATGCACTGAGAGATATAAAAAAAAACAAAAGATGCACAGATTCACAAATAAATATGAACATCGTTTCGTAATTTGAAAACATATATTCATTTTCCCAGTTTTATTCAAATTCTGCTCATGTCTGTATCATGTGCAAATAGTCTCTCTCTCTCTCTCTCTCTCTCTCTCTCTCTCTCTCTCTCTCTCTCTCTCTCTCTCTTTTTTTTTTTTTTTTTTTTTTTTTCTTGCGTCTTTCTGGGCCAGTCACATTTCGGGCACTTTGCCTTCTCAGACATCCCAATCGATCTATCTACATTTTTTTGCACCGTAAAGATCCTTCAAGGTACATGCTACTTGTGAGCACTTTGTTTCCCATGCCTGGGGGATGTCTTCCTTTTACGTCTGCATGGGGCCACGTCCACATCTGTCGGGGGAAAGAGTCAATTCATTCTACTTTCTAGTGCCAGAAGTATCCACCCAGCACAATAACAGTGACATAAATGCACAACTCTTACGAGCTATAAAGAATATCGTTTTTTCTTCCACTTCTTTCTGTTTATTTCCAACACAGATGAGATGAATATTGTCTCTGAAGGCTGACTGTCAGAATGGGAAGCACTTCCAATGATGTACAGCCATGCTCCATGAATAGAAGCGTTTCTGAAAGGCTGGTAAAATTGTCGGCGTTCTGCTCTTATTGCATTGCAATGACTGGCATTGTGTTTTTACTCTTACTTGACTTAGTCTCTTCGCTCCTTGAGAAGCATAGGGCCTCAACAGCAAGCTTCCACCTCCGTCTGTCCCTGGCACA
>CM065738.1:50851656-50871656 GCA_033310375.1 Conus canariensis | reverse complement strand
TAATAATAATAACGTGGAGGAGAAAGAGAAGAAGGAATAGAAGGATTGACTCAACACTAATGTAATAAAATAAACGCCATGTTAAGAGGAATTTAAACGATTGATGAAACGTTGCTAGAAATGCAAAATTGAACAATGATAGCGGATAATAGTATCACAAATAGAAAACACAAAAAGAATAAAGATAAATGCAATGGCATCATAGCAATCTATGACGGTGCAAGAATAAATCATCACGGCAGAACAATGTCACTAAACTAAGTGAAGTAGTATGTACATTGATAAGACGGTAAATAGATACTAGTAATATCAGAAATAAATAAATGAATGGGAACAGTGAAAAACTCTGGCAATTTATCTACCTATCTATCAACCAATCTATCTATCTATCTCTCTATCTATCTACCTATCTACCTACCTATCTATCTATCTTTCTATCTATCTATCTATCTTTCTATCTATCTATCTATCTATCTATCTATCTATCTATGTATGCATGTATCTATCTATCTATCTGTCTGTTTACCTATGTATTTCTATCTACTACCGACCTGTCTATCTATCCATCTATCAATTTATCGATCTGTCTGTCTCTTGTGTGGATCACTAACTCCAGGCAGCCATGGGACAGTTGCAAATCCTTCTTGGTGTCGGACATTTTCGACGTGGTATAAAGATTCATAGTCTGTATGCCATTTCAGATTCAAGGCAATTCTGTCTCCCCATGTCCACATTGCCTGGAAAATGAAGTGAGTGACGAAGGTACATCAGCTGATTCATCGACTACATTTCCTTTAATACCACACTAATGATCACGACCCAAGTCTCTTCAGCTGTGTAAATGGAAAACGTAGTGATATGGCATACAGCAGGGGAAGAGTGCATGCGTGCGGAGGTGCGGAAAGAATAGCGTATGTGTGGCTAGAAATCGCTAGTCATTTTTTTACATTTTAATGTCAATGGGTTATTGCCGAAGAATGGTGATCATACCTTTCTCTCTTATAATTATGGCATTGTTCGACATAGTTTGTTCATGATTGATTATTTACAGCCTTCGACTTTTCATACCCATGAAATATTCTGTAAACCTGCATTATAATTTACTAATCGAGGGAGACGATCAGGGGGCAAGTATTCAATTCGTGAAAAAAGAGATGTTACAATTATGTTAAAGCTAAGTTAGTTGATTACAATGTGATTCGGTCTGTAATTTCTAGAAGTTTACTCAATTTGGCCAAACATGTTTTGTATATATGTACGTATGTACTAGCAGAAAATTCACCAAATTATTTGTATTTTGAAGCTGATAGTGGTATGCATGCACCAGAAGATAATATTCCAACAGATAATATCTTTTAAGTTCCTTTATAATCTTTAGAAAAAAGGAGACCTTAACAGCAGATTGGCCAATATCAGTCAAGATATGACTGTTAATTGCGCTGCTTATCGTTTGTGTTTAGAAATATATTCCTTTTTCGCATTTAATGGGAGTCTGGAGACAAGGTATTGAAGAGGCATGGTAAGTATTTACTACGCATGTGCAAAGCTCTAGAATTATACATTTTAAACGGAGTATATAATGGCGACAGCCAAGGTCGTTTCACGTACGTTTCTAACAGAGGTAATAGTGTGTGTGTGTGTGTGTGTGTGATTATGTTTTTTCTGTAATTCTTTTGGTTTCTGTAGATCTTTACATATGCATCATGTCATCATGTACTTTGTATGTACAAGAACACATTGAGTCGGATCACTTGCCTTTAGCACGTGTGTGTGTGTGTGTGTGTGTGTGTGTGTGTGTGTGTGTGTGTGCTCAAGGTCTGACCAGCGCGTTGGGATAATGCGTAGGTCAGACTTCTGTTAAGTCGTAGCCACGAGACATTCTTCTAAATTCTCTAATTTTAGTTATTAGTTCATTTATCCACCAGCTTTAAATCAGGCGTAGTGTGATCGCCAAGCTTAGTGTGTATGGTGTAGCGCATATGGACTAGTCTGCACGCAGTGACTCATCCTTGATGAAAGTCTGTGTGTACGCGCGTGCGTGCGTGCGTGCGTGCGTGCGTGCGTGCGTGCGTGCGTGCGTGCGTGCGTGCGTGTGTGTGTGTGTGTGTGACGATTTTAGCACCTTATTACCTTACCACATTTTCGTTTCGTTTAACTTTTCTACTCTTTGCTGGCTGCTTTGGGGATGCTGTTGGATTCAAGCTTTGAACCCTTGGTGGCGAGAACACCACAGAATTATAGACTGTGGTATATCTCCTTCTGATGCCAAGGGAGCACATACACAATCAGCAGCACCTCCCTGGTGAGTCCGATCTAGTGGACGAAAGGCCTCGGAGCAGTTAATATGAATGGATCTGCCTTCAAGATGGAGTGCAATGATTTCCATATTCTGCTGGTGAAGGGTTTAACGTTTTGCTCGTTTTCTGTCTTTCCCTCTCCCCCGCCCACCCCCTTTTTTTTCTAATCTTTGCCAAGACATTGACATAATGACGGACGAACTGTTAGCCTGCACCTGTTCCGCACACTAAAATAAATTGATCAACATAACATTGTTTGGTCAATCAGTGGGAGATTGCATCTTTTATGTGATCCAAATAAAGCCTGTTCTTCACAATTCTTAGCTGGTGACAATGCTTGGATTATTGAACACCAGAACTGACCGGGTGCTGCTGGATTCTAGTTTTGAACCCTTGATGGTGGGAATACCATAGAATTATAGACGGTGGTGTATCTCCATTTGATGCCATGGGAGCAGAGACACAATCAGCCGTGTCTCCCTGATGAGTCCGATCCAGCGGACGAAAGGCCTCGGAGCAGTTAATATGAATGGATCTGTCTTCAAAATGGATTCCAATGAATCCTGTATTCTGCTAGTGAAGGGTCTAACATTTATGATATATTTTCCTATTCATTAGGCTCATATTTTCTCCCCCCCCCCCCCCCCCTTGTTTTTGTACATTTTGTTTAATTTGCTGCAAGGCCATCGATGTAATGAAGGAAGAATTGTAGGCTGCTCTTTTCCCCCCATTATTAAATTGTTCGGAATATATAGCGTGATGATATATATATATATATATATATATATATATATAATATATATATATATATATATATATATATATATATATATATATATATTGTTGCGGATAGAATGGGTCGTGTCTGATGGTGTCTGACTCTCACACAGAAATTATGGATGCATGTACGATTTTTCCAATTCACATACATACACCCACTCACCTGAACATTGACAGCCAGGCAACAGATCAACACTTTTTTTTTGCTTTATGCTGCCTGAGCCATCAGACAAACATATATAATAAATATAAGTACATCAATAGGTCGGCACGCCAACCATAAGGCGTACACGCAATATATATATATATATATATATATATATATATATATATATATAATGCTGAACAATTAAGTAGTGGGGGAAAACAAGTGCAGGCTAACAATTCTTCGGTCATTATAATAATGACTTCGCAAAGATTTGAACTTTTAGAGAGAGAAAAAAAAATGGGGGAAATATAAATATGAGAAATCCTTCACTAGCTGCCCAAGGGAACCATCATGATCCCTCTTGAAGGCAGATCTATTTGTATTGCCTGCTCCTAGGCCTTTCGTCCGCTGGATCGGACTCATCAGGGAGACACGGCTGATTGTGTCTGCGCTCCTGGTGTCAAATAGAGACGCACCACAGTCCATAATTCTGTGGTGTTCTCACCACCAAGGGTTAAAAAAGAATCCAACAGCACCCCAAAGCAGCCAGTTAAGGATAGTAAAATGGAATAAAACGAAAGTGTGGGGAGGAAAAAAGTTGCTGAAAAACTAAAAGCATTACGCAAACAGTATAAAATATATAGTTAGTTAGTTAGTTAGTTAGTTTAGTTAGTTAGTTAGTTAGGTAGTTAGTTAGCCACTCACAATGCTTGGGTTATTGAACAGCACAGCTGACCACTCAGACTGTTCCATATCTTTTGATCTCCCTTGCATCCTTGAATGGATCCTCAAGCATAGGCTCAAAGATTGTCCCTATATTTTATACTGTTTGAATAATGCTTTTAGTTTTTCAGCAACTTTTTTCCTCTCTACACTTTGGTTTTGTTCCATTTACTACCATTCGCTGGCAGCTTTGAGGGTGCTGTTGGATTCTTTTTTGAACCCTTGGTGGTGAGAACACCACAGAATTATGGACTGTGGTGTGTCTCTATTTGACACCAAGAGCACAGACACAGCCAGCCGTGTCTCCCTGATGAGTCCGATCCAGTGGACGAAAGGCCTAGGAGCAGGCAATATAAATAGATGTGCCTTCGAGATGGATTACGATGGTTCCCTCAGGCAGCTAGTGAAGGGTTTCTCATATTTACAATACATTCCCCATCTTTCTGTCTTCTAAAAATTTAAATCTTTGGCAAGTCATTACTATAACGACTAAAGAATTGTTAGCCTGCACTTGTTTTCCCCCACTACTTAATTGTTCAGCATTATATTGTTTGGTCAATCAGTGGGGGATTGCATCTCTTAGGAGATCCAAGTAAAGGTTGTTCTGTACAATTCTTAGCCACTCACAATGCTTGGGTTATTGAACAGCACAGCTGACCACTCAGACTGTTCCATATCTTTTGATCTCCCTTGCATCCTTGAATGGATCCTCAAGCATAGGCTCAAAGATTGTCCCTATATTTTATACTGTTTGAATAATGCTTTTAGTTTTTCAGTAACTTTTTTCCTCTCTACACTTTGGTTTTGTTTCATTTTACTACCCTTCTCTGTCAGCTTTGAGGGTGCTGTTGGATTCTTTTTTGAACCCTTGGTGGTGAGAACACCACAGAATTATGGACTGTGGTGTGTCTCTATTTGACACCAAGAGCACAGACACAGCCAGCCGTGTCTCCCTGATGAGTCCGATCCAGTGGACGAAAGGCCTAGGAGCAGGCAATACAAATAGATGTGCCTTCGAGATGGATTACGATGGTTCCCTCAGGCAGCTAGCGAAGGGTTTCTCATGTTTATAATACATTCCCCATTTATTTTGTCTTCTAAAAATTTAAATCTTTACCAAGTCATTGCTATAACGACTAAAGAATTGTTAGCCTTCACTTGTTTTCCCCCACGACTTAATTGTTCAGCATTATATAGTTGGCTATCTACTAGCGCTGCTGGTGCTGGCCGCGTCCGGTCCAACACAGTTCTCTGAACGGCGCAGGGTTCCAACGATGATGAGGAGGATGCTAAAGACGATGAAGACGACGAAGACGACTGTCACACTGTGCATAAATGCATGCCCGCACTCAGCCCAGCATTCACTCTGTGCACATGCAATCTCTCCAAACAACCAAAAGGCGCACTACAATAATTCTTCTTCTCCCCTCCTCTCCGGGGAATAATTTACTAAACAATAATCAACTTTTCAAATCTTTCAACTGGTTTGTTTCTAGGAATTATTTTTTCATTCCTCCTCTCCAGTGGAGTTACAGACATTCCACAGATCCACTAGCTGGGATCAAACTTCATCTCGTTATACATAATAATTCACGAATACATCTTTTCATCTTATTATACATAATTCAAGAATACATCTTTTCATCTCATTATACATAATTCAGAAATACATCTTTTAATGGTTTCTCCTCCTCACTGGAGAAACAATTCATACATTTTCTAACGAAGAGTCAAAGATGGCTAGTATTTGAATTCCGACCCAGGGAACAATCACCAATCTTTGTGGGTCAACATGATAATTTTTTACAATCTTCTCTCAAGACTGTCGCAGTCTTCTTCACAATTAGGTGCTGCCGCAGCACTGGAGATCAACTACTTCTGCGACTGCCTCAGTCGCCTAGTCCGTTACTGGTGCTGCCACAGCACCGGGAAGGGCTGAAACACGAACGAAGTCCGTGTAAGTAATCTATTTCAAAATCTGAATAATGATAAATTCTTTTCCTTTTACCCTTTTCTTAACTCTCTTTTTTTTCTCTCCCCATCTGTCTATACCTCACCTGGTAATGGTGAATTGAAGGTGGAACTCGTTCTTCAGACAACCTGTCCGGTCAGTGTCCCCAAGCCATCTCCTTCCTATACTTTCTTTTTCCCTCCTGCGCTCACATTCAGTGAGTACTCGTCTAACTCGACGCATTACCAGCCCTTGTTTGCTGACCAATGGACAACGTCCGTCCATTCACTGAACTGTTTTAATAGCCACCAGCGACACCGATCACACTAGTCAGGCCACGTGAATTATTGTTTCTTTTACCTTTCCTCTTCCCTACCTAGGGAAATGCTTTATAACAAATAAGGGCGTATGCGACGGAACGTCACATGTCGCCATGTGAGGCTACATCACATGACACCCCCCATCCCGGGGTGAAAAAAAAACTTTCGCCAAGAATTTTTTTTTTAAATACACATACATATCTAGTTAATATACAACTTCAGCCATCAATCGTCAATTTTTCATCATTCAGGAGTTGCCATTAATGCATAGAACTAACCTTCATGAACATCTTAAAGATCGAAAATCACATTTCAAAATCTTAGGGGAAAAAATGCAAAAAATAGTTTTCCCCCTTAAAAACAACAACAACAACAACAACAACAACAAAACAGATTTACACTCCATCACTAATCACAAGTTACATAGACACGAAGAACATATGATACTGATTATTCCAAATGCCAATAATGTTCATATATACCAAAATGTAAACAGTTTTTTCTAGCCTGTTGTCACATAATCATATGTCCCAACATCATCACAAAATGAGAATTTCCTCATGACTCACTTGATGAAAAAAATATTTGGCAAGTGAAAAGTCTTTGTTCAAGCAAAAATATACAATATAGCAGTCCACACGAAAGTTAAATACTTTTTTTTCATTCTTCATAATGGACCGACGTGAAAAAACAACAACACTTGTAAGACATCAAATGAAGTATTCTGCACACATTCACAAAACAGCATCCTACAAAGAGCCAGCAATGCCAATACATATGCACTTTTGGAGAAAGATCAGTCACAACTACTTACCAATTCAGATTGACAGTAGCAGACATAACCCTGCCAAAATATCAATAAAGTTTGTGCACAATGAAAACAAACAGCAGAATAATACAGTTTGTGCACAATGAAAACAAACAGCAGTTACAGCAGCACGAAGGATACTGTGCACTCACGCACGAGACAGAAAGTCTGCCATGACATTCTGAGTGCCAGGTAATGGCTCAATGTCAAACTTGAACTCCTGCAATGACAAAGCCCATCTTAACAGCCTGCTATTTTTGGTCTTGGACGATTGCAAAAACGTCAATGGCCTGTGGTCGGTTTGTAACCGAAACTGTCTTCCAGTCAGGAATCTGGCAAATTTCTCACAAGCCCAAACAATGGCAAGACACTCCCTCTCAATTGTTGAGCATTTGACTTGTGTGTTAGAGAACTTTTTACTTGCATATTGGACAGGGTGTAACAATCCACTCTTTTCCTGCAACAGTACAGCTCCCATGCCTTTGGAGCTGGCATCAGTTCTCAAAACAAAATCCTCTGAAAGAGAGGGCAAAAGCAAGACAGGGAATGAATTGAGGGTGTCTTGAACACATTCCAGAGCTTTCTGGCACTCATCTGACCAGACGATACTTTTGTTTTTTGTTCCTTTTGTTAAGTCACTCAAAGGGGTTGTCAAGGACGCAAAGTGCGGTACATATCTCCTGTAATAGGACAACAATCCAATGAGTGATCTGATCTGTTTCTTTGTACTGGGTCCCTTCAAGGCCAAGATCTTTTCTACTTTCTTTTCCTCTGGTGTCATTTTCCCAACAGAAATGACATGGCCCAAAAACTCAAGAGTCTGGAATCCAGCACGAATTTGGGACGGTCTAGCTGTCAGACCAAAATTCCGGAGTTTACAAAAAACAGCTCAAAAGTTTTCCAGAAGATCATTCCATGACTTTGCAGCAAGCAAAATGTCATCAAAAAAACTTACTCCACACTCATGAAGTTTTTAGTGCACGCATCATTCTGGCAAAAGAAGCTGGGGCGTTTTGTAATCCAAATGGCATTTTCGTCCATTGAAACAGTCCAAAAGGTGTCTGAAAAGCTGTTTTTTCCTTGTCTGCTTCAGCCATCGGGATTTGCCAATATCCTTTAGTCAAATCTATTTTGACAAAATATTTTCTTTCTGACAGTTGACAAAGAAGTTCCTCAATGTCTTGGATAGGTTCTGCATCAACACAGTGATTTTGTTTAACTTCCTGTAATCGATGCAAAACCGCACCGAGCCATCACGTTTGTCCACCAAAAGAACTGGTGAGCTGTATGGTGACGAAGATTGTTCAATAACTTTCAACCCAAGCATAACTTGAATATCTCTTTCGACAACCTGTTTTGTTCACAAATGGGAGAGGGTATGGTTTTGACTCGGACTGGGTTTTCCGTACTCAAGTGAATAGTATGGGATTCAATTGCTGTCACTGTCCCTGGGGTATCAGACAGAACATCCTGAAAGTCCTTCAAAATACCTTCCAATTGTTCTTTCTGAATCAAAGACAAATCATCACACACAATGACATCACGATAAGTTTCTCCCTTGACAGAAAGAGTGGGCAGAGGTACAGTATCATCTATACTGGTAGATGTTAACAATCCCACATTTGTTGTTTGTACAGTCTTTGCTCTGTCTCTGTATGTGACATCAGATACAAAATCAGAATCAATGATCTCTGTAACAGCCACATCTGTTCCAGACACTGGACATATCTATTCAATTGACTCGTTAATGGCAACATTTGTACGTTCAACATATTTTTTTAGTATGTTTACATGGAACACCTTTTCAGCATTTGCCATTTTCACTTTGTAGTTCACTCCAGAAAGTTTTTCAATGACATCAAAAGGACCTTTCCACATGACACGAAGTTTGTTGTGCTCGTCCATCAGCAGGTCAAGTACCCTGTCACCTACACTTAATGAACGTGCCTTTGCTTTCCTGTCAGCAAAGTCCTTATGCAAATCAGTTTTCCTGTCAGCTGACTGTTGGGCAAGTTCGCATGTGTCTTTTATTTGGTTATGCAGGTCATGGACGTATTGGTAAACGTTCTTGTCTTCAGGTATGTCCGTCTTGTTCGTCCACTGTGTGACTAACAGATCCAAAGGATCCCGCAGTGAGTGTCCAAAAAGCAGTTCAAAAGGCGAATACCCTAAAGTTTCGTTCGGCAGTTCCCTGTATGCAAAGAGCAATGCAGGTATAAAACGATCCCATTCTTGAGGTTCCTGCCTTGTGACTTTTCTCAACATGGACTTTAATGTTCCATTAAATCTTTCAACCATTCCATTGGACTGGGGATGGTATGGCGGGGTTGAAACAGAAGAGATCGACAGCAGTCTGTATATTTCCGTCATGAGGTCTGAAATGAACTGTGTCCCGCAGTCTGACAGAATTTCCTCAGGAAGTCCTACTCTGGAAAAAATAGAGAGCAGTGCCTCAGCGACAGATACAGTATCGATTTTCTTCAGGGAATTGCTTCGGGAAATCTTGTCGCCGTGTCTACCAAAGTCAGGATATACCGATTCCCCGAGGAAGACGGTGGGAAAGGGCCGACAAGGTCAATGGCCACCTTCCAAAAGGGAACCAAAATTAGGGGCATTTTGTGCAAAGGTGCACATGGGACGCGACCTTTTTGAGTTGTTTTTTGGCGAATGTCACAAGAGCGACAATACTGTGTGACTTCTTTTGTGACTCCTGGCAAAAAAAATGAATCCAGAACTCTTTTTAACTTCGCTTGATGCCGCAATGACCTGCGAACAGTGCATCATGGGCCGTATGTAATACCGTTTCCCTCAGTGGTTTGGGAACCACAATCTGTTTGTTGTCTTGTCCAGGTACATGCCTGTAGAGGATGTCAGAGTTCAGTATGTACGTCGGCTTGTCCGTTGATCTGTCAGAGACACTCTGCCTTGCAGTAGAAAGTACAATAGTCAATGTCTCGTCGCTTCTCTGCATGGTCTTCAAAACATCTGGCGTAACTTTTAGTTCATCCAGTTTTGAAACCTTGAGCGGTTTTGTTGGTTTTCCTTGCTCTACAACTTTTGATCTTGTACTGATGAGACAAGGAACGAAAGATCCTCCGGCACCACCATGTACTGTTGCGACACCTGGTAGATTTCCCAAAATCAAATCGCAAACTGGATTCTCAATAACACAGGCGGTAAGCGACCCGGAGTAGTATGGTGTATCAACGGAAATTTTTGCATGTGGAAAAGTTTCAATTTTCCACCAAACAATCTGCATTTCTGAACATTGTCAAGATATTGATCTGGTAGAACTAAACATTTCCTTACACCAGCTGTGGTGCAACCCGTATCTCGCAAAACAGAGCCTTGTAAACCATTAATGACACAATCCTCCAAAAGAAGACCATCAATGGACTGATCTGGTGCCAAAACAAGACCTTCTTCACATGTAGTGGAAACAAATCCAGTCTTTGCTCCACTTCCTTTGAAAGGACAGTCCCGTTTCAAATGGAATTTGCACTCACAAAAGTGGCAACGCATGGTTTGGTTGGCAGACAACTGGTTACCATTAGTCTGTGAACCTCGACCTTGCCCACGAACTGGACCAAAGGGTCTGCGCGGTTGTTGTTCACCACGCCCTCGGAAAGGAAAAGGTCTTTCCGGTGGTGAGTATTGGCACTGACGGAAATCGCCAGAACCGACATGGCCTTGACCACGGAAAGGTCGTTGTCTGTTGCAAAAGACGTGTAAGAGTGCGGACCTTGGAATGAAGCGCGATTTCCTCTTCTATCGTTTCCTTGTCCAAAATGCATCTGAAATGACGCGTGAGACTCGAAAAGGGACGAATTTTCCTTGGGGCAACACCTTTATCCGGATGAGCAATACAGTACTGATCCGCCATCTGACACATTTCGTCAACGCTATCGAACTGTCTTTCCTTAAGAAAAGTGGCCAAATCTTTGCTGACGCTTTGGAAAAGTTGCTCTCGAAGTAGCAAATCTCGCAGTGATTCGAATGTTTTATTCGTCTTTGTTAGGTCTATCCATCTGTCCAAACCATGACTCATTCTTTTTCAAAAAAAGATGGAAATGATTCTCCCTTGTCAGGACGAATAGATCGGAAACGCTCACGAAAACGGTCAGCTGAGCACTGAAACTTCTTTAAGTTCTTCTTTTAATTGATCCCAAGTCAACCCATCCTTTGCCGCAAGTGTGTGGTATAGTGCCAAAGCGCTTCCCTTAAACAGGACGCGATAAACAACGTCCATTTCTCCTTCGGCCAACCACAAGAAGTAGCGTGGTTCTCAAACCGAAAAAGAAAACTGTCAATATCGTCGGTTTTTTCTTCGAACGGCGGCAACTTCGGAATGTATGTTGACTTCGGATGAAATGAACTCGCGGAACCGACCGGTGGAGGTGGTGGAGGCTCTCTCGATGCCTGTAATCTTTTAATTTCCGCATCAGTCTCTAATTCAAGTTGTCTCAGTTTAAATTGCCGTTCCTTATCCTTATCCTCTGTCTGTAGTTTTTTTTTTGCTCTAACTCTAATTTTTTTTTTCCCATCTCTTTCTGTAGTTTTTTCTCTTCAAACTCTAATCTTTTTAGATTTTCTTGTCGTTCTTTATCTTTTTCTTGTCGTTCTTTATCTTTTTCTTCTAGTTGTCTCTGTTTTTCCTCTCTCTCTCTCTCTCTCTCTCTCTCTCTCTCTCTCTCTCTCTCTCTCTCTCTCTCTCTCTTCTTGCCCTATCCAGACATTGTTGGACATAGTTTGCTAATTTATCACCTTCAAAGCCTAAACGCTCGGCCTGTCGTACATATTCATCAAAATTTTCCATCATGAATAATTTACCACAAACAAACAAGAAACAATGACTAATATGATAAAATAAGGCGATATGTGATAGTATACACGTTTCCAAAAAAAAAAACCTTGTTACAGTACGTACAAATAAAGAATCCAAATGCCGGTATAAACAGAAAAATAATAAAGGCTTACAAAAGAGAAGCACTAATAAGAAGTGGCAATGTGATCTTTCCAAAAGAGATTTTCACCAATATTCTTTCCGAAAAGGAAAAAGACAGCTAAGAAAATGAAATGCAGTACTAATAACTCTTTTTTCCGAATGAAAAGAAAACAGACAAAATATAAAGTTTTTTTTTTTCTTTTCCCGGAAATGAATTCTTTATACTGTTTATGTTCGTAACTGTTTTATTGTAGTAGTTACTTTCTTACTTAGTTTATTGGTAAAACAAAACAGATGAGTTTACAAAACAAATGAATCGCCTTACACAATAAGTGAATACAAATTACAAAACAAATGAATCAACAATTAAAAAGAGGGGGAGAAAACGAACACTAACGGAAATCCTACCTAAAAGATGACAATGATGAAAAGAAACTAGATAGGCGCTTATTGAAGAGAAGGTTTGGAGATTTTTTTAAAAGGGGTGAGAAGGAAATGAAAGAATAGATAGGTCTGGTAAGAAAGAGGAAATTAGAAAAAGCGAAAGAGGCCCTCAGACAGCACCCTAATGGCAACTGTCTCCCGTAAAGCTGGAGACGGGAAGTCTTCAAATAATAATACACACAATATACTAAAACTCAACGCAATAAACAATTAATCTAATAAATATACAAGCAGAAAAACACACACAAAAAAACAACCCAAAAGACAAAAGATAATCAAGAAAACAAATGTTTATTAGGACTGAGCTGGTAATCCACTCCACCACCTACACTAGTTGAGTGATGGAGGTGAAGTCGATACCACACTCAGAGGGGAAAGGGGAAAAATCCAAATAAAACGAGAGGAAAGATAAAGAATTAAATAGTAATGAGAGAGGGAGGACTATCGACTCCCCAACGCCATGCCCCCCTGCTAAAACAGAGCAGGAAGAGGTTGGGGCTATCAGTCCTGGGGAAGGGGACAAAACAAAATCTAAGCTAGGAGAAGGACAACGACTCCTCAACGCCCTGCCCCCTTGCTGCCAGGTTCGAGCAAGAGGAGGTTGAGGATATCGGTCCTGAGGTGGGAAAAGGTCAAAAAAAATCCTACAAAAAAAAAACCCTAACAGAGTAGAACAAACAAAAGAAATCTCAAACACTCAAAAACACACATACAGAAACAAATGAAAAATAAAAACTGCAAACAGTAATCAAACAATCAATAATATAAAACCTTCGTTTTAGTCCACAATCAAGTAATTTTTCCCTGGAGGAGGAATCTTATTTTTTCCTCTGGAGGGGAACAAATAGAAATCTTTTTTTTTTCCTGGAGGGGGTAAAAAAAATACCTTGTCCTATGTCCTAAGTCCTAGTCGGGGTCACCACTGTCACACTGTGCATAAATGCATGCCCGCACCAGCCCAGCATTCACTCCATGCACACGCAATCTCTCCAAACAACCAAAAGGCGCACTACAATAATTCTTCTTCTCCCCTCCTCTCCGGGGAATAATTTACTAAACAATAATTAACTTTTCAAATCTTTCAACTGGTTTGTTTCTAGGAATTATTTTTCATTCCTCCTCTCCAGTGGAGGTACAGACATTCCACAGATCCACTAGCTGGGATCAAACTTCATCTCGTTATACATAATAATTCACGAATACATCTTTTCATCTATTATACATAATTCAAGAATACATCTTTTCATCTCATTATACATAATTCAGAAATACATCTTTTAATGGTTTCTCCTCCTCACTGGAGAAACAATTCATACATTTTCTAACGAAGAGTCAAAGATAGCTAGTTGTTGAATTCCGACCCAGGGGAACAATCACCAATCTTTGTGGGTCAACATGATAAATTCTTTAAATCTTCTCTCAAGACTGTCGCAGTCTTCTTCACAATTAGGTGCTGCTGCAGCACTGGAGATCAACTACTTCTGTGACTGCCTCAGTCGCCTAGTCCGTTACTGGTGCTGCCACAGCACCGGAAGGGCAGAAACACGAACCAAGTCCGTGTAAGTAATCTATTTCAAAATCTGAATAATGATAAATTCTTTTCCCTTTTTCCCTTTTCTTAACTCTCTTTTTTTCTCTCCCCATCTGTCTATACCTCACCTGGTAATGGTGAATCGCAGGTGGAACTCGTTCTTCAGACAACCTGTCCGGTCAGTGTCCCCAAGCCATCTCCTTCCTATACTTTCTTTTTCCCTCCTGCGCTCACATTCAGTGAGTACTCGTCTAACTCACGCATTACCAGCCCTTGTTTGCTGACCAATGGACAATGTCCGTCCATTCACTGAACTGTTTTAATAGCCACCAGCGACACCATCACACTGGTCAGGCCACGTGAATTATTGTTTCTTTTACCTTTTCTTTTCCCTACCTAGGGAAATGCTTTATAACAAATAAGGGCGTATGCGATGGAACGTCACATGTCGCCATGTGAGGCTACATCACATCACAATGACGAAGACGACGTCTACAGAGACAAGTCCGACACAGGACTAATGGAACTTCACAGAGCTGTGGCTCAAAATCACTACCACACTCACAGCGTCTCTGCCGACGACAAGGCAACAGTTTCACACAGCTGTGGCTCACACAAAAACACAGAACACAGCGACGGCCTGGCCAACAGGTCGCTGGATCAAATCTCGGGAGCGCCGCTCTGGCTTGGCAGCAGCGGCGTCTCCGGCCCAACTAGTTCAGCGGGTAGTCAGTCCCGGGTGCAGTGGCAGGTAGGGTAGTTGTCGGCACTCCAGCCGGCCTCTCCACACCGACACAAGGCGGAGAACAAGGGGGTAGAACACAGCTACGGCCCCGACCCTCAGAAAGTGGCAGCCAGTCCCCTTCAGACCAGGGTACATTTCTACCTGGGGAAACTGATTAACTACCTTGATTATCATGGCTACTATTCATTACAATCACGACTACATTCATATTCATTAGCCACAGCACATTCCACTAGAACTCGGGACAAACATCAGCATATTCTTTCTTCATAACACTACAACATTCCCTTTTCCGGAATCACAACACTACACAGGAAAGGGTTTCAATATAAACCCTTCAAAATCTAGTTTTCCAAATTGGGGAAGGGATTCCCACCTAGACCCTCTTCAATAAACCATGAATACAATCATTACACACAATTAATGATTACTTTTCATCAAACTGTGAATGTCTTTCGTCACGACATATATGTTCATTTCATTTCATATAATCACCAGATTTTAGAAGGTTTCTTTTTTCAAAATATTCATCTACTTCAATATATGGAATGGAAAGATTTCCACACACTCTTGTTTACCAACACACAACTATTCAATATTCACATCAAGAGTGAGTTAAATACTCATCCACATCAAAAATCAAAACCAGCATATATGATAGTCTATGTCTCTCACTTCGGGAACTTATTATCCATAGCATCAAAACTCTCCCTCTTCTCGCAAAGTTAAGTCACAGAATAAACAAAATTCTGCCTAACTAACAGTATGTGCTTGAGTGGGTGAATGGGGAATAATAAATGCTTCTCAAAATGAGCCTTCGGCAAGCTTATAGTCTCCAAGGGGGAGACAATCTCCAATAAGGAGGAAACTCACTAACATATAACTCCTGGTGAGATACCGGTATTTGGAAACCTGATTGTTTCTCCTCAGTGACCGCGGAAAGTGGTAACTTGACTCCTCTGCCTTTTCAGTTTTAAGAAGAATGCTATCCCAGAAAAAAGCTGATGTGCAATACCGTAGTATGTTTGTTGAGTTTTCAAAAAAACAACCAAAGGTGCCACCTAAGAAGCAGAAGAATATCATGAAAGAGCAAAACAAGCTACATTTTCTTGCGAAAAGTAGAAAATATAGAAAGATAACCTCGTAAGACACAAGTGCTGAGGGCCAGTTCTTGGAATGAATCCGCAAGGGACTAAATTACAATAAACTAAGAAATTCCAAGGATAAGTACCGAGCACCATTCCAGCAACTTACAGAGCAGCTTGGTGTCGCAATGACTGCAAGAAATATTAATTATAAACAAAGCTTGCTCTTATGTCTTAGATTGAAGAAATAGGGGGAGATAAGCATTCATATCTGCAGTAGTAGATAATTCTGCCTAACTAACAATATGTGCTTGAGTGGGTGAATGGGAAATAATAAATGCTTCTCATGTGTGTGTGTGTGTGTGTGTGTGTGTGTGTGTGTGTGTGTGTGTGTGTGTGTGTGTGTGTGTGTGAAAAGAAAGGCAGTCAGAATCGTTTTAAGATATGGGCATGCTCTGAGTTGCTCAGGTTCCAATGCACAATGCTTGTCACAGCTTCAGTTTTTTTTTTTTTTTTTTTTTTTTTTTTTTTTTTTTTTGTTGTTTTTTTTGTTTTGTTTTTAGCAAGCTGCGCAATGATACACCACGAAAGACACAATGATATCAAGAAGAAATAGACTGAAAACAAGTAATTGACGGAGACTGAGGAGGCAAATCACTCCCACACTAAAGAAAATGAAACTAACATCAACTCCATCACGAAGACTGACAGCAGCAGAAGATGAAAATCCAGTGACCACGACTAAGCAGTCAGGGACAGTAGGACAATGACAAAAGATGAAAATCCATTGACCACGACTGACCAGTTAGGGACAGTAGGACAATGACAAAAGATGAAAATCCATTGACCATGACTGACCAGCCAGGTACAGTAGGACAATGACAGAGTCGGGTGAGCATGACCGATCAGTTGGGTACAATAGAACAGTGACAGAATCTGACATCACAGAAGAGGACAGCAGCTCAGGAGACTCACGTGAGAACTGTCAGCATTGTGGCTGTTATCATATCGCCCTTATTCCCATGGTAGACATTATCGAGATTTGGCAATGTTAGACAGCAGGTGTGTGCCTTTAAAACATCACTGCTGCGGATCAGACAGATCTTTGAGGTCTGGATGTCCTCACAGTACAAATCACAAGAATTATGGCAGCTGCTGAGACAAGCCTGATAGTAATTATACCTTAACCATCATCACAAGAAACTCAAAGTAACCCGGAAGAAGTAGCCCCTATTCTCTGCTTCCTCACAAAATCTCCTTCCAGTAACACCCCCCCCCCCCCCGAACATCCACAACCCACCAATTCCCAATCCTCCGTCTCGTCTTTACCTATTGACGATGACAATGAAACCCTAAGAGACAATGCACATCGACAACGTAAGAAACCATCCCCATACGTGAGATATCATACTTCCCATCTATTAAATCCTCCTCCCTTTACTCCCCCTCCCCAGAGAAAGCCCTGCACATCCAGTATTTCTCTACACCTTCCCTCGAGTGTGTCCAGTTCTTCAAGTCAGTGCAGCTGCTGAAGACTCCAGCCTCTGGACTATCCACAACTCTCAGACAGCTGCTAATGTAGAAGACAGTCCTTTGCCTGACACAGTAGCCGTGAGGCAGGCATCATTCCACATGAGACTTAACAATTGTTGTGACTTAGGAATAAAGATGACTGAGGTAATTTCAGCAGCTTTTGGAATAGAAACATGGCTTCACCATTACATCTAGCTTTCGATGCAATATATCCTGTTGCAGTGAGCTTTAAAAAAAATGAAGTATTGATGGGCTTTTTCTGTTGTTGGTTTTTTTTTTGTTTTTTTGTTTTGTTCCTTTTTTGTTCCTTTTTTTCCCCGAAGTTGGAGTATGGCTGCCTTAATGGCGGGATAAAAACGGTCATACGCACAAAACTCCACTCCTTTTGTTGGGTAGATGGGAGTAATCCTTGCCTGTCTATACAGGGAGTGTCCGCAGGAGTATCAGCCTGAGTACGCAGAAAAAAAAGAAAAAAAGAAGAAGAAAAAATTACACTGAGCTGACATGGATCACAGAGACAGAATGAGTTTTAGAAACATGTCTTTACCATTACAACTAGCTTTGGATGCAATATAACCTGCTGCAGTGAGCTAAAGATAATGAAGAATTGATGAGCTAATAAATGAAAGACGTCATCGATCTGATTGATTTGAACTGACTGTATGGTCCATGTATGACGGCGTGAACTCATTCTGTCTCTGTGATCCATGTCAGCCCAGTGTGGACTGATTCTGTCTGTGAGATCCATACCAACCCGGAGTGGACTGATTCCGTCTGTGAGATCCATGTCAGCACCATGTAGACTGATTCTCTCTCTGTGATCCATGCCAGCCTAATATCAATGCTATGTTGTCGATAATGAGCTGATCACGGGCCCACAGCTTTGTTACGATGACGTCACTACAGCAATTACTGCCTGAAGGTCACACAGCGAAGAAGGCTGAGCCATGCCAGAGAACGAAACCGAGAAAAGATGGGCACAGATTGAAACAAATTTCTGTCTCTTGTGTTTGGCCTAGAGCGTTTTGACCAGTACACCTTCGGTCGTCCTGTGCATGAAGATAATGATCACAAGCTTTTGGGTATCATCCTAAAAAAAAGCATGAGCCAGGCTTCACGTCGCATCCAGGCATTGATGATGAGACGATACAGGTACAACATCAAGTTTCAGTACATGCAAGGTGCCCAGCTCTACGAGAGAGCCATCTCACTGCCACGCTACAGCCCCAAGGCATCAACATTGGCACGCTACAACCCCAAGGCATCAACACTGCCACGCTACAGCCCCAAGGCATCAACATCCAACAGTAACACAAATATACACACCCACCACGTCAGCACCAGTCGGCAATATCTAACACCAGTACACACACGCATACATATACACATGCACACACATCACCACCATATCCTCCACTACCCACTTCCCCACTTCATACAGAAGTTGCAGCCACCCTCCATTTTCTTTTCTTTTCTTTTATCCCCCCCCCCCCCCCTACATCCGATTTTATAAGCATTACCCCTCCCCCCCCCCCCCCCCACACACACACACATACAACTACCCACACGTAACTACTGTCATCACCGTCACCAACCATTAAAGCCGTTTATTTATTGATTAACTGGTTTTTATTCTTTTTATTGTTATTTTTATATTACTATTTTTTTTTCTTTCTTTCTTTTTCTCCCCCATTAAGCAGTATCGTCAATCCACCATAATCACTATCGTCATTTATATCTCATACTATTCTACAAAACAAGCTACAAACGCCATTGTTTCACATCCCCTCTCCCTCCCCCTCCTCACTATTTCCTCTCCCATGATTCCCTCCTGGGTGCCCTCGTTTCCGCCTGGCGGCCGTTTTGATCGTGAGGCGAACATGAGAAGATAAGTGGTTTCTCGTTCTTCCGTTTTCACTGTCCTAAATGTTATTTGCTTTCGCCCGAAGAAGACCCAAGAGGTCAAAATGCATTGTGTCTTGTCCTGTACTCCGTCTGTGTCCTTGGCGGTAACTAACCCCCTCTCTTTCTAAATTTCGCTTCAAGGAGAATAAGGTTAGACTTGCCACTGACTTTGTTTTCATTTTGAGAACTACTGCAATCATTTGCCTTACTCTTACTGATTCGTTTCCTCAAAAACACTTATGTGCTTATGTTTTGAACTTTGTGATAGGATGTTCAAAGTCCATAATGAATTGTCCCACAGTGGGGACCTATTTCAGCTCATAAACCACAACATTTTAAACCTGCCTTACCTTTTGTCGTTTCGTTCATGCGTGTATGCAGAATCCGTACTTAATTACATAACACCATTCAAATTTAATGTTTGTTTGCAAATATTCAGATTGATGCTGTTCCAACATATGTCAGTCTTTTTTCACTGGTATTTGTTTGATCTAACCTAAGGAACACTGTGTTACACTGAATCACATGATGGAACACATATCTCTGTGTCTGGAATCGTTTCCTTACTCACGTTCCGCAAACGGAAGACCAGACCGTTCCGCTGTTTCATGCCATGGCTAGACCTTAATTTACCTTATTCTTAACGCTGTTATGTGATATGTGAACAGCATACATAGACCCTTTCTACTGGGGAAGGGGAGGTAGATGGGGGTATAGTGGGGTGGGGGATGGGCACCCCAAGTACAGGACGTGGCAAAAGAGGACATACATGTATGCTAGCCACA
>CM065738.1:50841656-50844156 GCA_033310375.1 Conus canariensis | reverse complement strand
ACCACCCTTCCTTTTCAAGAGAATGCCCTGTCTGGCGAATCGAAAGCGAAATCCAGCGAGTTAAAACAGAAAAAAAGATTTCGTTCTTCGAAGCAAAAAAGCTGGTGCAGGAGCAGAGGGGAACCCCGCTTCTTTTCTCGACAGTAGTCAAAAAATCGCTCAGAGTACCTCAGGTAGAAGTAGGCGTTCAGACAGACCCATGTGGTCTTGAACCTCTGAAATGTATTCCGACTTCAAGAACATCGCAAGAGAAAACGGCCGTTGGTGGGGGCCATAAACCCACCAGAGGATGCACTTCCAGTGCATCCTCTAAGCCTGCAGCTGTGCGGGCTGCCCAGCAAGGAGGTCGCCCCGAGACGGCTCCCAACCGAGACCACCTCCCAAGGGAGAAGCCCCGACAGTGGCGTCGGGCAAAGTGGCGTTGGTGGAGTGCAGGGGAAAGCCTCCACCAACGCCATCAAAACCATTGAGTTCTTCCCCTCCAGGGAAGAAGAAACATCAAATTCCACCGGACAGACTGAAAAAAGCGGAGCTGAAATTACAAAATACATTTGATGCTCTATATGACGAAGAGGAAGAGGACATAGACATGGATGATTAAGATCCTCATCCACAATGGATACAGTCTTGCAATGGAATATTAGGGGACTGTCTTCCAATTTTGAAGAATTGCAGCTGTTGTGCCGTGAGGCTAGGCCCATGCTAGTTTCACTGCAAGAAACTCTTCTAAAGTCTGACAAAACTTTTTCACTTTCTGGCTACAGCTCTCTAAACCTACCTGCACAATCTGTTGAACATGGCGTTTCTGGCGGAGTAGCTTTGTTCATTCACAACTCTGTTCTGTACAGCCCAGTTGCTCTGCAGACTCCGCTGCAGGCAGTGGCAGCTCGGGTTACTCTTCACAAAACAGTTACTGTCTGTAGTTTGTATCTATCTCCAAATATCTGCGTCACTAAACGGGGCCTCATTTCGCTCTTGGAGCAGCTTCCCAGACCCTTCCTGCTGTTGGGGGATCTGAATGGCCACTCTCCTCTATGGGGAAGTGAGAGAACATCACCAAGGGGTCTGCTTTTAGAGGAAGTGTTTTCGGAGCTTGATCTGTGTGTCTTGAATGGGAAATCGCCAACTTACTTTCACTCCGCTAATGGCACCACATCTTGTCTGGATCTTTCTGTCTGTGACCCATCTTTGTTTTTGGATTTTGTTTGGGAGGTTGATGAGGACCTGCATGGTAGTGACCACTTTCCTGTGTTGCTTCGGTATACGAATGCAGAGAGTGAGTCTTTACCAGAACGCCTCAATTTCAACAAAGCAGATTGGGACCTCTTTGCCACTAAATTTCTTATGGATCTGGAAGAGGACAAGATCCTGCAAAGTGAAGATCCGGCAGGAAGTCTTTCAGATTTCATACTGAATTGCGCAAAGTCAACCATCCACACATCTTCCAAGAAGCCCTAATGCCAAAAGTTCCTTGGTTCAACTCTGAATGCAAGGAAATTAACAAAACCCGCAAAAGAGCTCAACGTCGGGTCTCTTGCAGACCTTCGATGCCCAACGTTCGAGCGCATCAGAAACTGAGGGCCAAATCCAAATACATATATAAGACCAGTAAACGTTTATCTTGGAAACAGTTTTGCTCAAGTCTCACATCCAAGACATCGAAGAAAAAAGTGTGGAAAATCATCAAGAAAATCAAAGGGAAGAACACCTGTCCCACTGTGAACCATCTCAAGTTTTCTGACTCTTTAATAACAGAGAAAAAGCAGTTGCTAATCTGCTTGCTTTAACCATTGAAAAGAATTCCTCCTCTTCTAACAAATCAGCCAGTTTTGTCAAAATCAAAGCCCTCAAAGAAAAATCACCCTGCAACTTTTCATCAGATAACATGGAAGACTACAATCTTCCTTTCACTTTAAACGAATTGAAATCTGCCTTACTTTCTTGCAGCGATTCCTCTC
The DNA here is from genome assembly GCA_033310375.1 of Conus canariensis. NCBI lineage: Eukaryota > Metazoa > Mollusca > Gastropoda > Neogastropoda > Conidae > Conus > Conus canariensis. The sequence goes on along the minus strand of CM065738.1, from coordinate 50,842,198 downwards.
CGGGTATAGATGAAATCCATTACAAACTTTTGAAACATCTTCCGCAAAAAGGTCTGCACATCCTGCTACATGTCTACAACCATGAATGGACTACTGGTTTCTTTCCACCTTCTTGGCGAAAAGCCCTCATCATTCCCATTCCCAAACCTGGAAAAGATCTTTCTAACCCATCAAACTACCGTCCCATAGCTTTGACCAGCTGTGTCTGCAAGCTGATGGAGAAAATGGTCAATGCTAGACTCATGTGGAAACTGGAAACCGATGGCCTTTTGGCGAAAGAACAGTGTGGTTTCCGCAAACATCGAACCACAGTTGACCATTTGATCCATCTGGAATCTACGCTTCGGAACGCCTTTCTGAACAAACAACACGCAGTGGCTATTTTCTTTGACTTGGAGAAGGCCTACGATACCACCTGGAAATCTGGGATACTTCATGATCTCCATGATCTTGGTTTTCGGGGTCATCTTCCACTTTTCATTCAAAATTTTTTGGCAGAACGACAGTTTCAGGTCCGGGTTGGCACCACTCTCTCTGATGTT
>CM065738.1:50791656-50836656 GCA_033310375.1 Conus canariensis | reverse complement strand
CACGTCTTTCTGTGCAACAAGCCACCCAGGATTCCAGACAACGGAAAGTGTCTTCATTGACAGTGACCCTGGTTGCTACAAGTATTTCTTTCTTCTTTCTGACAATGCCTACCGGACTTATTATTGTCATATTCAAACTATTTGGTGCGAAAGACCAAATACAAATAGGGTATTTTGTAGTATTATATTGTACCGCAAACGTTATGTGGTTTCTCAATGGTGCCGTCAACTTTTATTTGTATTGTCTAACTGGTGGCAAATTCAGAGCGGAATTTATGAAGATAATGTATAAATTGTGTTGCCTGTTCCTTAGGATTAAAAAGGCAGCAAAGAGCACGGCCACAACAGATCAATGACAATGACGTCTATCGTGGCTTTGCTGTGGACAGTGAAATGTAAATGATAGCTGAGAACTGCCACTGAAAGTAATTACCAACAGCCCTTCCACTGCTCAATGATGACAACACAAACTCAATGGAACTGACACAGTTTGAGGTTATATTTCTGTCGAAGATTTAAAAGTAAGAGACATGCATGCTACTTTCTTTAAAGAAGGCTTGCTTAATGAGCACATGAACTGCATAAGTTACATAAGACTGATAGACCGAATGAAGGAAGGAACGATGGATGGATAGAACGAAGGAAAGAAGTGAAGGGGGATGGGAAGAAACGAAGAAGAAACGATAGCCTAATTAATGAACAAAGGACTACGGAAATGAGTCTAATGATAGAAGGAAAGAAAATCTGCATGATGCAACGTCTGGCACAGACTTCTACCGTATGCTCACCTTAATTCATACATTTATAAAGATAGACAAAACTGTCGGGAGAATTTGACATCAAGAGGTCATTACAGACGAACAACAACACATCCTCCTACTTCCGTCTCCCATGCCTCTGGCAATTGCTTCAACCTTTTCTCGACCCCTTGCACTTTAAGCAGGAAGCACCGAATCCAGGTCATCACTCCTAGATGTCCCTCAGCATTCAGATTAGTTTTCCTGGAGCTGCTGGCATTCAACCCAGCAACTTCTTAATGAATGGGTGCCTCAAGGCATTACCCTTTCAGACGACTGTTTTATCCACCCTGTCACACGGCACCAGTTCAAAATTTAGAAATTTAAGTTTCACGAAGTTCACTCCAATGTTTGTTCAACCAGATCCGGCTTGAACTCTTGTCAGCTGCCTCTTCCGTTGCTTTTAACATTGTGTTCTTTTCGTGCCAAGTGTTCTGGATGTCACAGTCTCATGACCTGTACCTCCCTCTTGCTTTAGTCGCTGTGATGAGGATTTGGGCTTAGAAGCCAGATTCCCACATACTGGTCACAATACTGACATACTGTTCTGTGTTGGAAATGTGAGCTTGCTGTTACTGCTTCAGTATGACACAATGAGTTGAATCAGAATCAATAGTTTTCATGAACCTTAGTGGAGTACAATATCCTGTCTGATTTTTATTCTCCCTAATGATCTTTGGGTGTGTTTTTTTTTCCCATTCTACATGGTCTGATGTGCACTCCTAGTCATCCATGCAATCCAGTAAGGCACCCTTGCCTGTTCTCGATGTCACAGTTATTCCAGACCATGATCTGTGGCCTCCTGCCGTGCAGATCGTCGATGCTGGGAACTCTGGTGGTGTGGTGTTTCCCCTGTGCATGCACGATCTCCGTAAGCACTTGGCTGTGTCTACATGTGTACCTTACCTCAGCTTGCTCTGAGTTGCACAAAGTCCCTGTCCGTTGCCTTGTGTGTTTCCTTCATTTTTTGTGACCTTACTCTTTTCTTTTCTTTTTTCCCATGTCCACCTCTTCCTGGTGTTTCTATTTCTGCCAGTTTTTAACTTGTATTAGATTGATCTCATAACCTTGCCTCTGGAATCCTCAAGCATAGTTAGTAACCTCTCTTTGCCACTTTGTACTACTCTAAGATTTCAGTGGTAGCTTCAGCTTTGCTTTGTGGCTGTGAAGCGCAAAGTCAGTAAGATCACGTGGTCGGCTGGGCCCTTTCTTATACACCTCTTGATTTTGGACTGCCATTGATGCCACTGTACTCCCAGTGATATCCTGTAATAGAAGAAGCTTCCAGATCAGCATGCACTGCAGACAGCAGATCTTGTATTTACCACGGAGACCCACTGGTCTATTTCTTGCAGGTTTTGTTTTGCCTTTTGCTTGGTTTCTCCGCCCCCCCCCCCCCCCCCCCCTCCTTACACCTGTGTGTCTTTCTAGGAGTCATCATACCACCTCCAAAGCCTTTTGACTGGTTTTTCTGTGATTGAAGGAATGGAGTGGTTCGCCTACAGGGTGTGTAATTATTTCAACTATTTATTTTCAAAGGGAGCGATTTTGTAATTTCCTTGGTCTGAAATTCGTTCTTGATGAAGCAAACGACTTGTTTAACTGCTTCAGCATTTTGTGTGTTTCATCTTCCTTGTGGGGAGGAATGTTGTGTCATCCATGAAAACTTTTAGAGGGGGGTATTTGATATCCTCCTGGAGGTCTGCTGAACATGTACCACCCATTGTTGCCTGCAAAATGTCCTCCACTGCCAACGCATACAACACTGGAGAAATTTCAAATTCCGTTGCTATGCCTGCTTTCCAATGGTCCAGTCTTTGTGTCTACCCGTATGAAGAACCTCATGTGGAACAAACGGAAATGCTTCAGCATTTCTTGCATGTTCTTTTGGAAATGATACATCTCGATGGCCAATTAACTCATCTTGTGGTGAACTGATCCACATGCATTTGCCAGGTCGAGCCACGCTATGTCCAGGTCCCTTTTCTCTGCCTTAGCTCTTTGAATCACTTCCAGATTATAGTGGCAAGTTCTAAAGATCTAGTCACTCCCCAGTGCTTCCTGTATGGACGTTCAAATCCTATTACTTTTTTTTTCTGTAAGGTATTTAGTCAGCCTGGTCGCCGTGACACAAGAAAATTTTTCCCTCAACGTGCATCTGTACTGGTTAGTTAATGCCACTCTACTTTTGCTCTGTTGGAACGTACACTTCAACACATCATATCCACTGTTTGCTGATCTTCAGGCTCCTCCGAGCTAATCTATTTAGAGGAGCCACTCAAAGACAATGGACGATTGTGCGAACTGATATAGCATCCCATTTGATCCGGACGTGGATGTGGCGGTACATTTTTAACTTTTTTTTCCGTTGACCTCATCTAGTATCGGTGGCTTGTCATTCAACTTTGCCCAAGCCATTACAAGTGATGCTTCGCTTTGAGAGTCGGTAAATGCTTTCTTGAGAAGTTCTTGAAGAGGCTTTTTTTCCATTGCCAAAGTCCCTGATTTTTTTTTTCTGCTCAAATGATGTAACGTACTGGAGCAGAAGGACACGTGAAGTGTACATACATCAGGTAGTTATATGTTACAGGTTACATACATCAGGTAGTTTTATGTTACAGGTTACATACATCAGATAGTAATAAGTTGCAGGTTACATACATCAGGTAGTTTTATGTGACAGGTTACATACATCAGGTAGTTGTATGTGACAGGTTACATACATCAGGTAGTTTTATGTTACAGGCTAGATCATTTATGATGGCCTTGGTTATTTAAACAACTGTAATCCATTTAAACAACAGTAAACCACATCACCAAGATTTCTTAGGACTAACAACGCTTTCATTAGACAGGTTGTCAACCAGTTCATGGACAAACACACGGACAAACAAACCTGATGTAGTAATGAAAAGAGAAACAGCCGGATAATAGTAAAAAAAATATAAAATAAAAAAAACTTGATACATGTGAAAAAGAACACTAACTCGACATGTGTTTGAAAGATAAATGCGTGTTTATGTTTTATGACTGGGATGAAAGAAAGAAAGAAAAGAAAACCGGGAGGTCTCCAAAACTAGTGAGGGCGGCCTCAGAGCTTAGTAATCAGCCACTGCTTCAACAAGAATGGAATCAGACTCAGACATGAATGTGTTGCTACGGCGACATGGAATGAAATGGAACCACCAGTCATGACCTTTCCACTCTGTTCGTGCTGACCTTCTTGCCAGCACACCCAGACAGACATCCGGGAGTCAGGCAGAGGCTGTGCACACAGCAAGTCGCCACAGATTTCTGTCACAACCTTTCCCATAGTCTCCATCACAAGGCGTGAACGGGGGAAGAACTAGTCATCATCGGCTCAGCACAGACCTCCTTCCCTTGGAAACATCCAGAGCAGTTCACCACTAGTAACTCCAGACTTAGTGGGTGTTGTTGACACAAGTCCTCTCTCTCTCTCTCCTCTCCTCTCTCTCTCTCTCTTCTCTCTCTCTCTCTCTCTCTCTCTCTCTCTTGGTGTGCGTGGACGTATTGCATGTGCACAGATCTGGCTCTCTGTCTTTGTACGTCTTTGTCTAGTCTGCCTGTCTGTCTGCCTACCTCTCTCTCTCTCTCTCTCTCTCTCTCTCTCTCTCTCTCTCTCTCTCTCTCTCTCTCTCTCTCTCTCTCTAATGGACCATCTAGTAATGGGTGAAAACAAGATCAGGCCAACAATCCCTCCGTCATTACATTTATGACTCGACAAAAAATATTTCAGAAAAAAAGGATGGGGTGGGAGAAGGACCAGGGAAAGAAAGAAAATGAGAATGAAAAGTCAGGGAACTATATCATAAACATTACAACCCTTCACCGGCAGCATATGGGAACCATTGTAAATCAACTTGAAGACAGTACCATTCATTTTGCCTGCTCCGAGGCCTTTCGTCCGGTGGATCGGACTCATCAGGGAGTCACGGCTGACTGTGTCGGTGCTCCCTTGGTATGAAATGGAGATATACCACAGTCGATGATTTTGTGGTTTTCTCACCACCAAGGGATGCAAACGACAATCAAACATCAAACTGGCAATGTCACTAATTGTTTGACTAGTGATCGGAATTCTGCCCTGATTTGTTGATAAAATGATCGGCATTCTTATTTTCAAACACCACATTGGCTACGCCATGAAGCGACATGAATCATGGGAAATGGAGGAAATATCTACATAGAGTTCCGGCATGGGAAATGGAGGAAATCTCTACATAGAGTCCCTGAATATTTTTCTTCCACATGATTCATAAAGCAAGCTGAAAAAAAATGATGCTGGCAGCTGGAGAAATTTGCTATACTGGAGTATGTTGTGAAACATTGTGTTCATTACGTAATGTTGTCCAATCATAGAAGACAGTCTAGTGTGTTCGTTACAATACATATTGATATGTACATATAGCAGCAATTGGTGGTGTCTCCATGTGCACCTTCCCTGGGTTAGCGGTGCTTTGCATGAACTCAAAACCTGTGCCAATGTTTTGACCTGTCTGAAAGGACACGCGCGGTGATATGATTCCCCCCATTTCACCAGATCTGAATTTGAGGGCAGGAGGTAATACACAGATCTGAGGATGAAGCCGATCCCAAGACATGTCCTATATGTCATTCTAGCTGAGATTTCTTTCGAATGCGTTTTCCCACGTAGTTTACTGCCCCTGCTGGCCTTGCAAGACTGCCGTCTGGATTTCCCTACCGTCCGCTTCTTTCTTCAACACCTGTATTGCCACGTCTTTCTTTTTTTTTTTTTACATTTTGCCTTTGACCAACGCTGCGTTTCTCTTGACCCCAGTCTTGTCCGTCGGTTTGTCTGTGTCCTGTTGTGTCCACTGGGTCCTGAACCTTCCATTTCTACAGATCTTGTACTTAGGCTGAGCTGATCTGATAGCCTTGTGTCCGGAGCCCTTAAGCATGACTAGAAATCTTGCTTTCCAAAACGTATACTCCTCCTGAGTAGATTTTAGTGGTAGCTTCAGCTTTTTGGGGAGGTAGAAGAGTGAAACGTCATTTACACCAGGTGGAATACCAGCTATATCCTTGTGTACTTGCTGATGTTGGCCTGCTTTGATTTTATTGTGCATCTGCTACTACTGTGTATCAGCAGGAGTTTCAGAATCATAAAATGCAGACACCAGACCTACATTTACTAACGATGCCTCACTGATCTATCATCAGCGGGCTTCTTTAAGCCCTGTGCTTCGTTTCTTTTCGCCTCTGTGTGTCGTTCAAGGAGTCATCATGCCTCCTCCCAAAGGTCTTTACCAGTTATACTGTCACTGTTGGAGTGGTGTGGTCGGCTACACTGAACATACCTGTTACATTCACTTTACATCGGTGCAGGAAGAGACATTATGATTTCTTTGTTTTTAAACTCATCTTCGATGAAGCAAATAACTTGCCTAAGTGCTCCAGCATATTGTGTGCGTCATCTTTCTTGGGGGAAAGGACAGTTGAGTCATCCATGAAGGCTCTTAGAGGGGCATTCCCCTGGTTTGGCGACCCTGTACCATACACGGCTTCCCTTAGAATGGCCAGCAATGCAACAGAAACAGTACTGGAGACACTGTGTTCCTTATAATGCATTTGGCGAAATCGTGAGATGTGTACTAACTGAATGACACGGAAAAGGCTTGGTTAATTAGTGAACGCTGTCATAGGGATGTCTTAACACGAGAAAATAGCGTTGATTCTACAAATGCACGTTCTTCGCGGAAAATTCTTTATACAATGCAAAACTGTGTTATTCACACACAGTGTTGATGATTAACAACATTCATGTGTGTGTGTGTGTGTGTGTGTGTGTGTGTGTGTGTGTGTGTGTGTGTGTGTGTGTGTGTGCATTCTTTCCACAGTTATGTCACTATAGCTATATCTAGGTTGGAGGGAAAATGAACTCATTTTTAAACTTTTTTTTGTCGTTTTGTAAGGTGCTTTTTGTCTTGGTTCTCTTCCTCTTTTTCTTTACCTGTTACCTGTTCTAGTTGCAAAGCGAGAGGACTGCAGGCGGAAATCTAAACAAATCTTAAATAAATGTTAGCGAACCGCCCAGAGAACGTGGACAAACGAGTCACAAGACGAAACACAACGCGTTTCGACCTCTCAGGTCTTCATCAGGTGAGACATTAACGAATAAAACAATGAAAATTCACTTAGCTTTGATCGCTTCAGATCACTTCGCAGGGTTCAGCGCAAGGAAGAAGGCGTTGAATGAGAACGAGGCTGTTGGAAGGGAAATAGTGAGCGAGTCAAAGTCGTAATGAAGATAATAATATTACTGATAGGAATACTAATAATGGTCAAAATACTGAGAAAAAAAAAGGGACAAGATTACTACCAATCTTAGTGTCAATAAGTATGGGTATGGGAGAAAGGAGAGTGGGTTAGAGGATTCTTAAACAGCAGGGTTGCCGTGGCAACAGTCCCAGAGGCGAAGGCGATGGTGATGTCAATGCCAGTGGTAGTATCAATACTAGCAATAGTATTACTGAATGATACTGCTAACAACGATAGTGAAGGTTAAGGTAATGAAAGCATGATACAGAAATATATTTAGAAAATACATTTTTATAATAATCAAATAAATAAATAAATGAAACATTTAAAATAATAATAATAAATTAAAAAATCAGTAAGTAATAATAATTTTTAAAAAAAATGATAATAAATGCATAAATAAGATAGCTATAAGTTGTGTGTGAGGTGAATAGTGGGAGATAAGGTAGTATGTGTGTGTGTTGTGGGAGGATATTATGGGCTGAGATTGAAGTGGTGGGTTGGTACATGTTACTTTAAGGTGTTGATGCTATGAGGGTGGAGGGAAGAAGGGGATGGGTTTACGTACTAAATGGGGGAGGGGGAGGGGCAACATATTCACACCTATACACAATCTCTCTCTCTCTCTCTCTCTCTCTCTCTCTCTCTCTCTCTCTCTCTCTCTCTCTCTCTCTGTCCCCCCCCCTCACGACCAACGATAAAGGAGCCAGCATTCTATTTATTATGTGTGTGTGTATGTGTGAGTGTGAGTGTGTGTGTGTGTGTGTGTGTGTGTGTGTGTGTGTGTGTGTGTGTGTGTGTGTTCCATTTGTAATATCAGCCTTATTCATTGGTTACCCCCACCTCCACCCCCAGCAACCGCCATATCCACCAACACCCCTACACACATCATTACTAGGGCAGGGGGAGGGGGGAGTAAGTCGATTGATGTAGCAAATGGAGAGACTCAGAGAGTGTAGGAAAAGGGAAGATGATGATAGCTGCAACCTATGTCTGAGGTAAACAGTGGGAGGTAGGGTGGTATGGGTGTGTGTAGGTGGGGGATATTTCAGGCTGGAGCTGCAGAGATGGAATGGTACATACTACTTTTGGACGTTGATGCCATGAGGGTGGACGGTGCCAGTTTGGCAATGAGATGAGATTCCTGCATAAGGCGTTCCAAGCTGTCACTCTTAGATTGCCAAAGTGCCAAGACTTTGACATGGTTGATGTTGTGTTGGGCATGGTTGAAGTGTAGAGCGACTGGTTTGGGCCGATGGTGGCGGATGTCGGCCAGGTGTTCAGAGATGCGCGTCTCAAGTGTGCGAGATGTCTCACCTACATAGATCTTACCGCACAGCTGACAGTGGATGGCATACACAATGTTGTGGCTCTGGCAGGAGAAACTGCGTTTAATAGTGAAAGAGCCTGTGGGGCCATGTAGGATGGTGTCTGGTTTGGTGAGAGAGCAGATTTTGCAGTTGGGTTTTGAGCAGGGGAAAGTACCTGGTGGCTTAGGTGTGGAGATTTTGTTCAGCTTCGTGCGCACCAGTAGGTCGTTGAGGTTTTTGTCACGTTTGAAAGTGATCATTGGTGTGGTCTCAAAGGCAGGTTTATGATTTTCTACTATGTGCCAGTTAGACTTCAGGATCCTGCAGATGGGCAGATTGTGAGGATGGAAGAGAAGGCAGGCAGTGGGTCTGTCTGTCTCTTTGGGAGGTTTAGTTTCCAGAGTAGATGTTCTGGATTTAGCTGCAGTGCGGCTGAGAGCATCACTGATGACGGCACTAGGGTATCCACGGTTGGTGAAAAAATCAGACATTTTGGCTGCTTGTATAGTGAAAGCCTCTTCACTAGAGCACAGTCTGCGTAGGCGAAGGAATTCAGAATATGGAATGCTATTTTTAGTGGACTGGTGGTGGGAAGATGTGTAGTCCAGGTATGAGTGCGCATCAGTAGGTTTGTAGAAGACTGAGGTTTGAAGCAGTCCATCTTTGAGGGAGATAGTGATGTCCAGGAAATTAACTGACTGTGAAATGGTGTAGGTCAGCTGGATGGATGGATGGAAGGTCTGTGCAAAGTTGAGGAAATTCTGGAGGTCATGTTCTGGCATGGATGTGGCTCCCAATCCATCATCTATGTATCTTTTGTAGAGCTCTGGTGTTGGGCCTGTGTAAGAGGTTAGTAGGCGGTGTTCTAGGTGTCCCATGAAGAGGCAGGCATAGGATGGTCCCATTTTGGTTCCCATAGCAACACCACTGATTTGTGAGAATGTGTGGTTGTTGAATTCAAAAGTATTGAGGGTGAGGACTAATTCTGCAAGTCTGCTTCAAACCTCAGTCTTCTACAAACCTACTGATGCGCACTCATACCTGGACTACACATCTTCCCACCACCAGTCCACTAAAAATAGCATTCCATATTCTGAATTCCTTCGCCTACGCAGACTGTGCTCTAGTGAAGAGGCTTTCACTATACAAGCAGCCAAAATGTCTGATTTTTTCACCAACCGTGGATACCCTAGTGCCGTCATCAGTGATGCTCTCAGCCGCACTGCAGCTAAATCCAGAACATCTACTCTGGAAACTAAACCTCCCAAAGAGACAGACAGACCCACTGCCTGCCTTCTCTTCCATCCTCACAATCTGCCCATCTGCAGGATCCTGAAGTCTAACTGGCACATAGTAGAAAATCATAAACCTGCCTTTGAGACCACACCAATGATCACTTTCAAACGTGACAAAAACCTCAACGACCTACTGGTGCGCTCGAAGCTGAACAAAATCTCAACACCTAAGCCACCAGGTACTTTCCCCTGCTCAAAACCCAACTGCAAAATCTGCTCTCTCACCAAACCAGACACCATCCTACATGGCCCCACAGGCTCTTTCACTATTAAACGCAGTTTCTCCTGCCAGAGCCACAACATTGTGTATGCCATCCACTGTCAGCTGTGCGGTAAGATCTATGTAGGTGAGACATCTCGCACACTTGAGACGCGCATCTCTGAACACCTGGCCGACATCCGCCACCATCGGCCCAAACCAGTCGCTCTACACTTCAACCATGCCCAACACAACATCAACCATGTCAAAGTCTTGGCACTTTGGCAATCTAAGAGTGACAGCTTGGAACGCCTTATGCAGGAATCTCATCTCATTGCCAAACTGGGCACCGTCCACCCTCATGGCATCAACGTCCAAAAGTAGTATGTACCATTCCATCTCTGCAGCTCCAGCCTGAAATATCCCCCACCTACACACACCCATACCACCCTACCTCCCACTGTTTACCTCAGACATAGGTTGCAGCTATCATCATCTTCCCTTTTCCTACACTCTCTGAGTCTCTCCATTTGCTACATCAATCGACTTACTCCCCCCTCCCCCTGCCCTAGTAATGATGTGTGTAGGGGTGTTGGTGGATATGGCGGTTGCTGGGGGTGGAGGTGGGGGTAACCAATGAATAAGGCTGATATTACAAATGGAACACACACACACACACACACACACACACACACACACACACACACACACACACACACACACACACTCACACTCACACATACACACACACATAATAAATAGAATGCTGGCTCCTTTATCGTTGGTCGTGAGGGGGGGGGGGGGGACAGAGAGAGAGAGAGAGAGAGAGAGAGAGAGAGAGAGAGAGAGAGAGAGAGAGAGATTGTGTATAGGTGTGAATATGTTGCCCCTCCCCCTCCCCCAGTTAGTACGTAAACCCATCCCCTTCTTCCCTCCACCCTCATAGCATCAACACCTTAAAGTAACATGTACCAACCCACCACTTCAATCTCAGCCCATAATATCCTCCCACAACACACACACATACTACCTTATCTCCCACTATTCACCTCACACACAACTTATAGCTATCTTATTTATGCATTTATTATCATTATTATTTTTTTTTTATTATTATTACTTACTGATTTTTTAATTTATTATTATTTTAAATGTTTCATTTATTTATTTATTTGATTATTATAAAAATGTATTTTCTAAATATATTTCTGTATCATGCTTTCATTACCTTAACCTTCACTATCGTTGTTAGCAGTATCATTCAGTAATACTATTGCTAGTATTGATACTACCACTGGCATTGACATCACCATCGCCTTCGCCTCTGGGACTGTTGCCACGGCAACCCTGCTGTTTAAGAATCCTCTAACCCACTCTCCTTTCTCCCATATCCATACTTATTGACACTAAGATTGGTAGTAATCTTGTCCCTTTTTTTCTCAGTATTTTGACCATTATTAGTATTCCTATCAGTAATATTATTATCTTCATTACGACTTTGACTCGCTCACTATTTCCCTTCCAACAGCCTCGTTCTCATTCAACGCCTTCTTCCTTGCGCTGAACCCTGCGAAGTGATCTGAAGCGATCAAAGCTAAGTGAATTTTCATTGTTTTATTCGTTAATGTCTCACCTGATGAAGACCTGAGAGGTCGAAACGCGTTGTGTTTCGTCTTGTGACTCGTTTGTCCACGTTCTCTGGGCGGTTCGCTAACATTTATTTAAGATCTGTTACCTGTTGTTTTTCTGTTTTGCGTGTGTTTGTTTATCAAGTCTATGTCTTTCCTCTCACGTTTTCTGTTGTGGTTTATACGGCCAGCCCTACTGTCCATGATGATCAGGTGTGTACAACAACTGAGACGTTATGAAAAACAGTGCGTTGACCCATAAGACAGGTGCCATTCAGAAAGAGAGAAAGAGAGAGAGAGAGGGGGGGGGGAGGAAGCGAGAGAGAGCGAGAGAAAGAGGGTCAGAGAGAGAGAGAGAGTGGGAGGAGGGAGAGAAAGAGTCAGAGAGAGAGAGAGAGTTAGATATAGAGATAGTTGAGTTAGCCCATGATTTTTTCATGCTTGATGAAGGTTTTATAAATAAACCGAAAAATTGCAATGTGCTATAGAGTGTTGGTCGTGTTTACTATTCATTAGAAGAGCGAGAGAGAGAGAGAGAGAGAGAGAGAGAGAGAGAGAGAGAGATGGGGGTGGGGTGGGGTGGGGGTGGGAGGGAGAGGAGAGAGAACGAATGAACGAACGAACGAAATTTGTTTAATGAGGGAAAAGAATAAGCACATGGCAGGCTTGTTTGCATCTTGCCCTCAAAAATGAAAAAGAAACATTTCAAACACAAAAGCTACCCTCCACACCCCAACCATTAAACAAACATCCACCTGTCGCACAATCCTTTCCAAGCACTCTACACACCCAATGATAATGATGACAAATGTCCAATAATAATAGCAATAATAATAGTAATGAATGATAATGATGAAAAATAATAACATTACAATTCAAATATAACACCATGCGCACATACATACATATGCATTGTCAAACATTACATCTATCGAATAGTATGATCTAAAAAAGATAGAAATACAGAACACATAATAATCACAAATATAAATCAACATGATAGCAAATCAATATTAAAACCAAGAATCTGTTCCGAAAGGGGGCGTACAACACACATTTTTGCGCCCTCCAGATACGCACGCAATTCCCCTTTCCTCTCTATCCTGTGTTCTCTGCAAACAATTCCATCCTTGCCCCTCGTCACAAACTCCCCACCTCACCCCATCTACCCCTCCGTTCACAACCAACCCTACTCAAACAGAGAGAGAAGAGAGAGAAGAGAGAGAGAGAGAGAGAGAGAGAGAGAGAGAGAGAGGAGAGAGAGAGAGGAGAGGCAGGATATAAAAGTAAATATTCACTGACCATAGGGATCAGGAGATGCTGTTCATGTATTGCGTCATAAGATGTGTTTGATATTTGTTTTTAAAGACTCGGAGGCTTGTATTTACATCGAATGAAGTTATAACAGAATTCCATAAGCAGCCACCAGAGCACAACAAGCTTGATTTAAACAGATCTATTCTCGGAAGAGGTACTTTTATCTTGTAAACATGACGAATCTTCTTCATTTCGAATCTATTTTTCAAAGCCATAGGGGCACGGTCAGACATTATATTAACATAAAGATAGCTTTGTTGTAAAATAGTTTCCATTTTAGAGGCAGAATTCCTAAATGTTTATATTCTGAGAAAGTAGGGGAGGAGGACTTCAGGAGGATCAGTTTAATGGCACGTCTATGTAAACTGAATAAAGGTTTTAAAATATTATCACTAGCGGAATCCCATATTGTTGAGGCATAGTTTATGTAAGATTCAACATAGGCATGAAAGAACAACTTACGGCTATGTTGATCTAAAAAGTGTTTCATTCTGGAAAGCTGGTAAATCTTTCTGGACACATTTTTACATAATAACGCAATATGATTCGACCATAACAGATTGTTATCAATAATAACACCAAGATCTTATGGTGATCAACTTCCTCGAGATTTTCTCCATTAATACAAAGGTAATGATTGTTACAAGAAAGATTTTGACGTTTTTGTATGGTAGTAATTAATAAGTATTTAGCTTTTTTTGGGTACAGTCGCATATGATTAAGTTCAGACCATTCAGATAACTTGTTGATACTTTCTTGTAAGGAGATAAAAATGCTATCTAATCTATCGTGACAGGTGTGGATAGTAGTATCATCGGCAAACATTTCACATAAAGTTGTAAAAAACAGAGGTAGATCGTTTATATATATAGAAAATAGTATTGGCCCAAGGACTGAGCCTTGAGGGACGCCGTACTTAACAGGTAGAATGGAAGAATTTGATCTATTTACCGAAACACACTGTTTCCTGTCTGAGAGAAATGAAGATAGAAGTTCCAAAGCGTTGTCAGTTAGGCCATAGATCTTTAATTTCTTAAGAAGAAGACTATGGTCGACGACATCAAATGCTTTCATAAAGTCTACTACTAGAACACCTGTGATTTTATTATTGTTTATGTTAGTAAGCCACTGGTCAACAAGATTAGTTAATGCTGTGTGACAAGAATGGTTGGCCCTGAATCCGGACTGGTTTGGATGAAACAGATCGAAGGAGTTGAAATGATTAAGAATGTGTTTGTTTATATGATCTTCCAAAGGTTTAGAGAGTATAGACAAGATGGAGATGGGTCTATAATTTGAGGCATCAGCATAATCACCTGATTTATAGATGGGTATAACTTTAGCAACTTTAAAAGCTTTTGGAATATAATTTTTTGCAAGGCATAGGTTTAGATGTAAGTAAGCGTTTCGGCGATTACTGGGGCTGACAATTTCAAGATTTTCCCATCAATGCCATCAAGACCACTTGTGCTACTTTGTTTAAGGCTACTAAGAGATTTATACACTTCATGCACACCCATAAATGGTATATTTGAAAGAGAGGATGTATTTCTAGAATTGCAAAAGTCCTGAAGAATATCCAATTTATTTCCTGACGTTCTGTTTATTTTTATTGTTGAGTTAGCTATGTCACAAAAATGTGTATTCAAGACATCAGATGATAAATCTTTTGGCGAGGTAGTATGACCTTTGACATTTTTATTAGTAAGCTCGTTTATCGCTTTCCAAATAGATCTGTTATCTGCTTTGGAAGAAATAAGATTTTGAAAATACTTTTTCTTTGACGATCGTTTTAGGTAATTGACTAAGTTTCTTTGTTTTTTTTTATAGGAATCTCGACTCCCTGACACTAACAGCGACTCTCTTAAGTCGGAAGCAGTGTCTACATCTTTAGTTATCCAGGGTTTTTTTAGGACTGTTACTAACACGCATTGTTTTAAATGGGGCATGATTATTATAAACATTAAGGAAACTGTGATACCAGACTTCTAAAGCCTCGTCGAGGTCTGTGAATTGATAGACCGTGGAAAGGAATGAGTTCATTAAATCCCGCTGAAAGGAGTCATTGCCAAATTTTGAAAAGTTTCTGTAGGTAATTATCTTGTGGAAATTTTTTGGAACTTTAACTCCTCGCTATGGACTACGTAAACCACACTGGAGAATGGTCGCTACAACCGAACGTCGGTGAACATATTTCTATCATGGTGTTAACTGAAGAAGATATATATATATAATATATATATATATATAGGTCAATAAGTGTTTGGAAGGTAGCGGTGACTCTTGTTGGTTTGTCTATTAGTTGGTCGAGGTTAAATGATTTGTAAGTTTCTGTCCAAGATTTGTTCGATTTTAGTAAATCAATATTGAAATCACCTAGTAATACATTTTCATAAGAGAATAAGGATGCTTCCTCCATCATTAAAGAGAATTCATCTATCCAATCAGTTCGCTCCGCCGGGTTTCTATATATAAAGCTTATAAGAATAGGTTTCGATTTTTTTCAGCTGTAATTCGATCCATAAGGATTCTACTTGGTATTTTTCCAGAGAACAGATTTGCTTAAAGTTTAAACTTTGATGAATATATGTAATAAGACCCGTTTCTCTAAATTTGGATGGGTCTTTGCGCACTACATTATAGCCTGGTATTGTTAGTTCTGAGTCGGACACTTGGTGAGATATCCTTGTTTCCGAAAAACCGAATATGTGGAAGCTTTTACCATGATTGAAAAGAATATCAGATGCATCATTAAGCTTATTTTGTAAATGACAAACATTCAAAAAACCTACTCGTAGGCCATCAGCAGATGGCCACTCGTTACGTGTTACTTGCATGGTACAGTAACAAAACAAAAGAGAAAAACAAAGAAATAGCCAAGTCCAAATATAATACACAATAATAAACAATGAAATATAGAAAGGGAAGGGAAGCCCGAACTATTTGTACAAACAACTTTTTTTCCCAAAGACTATATTCATATAAGACAAGAAGAAGAAGAAAAGAAAAAAAGGAGAAAACAACAACACAACAACAACAACAACAACAACAACAACAACAACGAAACTCTTGATCAAAAGGCACAAATGAATCAATGTCAAATTCAAAAACTCTTTTGCACTAAGTACCAGGTGAAATGATATTGGCCCGGCAAAAACTGTGACTCACCATAATGATTAAGATCATACAAACACATTACAGTAACTGACATACATAGATAGGCCTATATGCGCACTTTCGAGGAAGTACAAATGTAATCTGGTGGATTACAAATTCTTCCACTCCTGGTTCTTTGACACTGCCCTGCAAACACGCGCACAAATAAGCGCGCGCGCCACACACACACACAACACACACACACACACACACACACACACACACACACACTCATGCACACACACACACACACACACACACACACACACACACACACACACACACACACCAGCACACACACACACACGCCGCGCGCGCGCGCACCCGCATGCACGCACACACGCATGCATGCACGCACGGCACACTTTTTAGAAGTTCAGTTTATATAGAAAATCTTACTCTCACAGTGAAATTCAGTGCACCATTTGATACGCATTATAACTATTCCAATATATCCATACTAATCACAAATGCGTATTGACACATGCAACCTCATACAACAACAGGAATAGTTTAATGGTTGAACTGGGGATGATTAGGCTGATAAATAGGTCAATGTTGGCCCGCCAGTATTTGCGACGCCATTTGTAAAAGACGTTCTGTAAAGGGGTGAAGTTGTTCAGGTGTAGTTTGAAGGACGGGGGGATTTCTGATCTCTGGATACTGAGCCACAAAAGGATTGACTTTTGGTTTGCTGTCAGTTGACACAGAATCACGTAAATTACTTTTTGGAGAATGTTCGGGAAAGAAAGTTGGGAGGGGGTGGGGGGGTAGTTAGGAGGATCAAGAAATTGTACCACTCTAGGATGTGAATTTGGCACAAGAGGGGGGTATAGATCACAAGATCTGAAAGAAGGGGGGAGTTGTGATGTCGGTCCTGAATTGTAGAATTCCTGGTTGTGTGCGGTGAATGCAGGAGAGGGGGATTGAAGTCTGAAAATCTGGGAGGATAAATTGTATGGGACTGGCTTGACTGAGTGTAGCATCGGGGACCAGTTCTACCGGACCTTAGGCGATTTAGGGGCATTCTATCTTCGGCCTGTTTACGCCACAGAGCTTTGATATTTTCAGCTATTTTAGCAGTACCCCTGGGGCTAGGATGCTTCATGTCTTTGTACAGACTTGTATCAGAAGAAAACATGGGGAAATGATCAATGAAAATAACCTTATTCTTTTCACACACATCTTTTAAGTTTGAATTTGATGGAATTATAGAATTATTAAAATGGTGTTTGCCTCTGGCAGGAAGTATTGAGCTAAAGGCCACACGTGCCTGTGGGAAAGTTTTCAGAAGCAGGGTGACAAGATCATTCCACATATCTGGTGTGATAGGTCCAGAGGGCATGAATTGATGCCAACATGGATAATTACATCTTTAATGTTAGGAGTAACTGGAACTAAACGAAGCCATCTGTGTAGGTCATTAATCGACATACCTGGTACACAAATCTTAAACATAGTATCACCCCTTGGTGCCAGCCTTTTACGATTTATAAATCGAATGACAGAGTCACCGATTAACAACATTGTGGCTCTTTCGGGAATTGACATTTGGTTTAATGTTTCTTGAGGTGAGGATTTAGAAACGTTGTTAGTTGAACGTTTATGGTTGTCTATATTTGGTGAACTCATCCCTAAAGATTGAGACAGTGGTTGGGAACACTGATTGTCGTTCATGTCTGAGAGGACAGCAAAGGCATTGGAAGTCAGTTTGTCATTGTCGGTGTCAGAGTCATTTTCCGTAGGCCTATTCGCTGTTCTTGAAACTGGATTTCCACTTATTACCTCCTTGGTAGTATGGTCAGTCAACAGTACATTCATCATGTCGCGTTCTTTAGAACTTGCAGTGGAAACTCTCTCTCTCTCTTCACTCACTGTCTCAGTTGTGGTCTGTGTGGTAGTCTGTGCATTGTGTGATGCGATTACTTTCTGGTCATAGTGAGAGCTTTTAGCAGTTTGAGTTTCAACTGATATTTTTTCAGTTTGTGATTTTTTTCTTTTTTCTTGCCTCAGACTGAATACTACTTAACTGGGATTTAATTGATTGGTTTTCCTTTACAAGCTGTTTGTTTTTTTGCTTCAATAATTTCCAAAGTAGCTTGTAGATTATTGATTTCTGTTTTTAGATAGTCAAATTTGTTGGAAATATGCGCACGAAGTTCGTTTTTGGCCGCCACTGTGGCGTCTTCAACCATGGCAGTAATAGTGTCTTGAACAGTGTCTTCCAAAACACTCCAAGAGTTAACTGTCCGTTCCAGATGGCCAACCCTCCTCTTCAGGTCAGGGAGAGGGCTAGGGGTGTGCTTAGGATGGGACGAATAGTACAAAGTGCGTCGAGTTTGATTTCTTGTCCTCTTACTGATGGGGGTGCTTTTCTTTGGAATAGTTTTTTCACATTGTTCATGCTGCTCCCCAGAAGTTGGAACCACAGGCGAAGCAGTAGTGAAGATGACGGTAGTATCCATAGTACCGTCACGACTTTCCAGAAGGTGAGGAGATTGTGAAGGAATGGAAACATAATCTTTTTGTGGAGATGTTTCAGGATCCACCACAACAGTCAAGTCAATGTCTTGGAACACCAGGGGAGGGGGGTCTGAAAGCGAGCTGATAAAACATACAGGGATAGTGGTGAGAGATTCACACAGTTTCTCCACATTTTTATCTAGTAAGAAATCATGTATGGGCTGTTTTAGGATTTCACATTCTTCACTGTCCCAGAGGGGACAGTCTAAACCTTGACACAGCAAGGTTCCGCCAGACCGAGTAAAGTACAGAGTTATTGTCACAGAAAGTCTGCAACTGTCTGTAGTATTATGAAAGATACGGAGAACAAATTTGGCGAGAGAGGGCGAAAAGGATATCTTTCTTAAAACTGATGAAGGTGTCAAAATAGTTCCATCATGATCATAGTCTTCAAATGGAATTCTAACTCTTCATGCATAAGAGCTGAATATCGGTAACAGAGACAGTTTCTCCATAAGGAGAGTTCGTTACTACATGCGAATCGTCTCTGAATGGCGTCAAGACTTGGTTGCAGTTTATGTCCACTGAGATTTTCTTGAACGGACAAACCTTCCGCCATGGTAGAACAGTCAAAAGACAGAACAATACACTACTCACATGGTGGTCAGTCAGTGCCGGTCCCTGTATCCTTCACAGCATAGTGGAACACATTAATCCACGTGGCAGAGTGACATCATTCACACCAACATAATCCACCACAATCCAATAATCCGGTCAGAACACAATTTCACCACGTCAGAGAATCACACACAGAACACCCGTTGATGTGATGACAGGTAAACTTGAAGAGACTTGCACAATTATTCAGAGAGAGAGAGAGAGAGAGAGAGAGAGAGAGAGAGAGAGAGAGAGGATCGTCGCTTCACGCTTTGAGGGGTGAAAGGATCAAATCCACTAGGGAGAAACGCCGCCCTTCGGTCTTGGCTCAGCAATGACTCATCTCCGAACTGTGCCGCTGGGAATCTTTTCCAAAGGGTGCAGAGTTAGTCGATGCGTTCCTTGAGGTTTGCGCAGCAGAGCAGCAGCAGGCAACAGCGATGTAACAGCTTGCGATGAGCACCGAGTCCCGGAAGTGACAGCGGGCGAGGAAATACTTCCCGACTGCACCCCTCTGACACGATTCCCCGTCGCGGCCCCCCTCCAGCGAGAACACTCCAGTGCCTCCAGAGAGAGAGAGGAGAGAGAGAGAGATGAGCACCAACGCTGAACATTTTAATGTCATTAGCGATACAGCCTTGATGACATGGGGGTGCAAAGCGAAAAGCAAATAACGTACACAGTAAACCCACAACAAACATGAATCAAAACAAAGCTACTATTCCAAGCACCATAAGCCTGAATACCAACCATCCAGAATAATGCATCTTCATGAATTGGCAATGAAATAACAATCAAAATTAAATGTCCTCCTAACTCCTTTAAAATTTGTTATATCTTTTTACGCATCTTGGTTTGAGTAATTATTTTGAATGTTCAACGCCTCTGCAGCATTCCATTCACGAGATTTCACCGAGTCATGGTCGAAGTTCAAATTGAGCACGCTAACTGTGTCCTTTTTTTTTCTTGTTTAACGATATTATTTTAAAAGTTATGGGTTTTCAGAGAGAGAGAGAGAGAGAAAGAGAGAAAGAGAGAGAGAGAGAGAGAGAGAGAGAGAGAGAGAGAGAGACAGAGACAGAGACAGAGACACACAGAGAGAGAGAGAGAGGATAATACGAATTCAAATTCGAATACACACACACACACACACACCACACACACACACACACACACACACACACACACACTTGCGCAAGCGCGCGCGCGCACACACACACACACACACACACACACACACACACACACACACACATACACACAAACACACTCACTCACTCACTCACTCACTCACACATAAAACACACACACACACATACACACACGCGCGCGCGCACACACACACACACACACCACGCACGCACGCACGCACACGCATGCACACACACACACACAGAGATTCAGAGACAGATACATAAACTCTCTCTCTCTCTCTGTCTCTCTCTCTCTCTCTCTCTCTCTCTCTCTCTCATACACACACAACACACACACACACACACACACACACACACACACACACACATATTTATTTTTTTCGAAGAAAATGGAACCGAGTTAAACTTGTTCCACCACTAGAATCACTCGCTGTACCACACACACACACACACACACACACACACACACACACACACACACACACACACACACACACATAACAAATACCACAACGACTTACACCAGCAACAGTGCAAATTCAGCCAGTCAACCAATGGAATCACTGGTGCACCCCTATATATGCACAACCGAGTTGGGTATTCATGTTTGATTCCCCTAAACTACCCATTGTACGAACAGCCCAGACATCACAAGCCAGGAGCTAATGCTTCCAGTGTTTTGCCTTCCATCCAAGCCAACGAGGTGCAAACCTTCTGACAGGTTGACGCCTTTCCCAAGATGTTCACCCTGGAGGCTCAGTCAACTTGATGGGTCATCTACTTGCAGTCTGACAGTCACTGAACCAACGCCTGGTCCACTCACCATGTGAGCGAAGAAACAAAAGTCAAGATAGAAAAATTAAAAGTGATAAATTTGTGTTGGTGTCCTCATGCCAGCTGGAGCTCCCACCCCCCCAGAAAGGTCAGAGGGCAACTGTCAGGACTTGTCAAGTCCCAGTCCCCAACACTCACCTACAAAGCAGGTGAGTCCACAACAACTGATCGGACACAGGAATGAGAATCTGTGCTAACGTGTGGTCCGGATGACAGTCGAACATCCAGCAGGCTCACGTCAAATGGTTAGGGCAACATACAGGAGAGTGATCTTCAAGCTTGTCCTGGGAACCCCCAAACCAGCAGAGTCACAACGCACTCAATAGACTCCAGCTCTAGTCAATGAGACATGTCTTATCCACTCTTTATTATGCGAACAAGCTAGCCTATGCGAGACCACACTTTTATTTGATCTTTTAACATCTTAATCTCGTACACAAAAATAAAGCTGTCTATGTGAACTTGCACTTACCTCCTGTCAGACTGTGTGTTTTCCTTACATCGCTTCATTTTGGACCCCATTTTTTTCTTAGAGTGACAGAGAGACAGAGAGAGGGACACACATACACACACACACACACACACACACACACACACACACACACACACACACGCACGCACGCACGCACACAAAACACACACACCACACACACACACACTCACACACACGCACACGCACACACACCACACACAAACATCTCATGTATGCAAGTTAATGGAAAAAATAGTCTCAAGTAGACTAGTTCATTTCTGTGAAAAACAAAACATTATTCCAAAAAATCAAGCCGCTTTTCGAAAAGGTCGCTCTGCTACTGAACATTTAGTAAAACTTACGAGACAAATTAAACAGCAGTTTGGCAGACGGAAAAATATTCTAGCAATGTTGTTTGATGTGAAAAAAGCTTATGATCAAGTATGGCATTACCGATTACTCCAAAAACGTCATAACTACAATATAAATAGTAATATGTATAACTATATACGCAATTTTTTACCACAACGCTTCATACAGGTAAGAGTTGGAAGCACATATTCTAAGTCCAGAGAACTTCAGATGGGTCTTCCACAAGGCTCGGTTATTTCACCTTGTGACGGGTCTCCGACGCTCCCCCTCGTTATTAAAATATGATTTTCATATTCAGGGATGCAGGGGGTTATAGACACAGAAGTATTTACGTTTTCACAACCAAAATGCGTTCTCGCATAGGCACACACACTCTGTCACTCACATTGGGCCCGCACAAAGGTGACGGGAAACCAATAACATTTCATAGAAACTTTTATTTCACTTGACTCCGAGCCCCCACCCGTCACTACACAACACACTTATCTGTATCATACAAAAATGTAAACATCATGCAGACAATCTTATAAATCGCATCCCCTGTTCTTCAGGTATTCTTACCTAAGCAGGGAAGACAATATTCCACTATTCTGTTTGCACACTTACAAACTTAAGAACAAATAAAACGTCCAGAACTTGCCAGCATTCCTTGGTTGACCGTCAGTTTCTCTCATCACACGGTGCGACTACAAGCGCTGAAGCTGCCACAGCGTTGTGTCCTCCCAATTGGCCAAATCCCAGTTGGGGGACACTGGCAACGTAGCTTGAGTCACACCTTCAGACCGAGTCTCCTGGACTCCACTGCACTTCGCCCTCTCCACGGAAAGGGCTCCTGTCGGCCTCTCCCACAGGTCTTCTTTGGCTGCAAACACCCCACCGTTGTCTGGCAGCTCCCTGTCAAGGCTCCAGCAGGCTGACATGTCTTGCTGTCGACCGTTCCCCACACAGGAGACAATTCTTCTCGTCGTCGGCTCCGAGGCTACAGCAACCTCCACTGTCTACGTCCCCACCCCGGAGACAATTCTAAACCGTCGTCGGCTTCGAGGCAGCAGCAAACCTCTGCTTCTCGCTGTATTTTCTTGAGCCCTCAGCAAGACAGGTGAGTTCACTTTCCCTTAAGTGAGTCACACACTTCCTGGCTTTCTGAGCATCTTATATCCATTCTCAAAGAAAGAGAAAACCCGAGTTTAACTGGTTCAACCAATGGAATCACTGACACACACACATCACTCGATTTGTACCAATAACTCCCCGAGGTATTTTTATTCCACCAATGGAATCACTAGTTACCTACACATACACACACACCACAGCTGCCAGCACCAACAAAGAGTTGGGTACCAAGTGGTTAATGCATAACCTCCAATTCAAACTCATGTTCGATTCCCCGAAGCTACCCACTGTACTAACAGCCTGGACTTCTCTACCAGCCAGGACAGATGCTTCAAGTATTTACTACACTCTATAGACAACAAGGTGCAAGTCACTCAATAGGCCGAAGCCTTCCATTCATTCCTCAGAACAAGAACGACTGAATGGTCACTGTACTCTGCCTGCAGGCTGACGGTCACCTACCCGTGACGGTCACCTGACACGATCGCCTTCCCTTCAGGCCCACTGGAGAACCCAGTGAATAGCCAGTGCTCAAAGTCGACACTCTCCTCTACCCAGGACCGGCAGGTCGGCATGTTCTTGTTACTACCCCCCTAGACATGCGAACCACTCCCCAGTAACTCTCCCGCCTTCAGTATACGACTCGGGGTATTCCCCTCTGGTGATGCCTGAGTTCGCACACTTGAAGAACCCAAGGAACTTGCTCTCAACAACAGCAAAACTACCCTTAATTTGCCTAAATGCTCGAGAACATCCGGCCGACACATGACACACCTATTTTATTCAATATACTTATAGCAGATCTTCCAAATCATCTATCAAAAGATACAGTTTTAGCCCAGGATGCAGATGATATATGCATGTGGATGAAGGTGGCAATGAAGCGTAAAACTCCAATTAGAGCACTTAACTATACTCAAAACGTGTACCAACGCGAACTAAATAAACTTGATATATTTATGAAGGAAAATGGACTCTATCATTAGAAAAAACACATATGGTACTTTTTAATTCCGGGCCTAACCCAGAAAAACCGCCTGATTTTACTATTGGTGGCAGTGTCATTAATTATGCGCAAAGCGTAAGGTTTCTAGGTGTATATTTATCATCCAAACTTACTTGGAATCAACATATAGACTATATATTAGATAAAGCCAGAAAAGCTTTACATTTTCTCAAAATCATTAGTAAACAGCGATGGGGTCAAGATACAAAAGCATTTTTATGTCTTGCTAATTCCTTAGTTCGTTCGCGTTTAACCTACGGCCAGGAATCTTTCTTTAGTGCACCAAAACATTTATTAAACAAACTACAAAGTATAGATTGTAAAGCCTTTAAACTGGTACTAGGAGTGCCAACTCATGCTTACAAGCTTGGATCATATAAAAAAGCAGGAGTTCTTCCTCTTGATGAACATAGGAAAATCTCTGCAGCTGAGTTTGTATTAAAATCCTTTGCACACAACTCATTCTGTAATGAAGAAACAAAGCTAAATTCTAAGCATGACTTTGTTAACGGTGCTAAGACAATACATTGCTTGCAACCAATTAATTCGTTTGTCTCCGACATGATTAATTCTACAGATTTAAAAAGCAAAAGAATAACAATTAAGCCATCTTTTTTACCTGTATCATCTTGGGAACAAATTAAACCTACTTTTGATATTGATCATACAGAATTAAGCAAAAGTCAATCTCCAAACGTTTTAAAAAATTTAGTTAATGTTCACATGGAAAATTACTATAGTGATTACATTAAGATATTCACAGATGGATCTGTACTTGATAATGGCAATGCAGGTTCAGCATTTGTAATTCCTACTATGAAAACAGTCAAACGATATCATATAGGTAATCACTATTGTCACTCTGAGCACAAATGCATACACGCACTCAGTTCAGCATTCACTCCGTGCACACGCAGTCTCTCCACACAACCAGAAGGTGCACTATCATAACTCTTCTTCTCCCCCTCCGCTCCAGGGAATAATTTACTAAACAATAATCAACTTCTCAAATCTTCAGTTCCTCCACTCCAGTGGAGGTACAAGCATTCCACAGATCCACTAGCTGGGACCAAATGTCATCTCATTATACATAGTAATTCACAAGAACTTCTTTTACAGGTTTCTCCTCCTCAATGGAGAAACAATTTATACCCTTTCCCAAAGAAGAATTAGAGATGGCTTAAAATACAGGAACAATATCTGAGTTCCGACCCAGGGCGACAATCAAAAATCATAGTGGGTCGACATGACAAACGCTGTATGTTCTCTCACGACTGCCGCAGTCGTTGTCCTCTTCAACTAGGTTCTCCAACTCTGGAGACAACTAGGTGCTGCCACAGCACTGGAGCCCAAATACTTCTGCGACTCCACAGTCGCCTATCCCGTTACTGGTGCTGCCACAGCACCGGGAAGGGCTGAAACACGAATGAAGTCCGTGTAAGTAATCTATTTCAAAATCTGAATAATGATAAATTCTTTTCCCTTTTTTCCCTTTTCTTAACTCTCTCTCTTTTCTCTCCCCATCTGTCTATACCTCACCTGGTAATGGTAGACTGCAGGTGAATCTCGTTCTGCAGTTCCAAACAACCTGTCTGGTCAGTGTCCCTAAGCCATCTCCTTCCTGGACCTTATTTTTTCCTTCCTGCGCTCTTGCTGAGTACATATTCAGTGAGTACTCGTCTAACTCTACGCATTACCAGCCCTTGGTTACTTGACCAATGGACAACGTCCGTCCATTTTCCTAAGCGATTCAACCAATAAGCACCCTACATCTATAGCCACCAGCGACACCGATCACACTGGTCAGGCCATGTAAATTATCCTTTCTTTTACCTTTCCTCTTCCCAACCTAGGAAAATGCTTTATATCAAATAAGGGCGTACGCGACGGAACGTCACATGTCGCCATGTGAGGCTACATCACATGACAACTATTCAGTTTTTACTGGAGAGTTGTTTGCTATTTTAATGGCTTTACACCATATTGAGGAGTTATCATTAACAGTTGTAAAGTGTTACTCTGTGTAGATTCTAAATCGGCATTACAAGCTATCAAAGATCAAAATGCTTAAAAACGTCTTGAAATTATACTAGAAACCAGACATGTAATTCATCAATTTTACTGGGTTCCTTCCCATTGCGGAATATATGCCAATGAACTGATTGATAGAGCGGCTAAAAATGCAGGACGTAATACTGAAGGGGCAATTCTAATTAACATAAATTTAGATCTTCACGAGTATTATAATCACATTGTAAAACCAGCGAAAGATAAATTTGATAACATGCTGAAGACATCAGATAGCCAATATTCACACAATTGTATAAAAAGCGTCAGCACAATAAATTCCAAATTAGTTTTAAATCACATATCTGATACAAGTTCAAGACATATTAGTTCTCTGATGTTCAAAATTCGTTTAAACGCTTTTAAAACAACATTTTCTAAAGATATTAAATGTGTATGTGGAAACCAAATTTCCATTAATCACCTGATTTTACACTGCCCTGGCATCAAAGGATTAATGACGAAAACTACAGGGGATTTACTGACTCGTCAAATACCATTAACTATTCAGGAAGTTTTAAATGACTTCCATCTTCTTAAATGTTTTTCAGAAGTTTTACACCTTAGTCCTATTGGTCTTCTCCTTTGAATAGTTAATTTATTGTTGGATTCAATTGTTGTTATTCTAATCTTTTGTTAAATGTTAAGTCACGTTTGATATAGATAGTAAACCTCACTTCCTTTCTACTAATTCTGTCATTTTCAACAATTCATATCCAATTTAAAGCTTGATCATTATATAGAATCGTAAGTGTAGGCATGTAGGAAAAACACATAATTTTTACTACCACACACTCTCAAAACAATATCAACGCATGCATAAACAATCTCTACTTTCACACTTTTATTTCTCCTATCCCCCCTCCCCCCCCCCCCCCTTTCCCGTCTAATATCACTTAAGGGTGAACGGACGTAAAACTAAAGAACGAACGAATATACACAACTCACACACACTCACACACACACACACACACACACACACACACACACACACACACACACACACACACACACACACACACACACCAAAATAACCCTCTAAGCTGCACATGCACAAATTCAGCATTGCCTTGGCAATGTCTGGACATGCTGCTGAAAGTTCAGAAAGAATGAATAGTCAGCTTTGAAGATAAATGCTTCCCTGTTCTCTTTGCGTTTTTTTTTTCCACAAGACCAGTTGATCCATCAACACCCTATTATATCATTCCTCTTTTCCCCCAGAATTCTCCAAATCCACTCTGTCACGTACTTTCTGACAGGATGGGGTTCTGTCTCGTCAAAGCACATAAATGGATGATGACTAACTGCATGCGTCTGGATAGTGCAGTTCCATTGAGAGTTTTCGTTCTTTCCCCCCCCCCCCTCTCTCTCTCTCTCTCTCTCTCTCTCTCTCCTCTCTCTCTCTCTCTCTCTCTCTCTGCTTCTATACCAACTGCTTGTTAATTCCTATATTGCTGACAAACTCAAAATGCTTTCCAATTAACTTCTTATTTTTAGATTTCCTTAACTGAAAACAAACAAACAAACAAACAACAAACAAACAACCGCAGCAACAGCAACAGCAACGGTAGCAGCAGTAGCAGCTGCTGCTGCAGTGGCGGCAGAAATAACATCAACGTCTGTCCCAAAATGTCCTTCTCAGACACCTCCTTGCATGTTGCTTCTTCTTTTCTTCGGTTCAGTTTAGGTAGATTCAAGCCATGCACCATCAAACCTTCGTTTTAACAACGGTTTGAACTCAAACTTAGGTTTGGCTCCTCCACGTAATCAAGATAACCAAATCAATGGGGGATGCAAGTGTAAATCAGTGGTCATTTTTACAAGGCTCAGGGTCGAAAGAAAAGTAAATCTTTCACCCACGAAGAGAATTGGTCTGCTTAAGGGCAGGTTCGTCTCCTACTCGATCAAACTGGAAGAACCGTCGTTTCAATGGGGAGTGGACCAGTTCGCAGTGCCTAAGCACTGTTATGCCTTCATGCAGTTCCATTATCTGTACTTAGAGACCTGGTTACCTGATTCACTATGGAACGAACGCTATTCTGAAAATGGTGTTAAAGATGCTACTGCTGATCCCCCACATCCTTTCACTGTGTCATGGTTTCTTTTTGTTCTTTTCTTTCTTGCTTGCTTGCTTGCTTGCATTCTTTCTTTCTTGTTTGCTCTCTTTCAGTCTTTCTTTCCTTCTGTATTGAGTACCATTCGGACGTTGCTGAAGTTTTAGTTTTTCAATAGTAGTATGCAGGAGTTAGTGCGCACAAACATCTAGAAATATGCATTACCAAAACAAAAAACAAAACAAAAACACCCAAAGTTTTAATTTTCATGCATTGATATCCCCACAGGGAGAAGAAAGCAGCCATAAGTACTGTTTATGTCGTATACAGTCTGCATTGTTGTTTCTTTAGTATGTTGACAATGTAGTTTGACTCACAAGTTCAGCCAATTTTCCACCAATTCGAAGTTGAAATATGAGCTTTTAAACAAGGTATAATGATTGAGAATAATCACTATCATGCATTGAAGCGTATTTACCATGTTGACATCAGAATTCTAAATGATGTGATCTACTGAGAACTAAGAAGATCCCCGATTTATTTAGCCTCATGGGCAACAGACATTAAGATTAGCTGAAGCTAACAATAAAGAACGTTTGTTTGGTTGGTTGGTTTTATTTAGAGGATAATGGTAAAGAGGTACGGGCTTCCAGTGCACGACAGTGCTGAACATCTGATGGATTTGGGTTCTTTTGGGATGACCAGGTTGTTTAGAATATATCTGAGTACCTAAAATGTTTGATGTACATGGCGGAGTTGTCACCACGTCTAACATGATGACAGATTCTTACTGTGCAGACTCTGTAGGAGTTCTCAAAAGTTCGGTCCATAAAACTGAATGAGCTGAGATTTCATGAGCGCGTTAGCTAAACTTAGAGCTGGTGCTTATAAGAATCCATTCCCCACGCCCAGCCCCCTTTTTTTTAAGATATCCCCGCTATGCTAATGGTGAATTGATATGTCGTTTTTTTTTCTTGTGGCATTGCAAGGGAAGCCAGCATTCTTTTTATTTGTGTGGTGTCCTGTACTACAAGATCTCAGACTCAAACTCATACAGCCGGCGTATTTAACTGAACCATGTCTGCTATGATAGTATCACTATTGTTGAAAAGAAAAGAAACCGTCCTTTTTAATCTGGCTTCATAATTTATGAAACGCACAACAACAAAAAAACGACAGCGTGCTATTGCTTACTATCCTGCATTAGTTATATACATTTTCATTATTGCTGTGCATAGATTTGTTATTTATCCTAACGTCTGGCTTATGTTGCCTCATTCCAGAAATGATCCTTCAGTATGAAGTTTCAGCTTTAAAACTGAATAACATTTATATTCTTATCCGTTTAAGTTCTCTCTCTGTCTCTCCCTGTCTGTCTGTCTGTCTGTCTGTCTGTCTCTCTCTCTCTCTCTCTCTCTCTCTCTCTCTCTCTTTCTCTCTCTCTCCCCTCTCTCTCTCTCTCTCCCTTATTTGTTCTTTTAAACAGAATTGGCACTCAGATATGGAAAGTAAAGAAAAATATCGATGTTTTTTTCTCATGTAAGAATGTATTTCATTCTGAAAAGTTTCTCAATGTCATAACAGATAAATGGCACAGAATAAATTACGCAAGATTTAGGTTGAGAACTTTAGGTTTTAATGCAAACAAAAGATGGTTTGAATGTGAAACATCCACAGAATCTCCTTGTCCTGCATGTAGACATATTATTGATGACGGAGAACACCTTCTGTTCCACTGTACTACTTATAATGAAGTGCGGAAAAATTGTTCATTTTTCCAGTTAGATATAGCGAAAAGACAAAATGTCGCTGGCGTGTTATCATCAGGTGATGAACTTGTAATTAAATCAGTTGCGAAATTCATCGCGGAAGCATTGAAAATTAGGCAGATGAAGGATAGTAAAATTTAAGATAATACATTATAAGAGATATCTGAATGAATATTATCATTCATCGCATGTTGAAGAGATCAGTAAAATACAATGCCATCATTTGATTGAGTGGATGGTCGAGTCAGTCTTAAGGTGGTTTGTTTTTTTAACCTTACTGCATTACTCCTGTTCGTGAGATGAGGACATAACGAAATGTTACGAATTTATTTGTTTTTGTTAAATTTGGATTTGATACACACTAGGAATGAAAGTGTACTATTTGTTTGCAGGAAAGGAAGAGGGAAATGTTTTTGTTCTGTTACCTCCCCCCCCCCCCCCCCCCTTGTCAAAAGACCTCTTTGGTAATGACAATAACATATCAAAGTGTTTAAGTGTCAAAGTGTCTCTCTCTCCCTCTGTGTGTGTGTGTGTGTGTGTGTGTGTGTGTGTGTGTGTGTGTGTGTGTGTGTGTGTGTGTGTGTGTGTGTGTGTGTGTGTGTGATGATTTTAACAACTTATTTCCTTTCCATACTTTCGTTTCGTTTGACCTCTCTACCCTTCGCTGGCTGTTTTCAGGGTGCTGTTGGATTCTAGCTTTGAACCCTCGGTGTTGAGAACACCACAGAATTATAGACTGTGGCGTATCTCCATTTGATGCCAAGGGAGCACACACACAATCAGCGGCGCCTCCCTGATGAGTCCGATCCAGCGGACGAAAGGCCTCGAAGCAGTTAATATGAATGGATCTGTCTTCAAAATGGATTGCAATGATTTCCATATTCTGCTGGTGAAGGGTTTAACATTTATATAATATACTCCCTGTTTTTATGCGCGTTTTTGTTTCCTTTCCCTCACCTCCCGCCCACCCCCTTTTTGTTCTAATCTTTACCAAGACATTAACATAATAACGGAAGAATTGTTAGCCTGCACTTGTTTTCCACACTACTGAACTGTTCAGCATAATATTGTTTGGTCATCCAGTGGGAGATTGCATCTTTTAGGAGATCCAAGTAAAGCCTGTTCTGCACAATTCTTAGCTGGTGACAATGCTTGGATTATTGAACACCAGAACTGACGGCTCTGACAGCTGAATATCTGTTGACCTCCCTTGTTCCCTTAAATGAATAGTCAACCAAAGGCTCAAAGATGTCCCCTATATTTTATACTGTTTATGTAATGATTTTAGTTTTTCAGCAACTTGTCTCCTTACCACCACGTTCTTTTCGCTTGCCTTTCTACCCTTCGCTGGCTGCTTTGGGGATGCTGCTAGATTCTAGTTTTGAACCTTTGATGGTGGGAATACCATAGAATTATAGACGGTGGTGTATCTCCATTTGATGCCATGGGAGCAGAGACACAATCAGTCGTGCCTCCCTGATGAGTCTGATCCAGCGGACGAAAGGCCTCGGAGCAGTTAATATGAATGGAGCGGTCTTCAAGATGGATTCCAATCGTTCCTGTATTCTGCTAGTGAAGGGTCTAACATTTATGATATATGTTCCTGTTCATTGGGCTCATCCCCCCCCTCCCTCCCCTGTTTTTGTACAGTTTGTTTAATGTGTTGCAAGGTCATTAATGTAACGAAGGAAGAATTGTAGACTGCTCTTTTCCCCCACTTGTGTGTGTGTGTGTGTGTGTGTGTGTGTGTGATGAAAGGAAGTCACAATCGTTTTAAGATACGGGCAAGCTCTGAGTTCCTCAGGTTCCAATGCACAATGCTTGTCACAGCTTCACTTCTTTTTTATTTAGCAAGCTGCGCAATGATACACAGCGAAAGACACGATGATATTAAGACGAAATAGACTGAAAACAAGTAACTGACGGAGACTGAGAGGCAAATCACTCCCACACTAAAAAAAATAAAACTGACATCAACTCCATGTCAAAGACTGACATAGCAGCAGAAGATGGCAATCCAGTGACCACGACTAAGCAGTCAGGGATAGTAGGCCAGTGACAGAAGATGACAATCCATTGACCACGACTAACCAGTCGGGGACAGTAGGTCAGTGACAGAAGATGACAATCCACTGACCACGACTGACCAGTCAGGGACAGTAGGACAATGACAGAGTCTGGTGGCCATGACCGATCAGCTGGGCACAATAGAACAGTGACAGAATATGACATCACAGAAGAGGACAGCAGCTCAAGAGACTCACGTGAGAACTGTCAGCATTGGGGCTGTTATCATATCGCCCTTGTTCCCATGGTAGACATTATCAAGATTTGACAATGTTTTACACGAGGTGTGTGCCTTCAAAGCATCACTGCTGCAGATCAGACAGATCTCTTAGGTCTGGATGTCCTCACATTACAAATCACAAGAACTATGGCAGCTGCTGAGACAAGCCTCATAGTAATTACACCTTAACCATCATCACAGAAGAAAAAAAAATACACTGGGCTGACATAAATCACACAGACAGAATGAGTTTTAGAAACATGGCTTTACCATTACAACTAGCTTTGGATGCAATATAACCTGCTGCAGTGAGCTAAAGATAATGAAGTATTGATGAGCAAATAAATAAAAGACGTCATCGATCTGATTGATTTGAACTGACTGTATGGTCCATGTACGACGGCGTGAACTCATTCTGTCTCTGTGATCCATGTCAGCCCAGTGTGGACTGATTCTGTCTGTGAGATCCATACCAACCCGGTGTGGATTGATTCTGTCTGTGTGATCCATGTCAGCCCAGTGTGGACTGATTCTGTCTGTGAGATCCATACCAACCCGGTGTGGATTGATTCTGTCTGTGTGATCCATGTCAGCCCAGTGTGGACTGATTCTGTCTGTGTGATCCATGTCAGCACCATGTAGACTGATTCTCTCTCTGTGATCCATGCCAGCCCAGTGTGGACTGATTCTGTCTGTGTGATCCATGTCAGCCCAGTGTGGACTGATTCTGTCTGTGTGATCCATGTCAGCCCAGTGCGGACTGATTCTCTCTCTGTGATCCATGCCAGCCCAATATCAATGCTACATTGTCGATCATGAGCTGATCACGAGCCCACAGCTTTGTTACGATGACGTCACTACAGCAATTACTGCCTGAAGGTCACACAGCGAAGAAGGCTGAGCCATGCCAGAGAACGAAACCGAGAAAAGATGGGCACAGATTGAAACAAACTTCTGTCTCTTGTGTTTGGCCTAGCGCGTTTTGACCAGTACACCTTCGGTCGTCCTGTGCATGAAAATAATGATCACAAGCTTTTGGGTATCATCCTAAAAAAAAAAGCATGAGCCAGGCTTCACGTCGCATCCAGGCATTGATGATGAGACGATACAGGTACAACATCAAGTTTCAGTACATGCAAGGTGCCCAGCTCTACGAGAGAGCCATCTCACTGCCACGCTACAGCCCCAAGGCATCAACATTGGCACGCTACAACCCCAAGGCATCAACATCCAACAGTAACACAAATATACACACCCACCACGTCAGCACCAGTCGGCAATATCTAACACCAGTACACACACGCATACATATACACATGCACACACATCACCACCATATCCTCCACTACCCACTTCCCCACTTCATACAGAAGTTGCAGCCACCCTCCATTTTCTTTTCTTTTCTTTTATCCCCCCCCCCCCCCTACATCCGATTTTATAAGCATTACCCTCCCCTCCCCCCCCCCCCACACACACATACAACTACCCACACGTAACTACTGTCATCACCGTCACCAACCATTAAAGCAGTTTCTTTATTGATTAACTGGTTTTTATTCTTTTTATTGTTATTTTTATATTACTATTTTTTTTTCTTTCTTTCTTTTTCTCCCCCATTAAGCAGTATCGTCAATCCACCATCATCACTATCGTCATTTATATCTCATACTATTCTACAAAACAAGCTACAAACCCCATTGTTTCACATCCCCTCTCCCTCCCCCTCCTCACTATTTCCTCTCCCATGATTCCCTCCTGGGTGGCCTCGTTTCCGCCTGGCGGCCGTTTTGATCGGGAGGCGAACATGAGAAGATAAGTGGTTTCTCGTTCTTCCGTTTTCACTGTCCTAAATGTTATTTGCTTTCGCCCGAAGAAGACCCAAGAGGTCAAAATGCATTGTGTCTTGTCCTGTACTCCGTCTGTGTCCTTGGCGGTAACTAACCCCCTCTCTTTCTAAATTTCGCTTCAAGGAGAATAAGGTTAGACTTGCCACTGACTTTTGTTTTTCATTTTGAGAACTACTGCAATTATTTGCCTTACTCTTACTGATTCGTTTCTTCAAAAACACTTATGTGCTTATGTTTTGAACTTTGTGATAGGATGTTCAAAGTCCATAGTGAATTATCCCACAGTGAGGACCTATTTCAGCTCAAAAACCACAACATTTTAAACCTGCCTTACCTTTTGTCGTTTCTTTTATGCATGTATGCAGAATCCGTACTTAATTACATAACACCATTCAAATTTAACGTTTGTTTGCAAATATTCAGATTGATGCTGTTCCAACATATGTCAGTCTTTTTGCACTGGTATTTGTTTGATCTAACCTAAGGAACACTGTGTTACACTGAATCACATGATGGAACACATATCTCTGTGTCTGGAATCGTTTCCTTCTTCACGTTCCGCAAAACGGAAGACCAGACCGTTCGCTGTTTCATGCCATGGCTAGATCTTAATTTTCATTATTCTTAGCGCTATGATCATGTGATATGTGAACAACATACATAGGCCCTTTCTACTGGGAAGGGGAGGTAGATGGGGGTATAGTGGGGTGGGGGATGGGCACCCCAAGTACAGGACATGGCAAAAGAGGACATACATGTATGCTAGCCACACACTGCGATGTTGACATAATTGATCGAAGAACACAACGCGGGTGTCTGTGGTGCTAGGATATACATTTCTTACTGACAAACTAAGCATTGATCTCTCTCTCTCTCTCTCTCTCTCTCTCTCTCTCTCTCTCTCTCTCTCTCTCTCTCTCTCTCTCTCTCTCTCTCTCTCTCTCTCTCTTACGTTAAGGTCTTTAAAAAGTAGTTCTCATGTACCAAACACAATATCCAATGAAGAATGGTTTCAGCATTTCAAACAAGTCTTTAATGATGAGCTGATTCCTTCTGGTCGTAATTCTCAGGAACTTCAAACTGAGTCTTTTCCTGTTGCTGATAGTAACGTTGATGAATTGGATGTCTGTATAACTGAAGAGGAAATTCTTGATTCAGTTAAGGCTTTAAAATCAAATAAAGCACCAGGTCCAGACGGAATAATTGGGGAATTTTATAAGTATTGCACCCCCGCTATTCTCTTTTTCCTTAAGAAATTTTTCAACAAACTCTCTGATTTTGGCATCTTCCCTTCTATGTGGTGCGAAGCTCTGATTCAACCTTTGCACAAAAAGGGTGATATAAACAACCCAGACAACTACATAGGTATCTCTCTTTTAAACATTAGTTCAAAATTATATACTTACATATTAAACAAGCGTTTAACAAAATGGATTGAAGATTGTGATGTAATAAACGATGTGCAGGCTGGCTTTAGAAAGAATTATAGTACTACTGATCATATATTTACCCTTTTTTCTCTGGTACAAAAGCAACTCTCTAACCACAAGAAATTATACGTTGCTTTTATCGACTTTAAAAAGGCTTTCGATTCGGTAGATAGAAACCAATTCTGGTCAATCTTAAGGAAAAAAGGTGTAAAGGGTAAGATGTACAAAGCACTTAAAAGCATATACACAGATGTCAAAGCTAGGGTTAAAGTGGGGGGAGATTTAACGGACACTTTTATGTGTCCTCGGGGTCTGAAGCAAGGGGAAATATGCAGTCCGGTTTTGTTCTCGCTATTCATCAATGAGCTTGCTGAAGAAATAATTCAATACGGTAAACACGGTATTCCCTTATTACCAGACTTCACAGAGATACTAATTATGCTTTTTGCCGACGATGTTGCACTTGTAGCATCTACCGTCATTGGTCTCCAGCAGCAACTAAATGTTTTGTGTAGCACAGCGAAAAAACTCGATTTGATCGTAAATTTAGAAAAATCAAAAGTTGTTGTGTTCAGAAATGGGGGGTATATCGCCTCAAGGGAAAGATGGTTCTACGACGGTAGGCAACTAGAAATTGTTAATCAGTATAAATATTTAGGTG
Source organism: Conus canariensis (assembly GCA_033310375.1). Classification (NCBI taxonomy): domain Eukaryota; kingdom Metazoa; phylum Mollusca; class Gastropoda; order Neogastropoda; family Conidae; genus Conus; species Conus canariensis. The sequence continues at coordinate 50,800,468 of CM065738.1, read as the reverse complement.
TTATCTTTTCCACGGGTCTTTCTTTTTCCCATTGCCTTGAGGATTTAGCATCCAAGGCAAAACGTCAAGTCATCAATATTATAAAACTACTTTGGAAGTTTCAAAGTCTTTCCCCGAAATTGTTCTTTAAACTTTTCGACTGTCAAGTCCAGCCAATGCTTAGCTATGGTGCCGAAATATGGGGTTTGACTGCAAACAACTCAATTATTGAAAAAGTACATTTGTTTGCACTCAAGAGATTCTTAAATGTTTCCATAAAAACACCCAGCGCTTTAGTCTACGGAGAAACTGGTCGGTATCCACTCTATATAAACAATTATACTAAATGTATCAAGTACTGGATACGTGTCGTTAATATGCCGGATAATCGCCTTCCTAAGAAAGTTTACAACACGTTATATGATTTGCATCATCGAGGCAAGAACAACTGGGTTTCATCAGTTTGCTCTACGTTAAACCGCGATGGCTTTGGGTATGTATGGGAAAACCAGAACGTTTACAATGTCAAAGGTTTTCTGTTAGAATTTAGAAATCGGTTGATTGATTGTCATCTTCAAGAATGGTACACCCGAATGGATATTAGTGATCGCTTTTCCTTCTATTCTTCCTTTAAGCAATTCAGACAAATACCGAATTATCTGTTTACACTAAGTAATTTGAACAATCGTAAAAATCTCATAAGATTCAGGTTAGGCGTATCTTGTTTAAATACTCACAAACTGCGGCATTCGAGTGTTCCCCGAGAGGAACTCTGCTATCCTTTTTGTCCAAGTCAGTTGGAATCTGAATATCACTTTTTTATTGTATGCCCTAAATATAAAGATGTCCGAGAGCATTTTATACCCACTAAATATTATGCAAAAGCGTCGGCTTTCAAGATGTCATTATTACTTGCCAATGATAAAATGGCTAAAGATGTTGCTGCTTTCATAACTAAAGCTTTTGAAATCAGATGCAAAAAAACGAATGGGACGTAAAGTTCATATATTTCTTATGTATAATTCGGGGTACATTTTCCCCTTTAAAAGCAAAAGAGCTTGTATGTGTGAGTGTATGCGTGCGAGTGTGTGTGTGTCAAGTGGTGTGTGTGTGTGTGTGTGTGTGTGTGTGTGTGTGTGTGTGTGTGTTGTGTGTGTGTGTGTGTGTGTGGTGTGTGTGTGTGTGTGTGTGTTGTGTGTGTGTGTGTGTGTGTGTGTGTGTGTGTGTGATCATGAATAGGTTTGCAGGTTTTTAGGCAATTACAAATGAATGTAACCTCTGTGAGATTTGTAAATCATATGCCCTAAGCTGTATATTGGTACGTATTTTGATCAGTATGTAAACATCCATGACTGAGGAAGAATGTGAAAATATCTACCTGGCCGAGAAAATGCATGCATACTTGCAAGGTGTTGTTGTTGCTGCATTTGCTTTTTCCACAACATTGTTGTTTTTCCCCCCATCCCAATGTCCCCATTGACACGGGCACGAGGCCTAGTTCAATTAAAATATTTGTCATTGTCATTGTCATTTTCATTGTCATTCTCTCTCTCTCTCTCTCTCTCTCCTCTCTCTCTCTCTCTCTCTCTCTCTCTCTCTCTCTCTCTCTCTCTCTCTCTCTCTCTCTCGTGGCACGCGCATGTAGAGTGTCTCTATGTCATAAATCTAGTTACCATTTTAGTTGTGTATCTGCGAGTGAGCGTACATGCATGCATGCATGTGTATGTGTGTATGCGTGCGTGCGTGCGTGTGTGTGTGTGTGTGTGTGTGTGTGTGTGTGTGTGTGTGTGTGTGTGTGTGTGTGTGTGTGTGTGTGTGTGTGTGTAAGACGCGTTTCTTCCAGTAACTGTCCTTTGATTCGTGATTCTGTGAGCAGATGATTTATGTGTGTTGTGTACAGGGTCCTATTTGTCACTGCTCTAATGATTTATTCATCTGTGTTATATGGAGACAGATCGGTAATGATGGACGAGGAGGGAGTGGAAAAGGGAGGAGCAGGAGGAGGAGCAGGAGGAGGAGGAGGAGGAGGAGGAGGAGGAGGAGGAGAGAGAGAGAGAGAGAGAGAGAGAGAGAGAGAGAGAGAGAGAGAGAGAGAGAGAGGAGAGAGTTGAGTTAGCCCATGATTTGTTCATGCTTGATGAAGGTTTTATAAATAAACCGAAAAATTGCAATGTGCTATAGAGTGTTGGTCGTCTGTACTATTCATTAGAGAGAGAGAGAGAGAGAGAGAGACAGAGACAGAGAAGAGAGAGAGAGAGAGAGACGGATACGGAAACTTTAATCATGATTAGGCCATTGCCCCTCATGTAGGGGTGCATAGTTACAAACATTTGTCCAATCTGGCATTCATAAACAATGACATCGTTCATAACACACTTAGCAGTAATATTTAGAAATGAGAATAGAACGTAGCTTAAAAGCCTTATAAATATAGATTGACAAATTTCTAACTGTTTTCTCTAGTGTGCACGTCATGAGCAATACTAATTTAAACTGACTTGGAATGTTATAGTATTTCGACCGTATGTATTGTGCTCTTAAGTCATGAAGAACAGGACAGCATAAAACAAAATGCATCTCATTTTCTTTCTCTTTTTGACAAAGTGGACATATTAAGTCGTTTTCACTGTGTTGAGAGAGAGAGAGAGAGAGAGAGAGAGAGAGAGAGAGAGAGAGAGAGAGAGAGAGACAGAGAGACAGAGAGACAGAGACAGAAAGACAAAGAGGCAGAAAGAGATGGAGAGTAGGGCAAGAGCAAAATGGGAAAAGGAGTAAAATGAAATGAAATGTCTATCTATATGCACAACTAAGAGCTCGACCAATACACGTGTGTATAAGCGGCGTCTTTGGGTTCATTTTGGTCTTTTGATTGTGACAGCCTCAAGCATAGCTATTGCTCGTCCATCGTTGTCGACGATGCCAAAGACATACCATGATGGGGAACTAGGTACAGTTTGTCTGACTGCGGCTGAGCAGTTCGATGTGAGCATGGAAGGCTCCGCCGAAAGATGGGCTTAAAGACTCTGCGGGCACTGAAGGGAGAGACGTCCTGCACTGGCGAAGCTCACGTTTCTTCTGAGCTTCTGACGTCCTGTACTGCTCTTAAGAAACAGCTTTGTCAGGCTGGGCGGTGCTGATCTGCTGTTTCCTTGGTGTCTGGGTCAGCGTGAAAAACCTTCAGTGATGAATTTATGGTGTCCTCGAAGCGCTTTTTCTGACCACCTAGGGAACATTCACCTTTCTCCAGTTCACCGTAGTTGAGTCTCTTGAGAAGGCACCTAGCAGGCAATAGTTCAATGTCCACCTGAATGGTGTTCGTATCAGCTATACGTGGATGTCTAGCAGCTCACTTTCAGAATAAAGCTTTCTGGGTAAATATTGTAGTTGCTACAATGTGACTTGAAAACAACATACATTTTGCTGTAACAAAAATCATGTCCTTGAACTGGACACATTATCACAAGGCTTATAGGACATTGACAGACAGAGAGAGAGAGAGAGAGAGAGAGAGAGAGAGAGAGAGAGAGAGAGAGAGAGAGAGAGAGAGAGAAGAGAGAGAGAGCAGAGACATATCTACGAGGAGAGAAGTTTATAGAAGGCTAATAAGAGAACAAAATGAGTGCAGTATGACGTAAACAAAGCGTGGAACGTAGAAAATGAAAATAGAAGGTAACGTGACAGAGCAGAAAAGAAACAGCAGGAAATCGTTTCCATATACAAGCACTAATCGTTTGATACGTTTTACATGTGTTTGTATTTAAAAAGAAGCGTATTTCAGCAGAAAATAGAGTTCACTTATACAAGTTATTGCAACGAAAAACATTCATGAATGTTATTTAGCCTATTATACTTTGGCCTACTTTGTTATGAAAACCATGCAGATCGCATGTAATGAAGTAAACAACTCACACGAACCAGCCGCCGTGGCGAAGTGGTCAGCGTCGCGGACTCCCGGCTGGGAGGTCGTGGGTTCGAATCCCATCAGAAGTCATGTGGGTTTTTCTGCCCCGACCGACTCCTACCCAGAGTTGAGTTTGCTGCGGACTCAGTTGGGAAGACTGGGACCACACAGTCGAGTTTCATCCACTTAATGGATGCGTTTCTGAGAGTGTTGCTCAAATTTCCTGACCAACACTGCAGGTGCCTGTATCTCTCGGGCCTGGTTGACGCCGGGATATATTATGAAAGGAAGCGTAGAGTACAGCCCTGTCATGTAGTCTCAGACCGAAATGGAAATCCGTAGCATCATCTTAATCATCCTCATTCTCATCGATCAGCATAAAAAAAAATGTCTCAAATTATGTGGCCCTTCATGCCCTGCTCTCATGGTGACCTCAATTTCGATGTCCTCTCCACGTCTGTGGCCTTGGTTTGGTTCCGTCGGGGTCACCGGTATCGGCGAGTCCATGGGAGCTGTCGTTGGACGGACGTGGTGGGCCCTCCGGAGGGAGAGCTCGCTCACGCCGGCTCCGCGACTAAGCAATTATTGTCGTCAGTAAGGGGCTTAGTATGTGGTGTCCTGCGTATGTTAGATCAGAACAGGCGGCACTGAACACCACCGAGGTGACTCGGCAGCAGTGCAGTGTCTCCTCCGGTGGGTTGCCCTTTGACGACTTGACATTGACTGCTCCCTGTGGATTGCCGATGCCGGGGCTGCGGCGGGACCGACGGGGCTGTGGCTGTGGACGGGGTGTCGGAATGAGCGGCGTGGGTGCACTGCCTCTGAGGTGGCGCAGAGGTTGGGACAGCAAAAAAAAACAAACAAAAAAAAAAAAACAACTCACACGATGTCTTTTGCTTATCATCTGAAGGACGGATAGTTCCATTGGAGGACACACGTCAGTGGCGTTGTACAGGGAGACGTTGTAACAGCTCATGATTCACAGTTGAAGTTACTGTTGTTGTTGTCTTTTTTTCTTCTTTGTCTTTTTTTCTTTAAATGACACACAAACTCTCAGCGTCTAATATAAAGGCCACAACTGTTTCCTCCCCCCCCCCCCCTCTCTCTCTCTCTCTCTCTCTCTCTCTCTTGCAATGTGTGTGTGTGTGTGTGTGTGTGTGTGTGTGTGTGCGCACGCGCGCGCGCGCGCTCGTGCATGCATGTGAGCGTGTGTGTGTGTGTGTGTGTGTGTGTGTGTGTGTGTGTGTGTGTGTTGGTGTGTTGGTGCGTGCGTGCGTGCGTGCGTGCTTGCATGCGTGCGTGTGTGTGTGTGTGTGTGTGTGTGTGTGTGTGTGTGAGAAGAGAGAGAGAGAGAGAGACAGACAGACAGACAGACAGACAGACAGACAGACAGACAGACAGACAGACAGACCGACAGACAGATTGGTGGTAGTATGTGTTTTTTATTATGTCTTTTTAAGAGACAGTCTGGATCAAAGTGTTTGTCATGACAGGTGATGTTATGTGTCTTGTCATCAATGTATTGACCATCAAACGGAAATGAATTTTCATGTTGAGTACATATAGTTATTTTGAAAAGGGAGAGTTTTTGAAGTATGGCCATATTGTTAGACCATAATCATGTGAATAATACTTAAATCCCTAACCTTTCCATGTTGTTAACTGGACTCTCAGTCACGTGATGGTCAAGAGAAGCTCACTGGTTGTAAGACTGGTGAGTTCCGGATCTGTTGGGCAGACCAGCAGTTGAAGCTCACTGGTTGTAAGACTGGTGAGTCCCCGATCTGTTGGGCAGACCAGCAGTTGAAACTTACTGGTTGTAAGACTGGTGAGTTTCCGATCTGTTGGGCAGACCAGCAGTTGAAGCTCACTGGTTGTAAGACTGGTGAGTTCCGGATCTGTTGGGCAGACCAGCAGTTGAAGCTCACTGGTTGTAAGACTGGTGAGTTCCGGATCTGTTGGGCAGACCAGCAGTTGCAAGACAGGAGGAAAGGTCGCTCCGCTTGGGTCAAGTTTATGTGGACAAATGTTTTCAACCTTGGGGGTTGAAAGGGAAAACTTAATGTTTTCCGAGCGACCTTTGAGTGGTCATTGAGGTGGTGCAGACAACAGTCTGCTGCTGATTTTGATATAGCATTGATTTCCTGTGGTCAAGTTGCCAGTTATGGAGTAATAAATAAATAAAGAGAAAAGCGAAATGATTCTTTAACTATTAATCAAACATATTGATGTGAATAATGAAATGTAAATTTACATGACGATGTTGAGGTGATAAATACAAAAACGTAAATGTAATGGCATTGTGTAATGAGAATCATTGTGCGAAAACGCGTTATTTAAAAAATACAAATCGTGTTGTGAATGTAATAATTATATTCGTAAAGATTTCACTTTGTATCCCCTACTCTAGATAGGTATGTGCTAGAAACGGAATGCTACGAATTTTAAGTGTGATGTGCTACCATGTTTTGTTGCAAAAGGTCTTAAGAAAAAAAATACTAAACAATTACATGTTCCAAATCAAACGGTAGGACTTGAGGTTTCATTCCTGAAAACTTCAGCGTCTAATCACTGGACTGCGATTTGATTCCTACAATTGGATCTTAACAACGAGTTTTTAATTCAGTTATTATCCAGTACAAAAAGAAACACAGAAGAAAGCTGTCGGACATGTTTTTGTGGTAAGTACAAAAGTGGTTCGAAATGTTGATATGAAAAATGATCTTAAAAACATGGCAAGAAAAGGCCCACTATACATGATGCTGATTATTAATGTAGAATTCTTTGTTGTATTTTGGTAAAGGGAGCTCAAGGAAGCGAATTTGTGTTTTCTCGGTTTTTCCTTTGAATGAATGGAACAGATGCGTGCATGCTAAGTAAGCATGCTGTGTTTGTGAAGGAGTGTATATGAGTGTATGGAAAAGCCGTGTGTGACAGTGTTAGCAGATTGTACGACTTCAGTAGGAAATGAGTAATACTTGTTACATATGTTAGTGTGTAGTTACTCTTCAGTGCTGACAGGTTTGCTATCATGCACAATTCTATGTACCCTTTATGATCGATAGATATGACATTAAAAAGTCCTTCTTATGTAGGAACTAAGGTACTAACAAACTCGAACAGAATGGCTGAATTGACTTCAACCTCCAGCATGTTTCAGTCTTCTGAACAAGTGACAAATGCAGTGATGGACCCAGCCTATCTTTCAGCTGTTTACAAGAATGTTCAAAATAAACATTTCTTTGAGGCCGCCAAACTAATCCTTCGCGTTGGCTGTCCTATTGCGTTTGTATGTGGAGTTTTCGGAAATTTTATGATAATGCTTATCATGTTCCGTCTTTCTCAATCAACGTCAAGTGTTTTCTTCCAGGTTCTGGCCTGGTCTGACCAGCTGCTGATGATAATAGGTCCCTTGAGTGTATGGCTCACTGTGACATTTGAGATACCGTACTTTGAAGACATGGGACCCTGGCAATGCAAGGTCATAAATACAATGCTGTTTACGTCAACACAGTTATCTGCATGGATGCTTGTGTCACTCACTACGCTAAGAGCAGCGTCTGTCCTGTGGCCACTTCGCGTCAATGCTGTATGGACAAAGAGGATGTCTCGAGTTACTGCTGGTATAGTGATCATCGTCCTCATTCTAATGAATTGCCACTTTCTCTATGGATACACATTTAGAAACGATGGGTGCACAGGACTCATATCAAACATGTACGCATGGTTTCATGACAAGATATGGCACTGGTTGAAACTGATGATGTCTTCTTTCTTACCCTTCGTGTTGCTGGTGGTCAACAACAGCGTTCTCCTCTGGACACTGTTGAGGTCTGTGAGATCAGACACACGTCTTTCTGTGCAACAAGCCACCCAGGATTCCAGACAACGGAAGGTGTCTTCATTGACAGTGACATTGATTGCTACAAGTATTTCGTTTCTCCTTCTGACGATGCCTGATGCACTTAATGCAATAATATTTAGATTATTTGGTGGGAAAAACGCAATAGATATAGGGCATTTTGTGCTGCTACATTGTGTTTCAAATCTCATGGGTTTTTTCAATGGTGCCGTCAACTTTTACTTATATTGTCTAACTGGTGGCAAATTCAGAGCTGAATTTGCGAAAATAGCGCATCACTTTTATTGCTTATTCCTTAAGAACAAACAGTCAGGCAATGTAAATGATGGATGAGAGCTGCCACTGAAGGTGATTATCGACAGCCCTTCCACTGCTCAATGATGACAACTTACTCTCATTGGAACTGACGATTTGTAGTTATCTTTCTGTCGAAGCTTGAAAAACTAGAAACAGACAAGCTACTGCCTATATATAAAGATTGCTTAAAAACAAAAAAAAAAAGCACATACACAATATAAGTTATGTAAGACGGAGAGACTGTCTGAAAGAACGTACAATGGATAGAAGAGAGAAAAGAAGGAAGGAAAGGAAAAAATGAAAACAGGAAGAAAGGATCAATACAATTAAACATAAAACGCACTAAAGATAGGAGTCTAAATATACAAAGAGAGAAGGAAAGAAATTCTGCATAATGCAGAATCTGGTTAAGTCTTCTACAGGGTGATCAGCTTAACTCATCCGTGTATAAAAGTAGTGAGAATCGCCAAGGAAAATTTGACGGCAGAAGATCATCAAAGAAGAAGACCCCCCCCCCCCCTTCCCCTCCTACCCCCTCCCCCATCCCTCTGGCAATTGCTTTGGCTCACCCCTCACACTGTAAACGAATACAGGTTATGACTCCTGGATGTCCCTCTGCTGTCGGATTTGCTGTCCTGGAGCTGCTTCACACCTTGATCTGGGGCACCCTGCCATGCAGATCGTCGCTGCTGGGAACTCTGGTGGCGCCGCGCTACCACTGGCGCATGTACTATCTCTGTAAGCATTTGGCTGTATTGCTCGCCTCGGTTAGC
>CM065738.1:50786656-50789156 GCA_033310375.1 Conus canariensis | reverse complement strand
GTCGTGGGTTTGAATCCCATCAGAGTCATGTGGGTTTTTCTGCCCCGACCGACTCCTACCCAGAGTGGAGTTTGCTGCGGACTCAGTTGGGAAGACTGGGACCACACAGTCGAGTTTCATCCACTTATGGATGCGTTTCTGAAGTGTTGCTCAAATTTTCTGACCAACACTGCAGGTGCCTATATCTCTCGGACCTGGTTGACGCTGGGATATATTATGAAAGGAAGCGTAGAGTACAGCCCTGTCATGTAGTCTCAGACCGAATTGAAAATCAGTAGCATCATCTTAATCATCCTCATTCTCATCGATCAGCATAAAAATGTCTCACATTCTGTGGCCCTTCATGCCCTGCTCACATGGTGACCTCAATTTCGATGTCCTCTCCACGTCTGTAGCCTTGGTTTGGTTCCGTCGGGGTCACCGGTATCGGCGAGTCCATGGGGGCTGTCTTTGGACGGACGTGGTGGCGCCCTCCGGAGGGAGAGCTCACTCACGCCGGCTCTGCGACTTAGCAATTATTGTCGTCAGTAGGGGGCTTAGTAAGTGGTGTCCTGCGTATGTTAGATCAGAACAGGCGCCACTGAGCACCACCGAAGTGACTCGGCAGCAGTGCAGTGTCTCCTCCGGTGGGTTGCCTCTTGACGACTTGACATTGACTGCTCCCTGTGGATTGCCGAGGCTGTGGCAGGGCCGACCGGGCTGTGGCTGTGGACGGGGTGTCAGAATGAGCGGCGTGGGTGCACTGCCTCTGAGGTGGCGCAGAGGTTGGGACAGCTAAAAAAAGAAATGATGAAGACATGTAGTCCCACGGTCTATGATCAACACACAAAATTGTAGAAACCATCTTCAATTTTACTAACTTTGTTTTCTCAGTCACATATATGTTTATATGAAGTACGACTTTTTTCTCTCCTTTCCATTGTCCATGACCAACAATGGTGTTACTCCCCTTCACTCCTTTCGAACCTTCCACACCTTACACAGCCACTTCCGGACTGCCCAGTCACAGTCCCAGGAACAGAAATGCAGGGAACACTATCAGACAGTCACGTGGCAGCTGGTATGGGGTTGGATATGACATTGGATTGAATTCAGATATGTACGACTAATATCATAATCATTTAACATGCATGCATGCGTACATGGGATGTGTGTGTGTGTGTGTGTGTGTGTGTGTGTGTGTGTGTGTGTGTGTGTGTGTGTGTGTGTGTGTGTGTGTGTGTGTTCGAATGCTTATGAAAAGCAAATGTTCTAAAATGCGATGAAAAAAAACAACCCTGAAATGTTGAGAGTGTGTGTGTGTGTGTGAGAGAGAGAGAGAGAGAGAGAGAGAGAGAGAGAGAGAGAGAGAGAGACAGACAGACAGACAGACAGACAGACGGACAGACAGACGGAGTCAAACAGGCACACTGGCACAGACATAAAGACAGGGATATACTGAAATGAAGAAGCTGTCAGACAGCAGTGACCAGATGCATAAAGCTGTTCAACTTCCTCTTGTCTAATTTGTCCCAACAAAGTGTCGTTATATCACCAGATGCATTAATAGAGTGGGTGCTGAGAAAGGAGGAGGGGGGGGGGGGGCTTAGGACCATCTGTCTGTCTGTCTGTCTCTGTCTCTGTCTCCTCTCTCTCTCTCTCTCTCTCTCTCTCTCTCTCTCTCTCTCTCTCTCTCTCCAAGATGTCAGTCTTCACCTTATCTCTAACCTCTTCCAAAGGATCCTAAGGAAAGACTCCCAGATTCTAACACCTGCATGTGAACAGTCTGACAACGCTGAAGGAAACGGGACATCAGTGAAACACATTTCAACACAAACTGACATTTCCTTCCCCACTGAATCGTGCCGTAAGGTCACCATGGATAGTGTCACCACTGCACCACTTTCCCGTTCTATCTGTTTGTTACGTGAGTACCGTGGACTGGCTGGCAATCTTCCCCTCCACTTACTCCATATCAGAACAATGCCACCATCTGGGTATGTCTATCTCGTGACACCTGCTCTCACACGAGTGACACGTGAGATGGGGCACATAATTCCACACCTTGGTGTTAGCTCTCAACAGTTCTTGAGCTTTTTGCATTTTGCATGATTTTATCGTAACATTCTGCGCATTATTTCTAAAATGATAATATTTCTGTAATGAATGTGTCTGTTTCGGGTTTTTAGGCGATACGTAGCTTCAGATAACAAAAAATGTTGTTTTAAATACCATAACTCCGGGAAGAAAACCGTCGATCACCGGTAATCGAAATTCAAGGGAAAGAACTGAAGAGAGAGGTTAAAACCTGACAAATTCCAAGGTGCTGTTGCGTTTGATCTAAAGTGCGTTATGTCAGATAGCACGTGCCCACACTTCTCCCTTTAAAAACTACATGACTCCATTTCCCTCCCATTCTTAACATTAATTGGCTGTCTTGTTCCCCTGATAACTGGTCACTCAGACACCAGAACCAAGATTAGTAATTTGGATCTCCTGAAGCTACAGAACTAGCTCGATT
>CM065738.1:50761656-50774156 GCA_033310375.1 Conus canariensis | reverse complement strand
GCGGGAATGTATTCCATTTAAATATTATGCAAATCCATGTCGGTTTTGTGTGACTCTATTAATGACGAATGAAAAAGAAATTATTGTGAGGAATTTGTGCATGTATTTATATACTTTAAGAGGCGAGCAGTTATGGTTAGCTAACAAATATATTGGCATGCCGATATTACATGGGTATGGATATCCTAGTATGGGATTAATATCTGGGTCAGTAGCTTAGACTTCATGCACATGTGTAGTAGATTGTAATTCATGCACTTGAGTATCATTTTATGGCTGTTTTTTTTTTCCCCATACATTCTAGTAAAATTTTGTGTTGATGTTGTTGTCACACTTCTCATGCTGAGTCTTTCATGTAATCCCCCTTCAGAGGGGGCTGTGGCCTATCGGAATAAATTTCATTTCATTTTCATCTCTCTCTCTCTCTCTCTCTCTCTCTCTCTCTCTCTCTCTCTCTCTCTCTCTCTCTCTCTTTTAAATCGTGTTTACCCTCTTGTGCTTTGGCCAGCTTTGTTACGGAAACCGTGCAGCTTGCGTACATTGAGTGCAGTGGATCTTCTTCTTCCTCGTTCGCCATCCCGTTAGATGAGCAGCCCGGTGTCCTCGATGAAGGCTGCCGTCCGTCGCAGCTCCTCCAGGGTGCCATACAGCTTGGCTTCCACTGCTGTCGGTGTTGGCCAGTACTTTCTCCTGGATGCTGCATACGTCGTACAGACTTGAAGGATGTGGTCAGTTGTCATTGGTCCCTCACTACAAGGGCACTCTCCACTCTGTCCAATGCCAAATTTTGTGTGCATGTGGTGGAGCAGGCGATTGTGTCCAGTCCTCAGGCGGAAGATCTTGACCTGTTCCCGTCGTCCCAGCAAATGGTATGTGTCTTCTGGGTTGTATTTGGGATGCAGGAGGCGCCATTTTACTCCTTGTTGTGCCTTGATGATTGTCTTAATTTCATCGTATGACACCAGGTTGTTGGCCTGCTCCTTCTGTGCACCATCTTTTGCCAGAATGTCCGCTTTTTCGTTGCCTCTGATGCCACAGTGTGCTGGTACCCATTGTATCACCACTTTCTCCACTCTGGCACTCAGGGCAACAAGGGCTGAAGTGATATGGTTCTGTTCTTTGCAGCGGGAGTTCTTGAGGGCTTGGAGCACGGAGAGAGCGTCAGAGAAGACCACCACCTGCCCTGTTGTTCTTTTGGAGTTCTGCAAGACTGTTGTGGCTGCCTCACAGAGGGCTTCTCGCTCAGCTCGGAAGTTGGTGGAGTATTTTCCTGTTGGAATTGCAATTTCTTCATCTCCGTCTTTGTATCGAAGGAAGATTCCAGCTCCACCATCCCTCGTTGCCTCTGTGGCGGAGCCATCTGTGAAGACATGGGTCCAGTCTTCCTGGGGATATTGGTTGCAGATGTACTCCATGGCCAGGGCCTTCCTTTGGGTGTCTGACTGTATTCCTCTCTTCTCCACTCCGGGAATGCTGGTGATGACTGTTGGGAACACCTGCCTCTTCCAAGATGGGTGGGTGACATTTGCCGGGATAGGCTTTGCTTCGTGTTCCATCAAGACTGGGCTTTGTCTTTCAAGGCGTCTTGACTGGCAGATGAAGCTGCCTCTTTTCAACCGGCTCTTGGTGGGTCTGCTCATTCTGTTGTTCATTGGATGGTTTTCAAGGCGTTTGAATTTTGCTGCTTGGATGAGGATCTTTGTGTCCCTTCTGTCCTCTAATGACTGTAGCCCAGTGGTCTCTTCCATCTTCAGGATTGGGGTGGATCTCATGGCGCCAATTATGACACGCTGAGCTTGGTTCTGTATCTTATTGAGGTGGTTGAGGTTAGACTTTGCAGCTGATGCCCATGCTGACGTCCCGTACTCAACTACAGGTCGGACTCTCCCTGTATAGAGTCTCTTCAGGATACGTTCGTCAGCCCCCCAGTTCGTCCCCGCAAGTTTCCTCATGATCGCCAGTCTCAACTTGGCCTTGCTACAGCATCTGGTGATCTGCTGTTTCCAAGTGAGCCTGCGATCAAAGGTCACTCCCAGGTAGGTAGGTGTGGGTTCCTCTGCAAGCCTTTGGTTGTTCAGTGTCAGCTTCGCCTCTTGCTTCTTGCTGGATAGGCTGAAGACTGTGTAGGTTGTTTTGCTTGAGTTGACAGAGACAAGCCATTCCTTGGTCCAGTCGCTGATCTTGTTGAGCGCAGTCTGGAGGCGTACCTGTGCTGTGGTGGTGTACTCTTCAGAGCACCAAAGCACCAGGTCATCTGCGTAGATCGCTCCTCTGACCCCTTTTGGCAGTTCTCTGACGATGTCATCTATGAAGATGAGGAACAACGTTGGCGAAAGGACTCCTCCTTGTGGTACTCCCTGTCTCAGCACCTTCTTCTTGCTTTTCTGGCCCTGAATCTTGACTCGGGCTTGGCGATTGTGTAGGTACTGGCTGATCCAGGTGTACATCCCCCCAGACACACCACATCGCCGTAGTTTGAGCCTAAGTCCGTCCTTCCAGACTTTGTCGAACGCCTTCTCCATGTCAATCCAGACAGCAAGCGTGTTCTTCTTTTCTTGGAAAGCGTCCTCAATGCTTTGCGTGATGAATGTGATCTGGTCTTCTGTTGATCTGTGTTGGCGGAAGCCTGCCTGTTCAGGGCTCAGCAGCTGATGCTCCTCAAGGTGCCAGACAAGCCTTGTGTTGACAAGTCTCTCCATCAGCTTCCCTAAGCAGCTTGTAAGGCTGATGGGTCTGTAGCTGTCAGCCTTCGACTTGTCCTTTCCCTTTTTGTGAATGGGGATCATGTCTGCTTCCCTCCAACACTGTGGTACTGATCCTGTCTTCCAGCTGGAGTTAAAGATTTTTAGAAGGACTGCCTTGCTCTTCATCCCAAGATGCAGAATCATTTCATTTGTGATTCCGTCTGGTCCAGGTGACTTCTTCAGGTTGAGGCTCTGCAACGCTTCCTCCAGCTCTTTCTCTGTGAAAGCTGTGGTCATGACTTCCTCTTGGGGCTCTTCCTCATGAAGTTCACCTTGGGCCCTGTGCACTGCAGCTCTATGTTCAGGAGGGACTTCCAGATTGCTGATGTTTTCATAGACGTCTATGAAGTGGTCTGCTGCTTTCTTTCCAGAGAGGTAATTTCCATTCTCTTGTATTGTTATAGTGGTGTGACTTGTTGTTTCATTACAGAGGGTTCTAGCCAGTTTCCACAGCTTGCTGCCATCCCTGTCGAGATTTAGGCTTTCAGTTTTCTCTTGCCAGCTTTTTCTTGCAGCTTGTGCGCAGGACAGCTTGTATCTGGCAGTTACTTCCTTCAGCGCTATGTTATTCTCCAGTGATGGCTGCTTTTCTGCTCTGTCCCTGGCTTCCGTAACAGCATCTTCCAGATTCTGGAGTTCCTCCGTCCAGTAGGGCTTGTAATCTTTACGTGCTCCTCTTGGGATGGATTCTGTAGCAGCTTTCAAGACGGCCTTTGTGAAGTCTCGAACCATCTTGTTTGAGTCCTTCTGCCTGATGTTGATTGGCTTTGTGTGTGTATCAGTGAGGGTCTCGAAGAGAGTCCAGTCCGCCTTTCTGTAATTCCAGCGGGGAAAACACTTTGCTTGTGGACACTGTAAGTTGAGGTTGATAGAGAGTGCAGTGGATGATTAGCACAGTGTGATATGAAGGTTACGACTGCTTTTGGAGCTCTCTCTCTCTCTCTCTGTCTCTCTCTCTCTCTCTCTCTCTCTCTCTCTCTCTCTCTCTCTCTCTCTCTCTCTCTCTGCCGCTTTGTTCCTGTCCGCTAGAAGTAAACATGTTTTGCAATGATTTTCTTTTTCTTTATTAGACTTCTTTATTTACAAATACAAGCAAGCAAGCAAACAAACACATGAGCAAACATACAAATAGAGAAACAACAACAAGACTATGGCCGGCAACAATAATCACAACGTCTCTCTTTAAAGATCTCCTTTGGACACTTCTTTCCATGTCGCTCCCTCTTTTCCTTGGTTTCGCTTGAGCAGGTTCAGCTCTTAATCTCCAATTCTTTGTTTAAAAACGGTTTCAAATCAGACCCAGGCTTTCTTTCATCCAAACAATCAAGATAAACGACACGCAACTGCTGCTGGTATGACACATTGTGTGGGAAATCACACGCCTTTGCAGCAAAATTCAAAACGTGAAGGTGTGCGTGCATGTGTGCGTGTGTGCGTGCGTGCGTGCATGTGCACACGCGCGCGCGCGCTCGCCCGTGTGTTTGTGTGAGTGTGTGTGTGTGTGTGTGTGTGTGTGTGTGTGTGTGTGTGTGTGTGTGCATCTGCACGCGTGCGTACAGATGTGGGTGTAGGTTATGTTTAGATGGCATATCCAATAAACCAATCTCCCTTGCCGATCGATCCAGAGGCTATCGAGGGAAACAAATCGAACTAATCAACCCTACCAATCTATGGTTTGGTACTACCTTAATAGTAATTGACTGGCTCACAATCCATCTGAAGAAAGCAGGGAGAACATTTGACTGAATACTACTGGAGTGTTACGTACTATGGTAAATACAATGGAAAAGCGAAATGCAAAGATCAATTGCACCACCATCGTACACTTTCAACTCCTGACATAAACAGAATCAATCACTCCATGGCGCATATTTGCTTTCGTACTGTTAGTAAATGGAATGTGAAATCAGGGACAAATGCAGTCCAGCTCAAGGTGTGTGCGTCAAACAAAATGGGCACCAAGATCTGTGGGGTATGTGCACAATGTGGAACATTTGGGACACATCTAGGATGAAAGGTAAGAGTGTTGATGTGCCACGCGCTATCGTGAACGTGTGCCGTTTGTATAGCCAGAGAGGATTTCATTTGCGCGATGAGCACTCCTCAAGCTGTCGTCTTTGACAAGTTCGGCTGCGAGCTCAAGACAGGTCGAGGTAATGGAGTTGGAAGCAGTCACGTCTACCTTCTTTTCTCTTTGTCCTCGCTTGTTGGTCTGGTATCGGCAAGTTTACCCCCCCCCTCCCCCCCCACCACCACCACCCACACCCGAGGGTAAGAATATTTTTCTTTAACATGTCAGTTTGCTGTAGGACAATCAAAACTTTCTGATTTTTTTTTTTTTTAACATCCTCGATCACATTTATCAGACTTTGTAATACTGTGATTTTTTTTTTTTTTGAAGTTGCTCAGTTCAGTATGCTTGTTTGTGTGTTTTTTCGCTGAGTTGTACGAGTTTGGTCATTTCGATTCTACTCGTACTAATCTACCAATACTTTTGGTGTTGAAAAGGTGGTAGAGTGAGTTATTTATGGTGCTGTTCACTTTGTAGGATTTTTCAACTCGGGGCGTGGATCTGACTAGCTGTGTGCACTGGAGGGGTGTTTGTGCTGTCCTATGCCTCTTCTCCCAACTGTGGCATCGCAGTCTTCTCTGAGGCCAGGATTCGCCTTTACTCCCCCAGTGCCTTCCTTTTCGACAG
Organism: Conus canariensis; assembly: GCA_033310375.1. Lineage (NCBI taxonomy): Eukaryota > Metazoa > Mollusca > Gastropoda > Neogastropoda > Conidae > Conus > Conus canariensis. The sequence goes on along the minus strand of CM065738.1, from coordinate 50,768,714 downwards.
CCAGTAGGCCTGCCTACCTTCTGAGCAGCCCATGTCTTCCCTGGTGTCTTCCCTCCAGACGGCTGACTGGTACTCTTCGTTGTGGACCTTGCTCCCCGGTGCCCAGTCGCAGGAGTGGGACCAACTGTTTTGGATCATGGTCTTCTGCGCCCAGTCTCAGAAGTGTTTTAATGTGGACGGCCATCAACGAATCTGCAATTAAGGTCAGAGTGATAATCATCACCACAAGGAGATGTTTGTGTATGTGTGTGTGTGTGTGTGGGGGTGAGTCTACTGCAGTTTGGACAGTTACACACCTGACCAGTGATGGGAATTCCAACAGGATTTAATTAATATCCAGGACTCATCTGTTAAATTTCATTGATAAATGTTAGAAATTCCTTTTGTTGTTATTGTTTTGTGTCATGAATAGTGTAATGAATTCTTTTTCAGCCTAACAGGGAGCGTGAATGTGAACACATGTGGACAGAACTAAATTAGTTTATATAGTGATTTTGTTCATATGTTAAAGATCCATTTCCATCTTGTCATTGTTCATTAAATGTACACTCCTCGCTAAGTTCCTGTTCGTGCTGTTATGTCTTAGGGTGGTGTGAGTGAGTGATAGGAAGAATTGACAGAATACACAAATAACCTGCATGCCTTTATGCATTCATGAGACAAATTTGACAAATCTATTTACAAGCACCCCTCATTCCACTCTGAGACAGTTGAAAAGCAGATCACTCAAAGAAATGGAGACCTTCCTTAGAACAAGATCATTTCGATTCATTCAACATGCAACTCTCTGCTTAATGCTGAAGGCTACTGACATCAAGTTATGGACAACGCTTCCCTTCACTATCCCAAAACGTCTTACATCGCCCACTATCCCCAATCGATACTGAACTAAAATAGGAATGCCATATTTTAAAAAAACCCAAAAAAACAAAACAAAAAAACGTGAATCCAAGTTTCTTTTGAAACAGGAAAATGGATTTTACCATTTCATCTAGCTGTTAATATAATGTGTCTAAGTGCAGAGAGCTAAAACTAATGATGTCCTGATGAGCTATTGAATGAAAGACGTCAACGATGTGATCGATTTTACCTGTATCTGTGATCAATATATCCCAGGCGTGGACTGATTCTGTCTGCCTGTCTAATCCACGTTAGTCCAGTGTGGACTGATTCCGTCTGTCTGTGCAATCCATGTCAGCCCAGTATAGACTGACTCTTGTCTCTGTGATCCATATCAGCTCAATATCAATGCTAACTTGTCGATAACGAGCTGATCACGGGCCCACAGCTGTGTTGAGATATGACGTCAACACATCTATTTCTGTCTGACTGTCACACACTGAAATAAAAACTGTTGCACTGGAAATGAAAACCCCAGGGGAAAATCAAAGGTCAATACATACTTATCAAACAACTAGCACTAAACATTTTAACTCGGACAATTCCCTCATCCAGAGAACAGAATAGCAGACAAGAATGAGAAGGGAAACAATAGATAGAAAAATAAAGACATGGAATCCAGACGAAGAATGAGTCTTGAAGAGGAAAAGAACACAAAAACCCCTCATATGTTCAAACAACCTGTCGCCATGAAAGTCCAGCTCACATTGCCCAAACCTGTTCCACACTCACCTCTACCTCGTCATTCTAGCTCATCTGTGCCAGCAGGATATACAGCTTACAGAAAAAGTACCGAGAAAAATATATTAAAGGCACATGCAGACACGAAGTAGATGCTTTCTTGTGTATCTTGAAAAGACATGCAAAACCATAACTAGATAATTGGATAGCTAGTCCCTAGACTAAAATAAAAACTTTAACGAAGGCAGACTGGTGTGTACAGGTTTAAAGGTGAGTAACTGAACGTTTTGTAGATTTGACAAAAAAAAACAATTGTTTCACATGAGTCAACTTACCCTGTGCTTCCTTCTTTATCTTGAAATGGCATGCAAAACCCTGACAAAATAATTAGACCTTTTTTTTCGAAAAATCGTCGCTGAACGCAGATTTTGTGAAAAGGTCAATTATCTTTAGAAAGAGAACAACTCTACAAACAAATCTAGGTCCATGGCAGTATGAGGGCAGGTCATAACTGAAGCAGAGAAGCAAGAGCAAAGTTACAGGATATGCCAAACGAGTGCAACAAATTACAAAACAGACATACATAAACTTTGCCTCGCTGGTCTTCTTCAGGCAGGTTAAACAACTTGAGCAAAAGGAAGAAAGAGGAGAAGAAGAAGAAGAAGAAGCAGAAGAAGAAGAAGAAGAAGAAGATAAAGAAGAAGATAAAGAAGAAGAAGAAGAGGAGGAGGAGGAGGAGGAGGAGGAGGAGGAGGGATGGTGATGATGATGATGATGATGATGATGATGATGATGATGATGATGATGATGACAACGACGACGACGACGACGACGACAATAACAACAAGAAGAAGAAGAAGAAAAAAAAAATATTTAAAAAATAACAATATCAATAATGATAGTGATGATGATGATGATGATGATGATGATGATGATGATAGAAACAACAGTAATAACAAAACAGGCATCATAATTTGAAAACGAAATCAAAGAAAAGTAACGAGACATGCGAAGATGAAAATTGATAACGGATAATAGTGACAATTTGTTTTCCTAAATAGAAAACACAAAAGGATTGAAATAAATAGAATTACATTAAAAAAAAAACTTTGACAGCGAAAGAGTGGATGAATAAATGAGTAAGATGTAACAAAGTTGTTTTTTTATCAGTACAATATATACAAATTGATAAGATGGTGAATACATAATAGTAATAGAAAATAAAATCAAATGCGAGAAGTGAAAATTCTACCAACCTACCTATCTACCTATCTATCTATCTATCTATCTATCTATCTATCTATCTATCTATCTATCTATCTGTCTGTCCATCTATCTATCCATCTATCTATCTGTCTGTCCATCTATCTATCTGTTTATTAGATCACCGTTTTCAACCTGCCACAGGGCAGTCGCTAACTCCTCGTGGAGCCAGATATTTTCAAAGTGGCATTAAGGTTTATAGCCTGGGTGCCTTTTCAGAATCAAGGCAATTGTTTATTTGGGAATTGCCAGGAAAATGAAGCGACTGGCAAAGGCTCATCGGCTGACTGATTGACTACATGTCCTTCAATATCCAATGGTGATCATGTCCCAAGTCTCTCAGCTGTTTAAATGGAATGCATAGTGATATGTACTTTGCTCTAGTGTTGTGACACCGTTAAAGTTGTGGTAGTATTACAGGGAATTACAGACCAGTTACTAATAACTAGAGCAGGAACATAATATTTTCAAAATCATCTAGATAGAGGTTAGAAATCCACCCTATGTTTTCAAAGTTTTCACCACCATCACGACCACCCCATTATCCACAAACTTTTCAGAATTTAGATTGTTTGTCTTTGTATTTGTCTGACTTTATTCAAGTTTCAAAGGTTGTGCCAGTCTTGAATAAAAGTCACTCTGTGTTAGGTTTTCTTATGGGAGCAAAAGTTACCCTAGTTATTTACTGTTTACTAACAACAGTTACAACAGAAATCTTTTTTTTCACGGAGGAACTTCGGTGAAGAGGCGGTAGACACATAATGTTTGTAAGGTGTGCGCAAAGAAGCAAACCCTTGGCTTATATTTGATTGCTCTTTAACACTGTCAAGAGTAAGCTTTTTGTTGTGTTCTGAATGCATCAAAGTCGGTCTTTATCCTTTGAACCCATTGTCGCCCTCCACAAAGTACAACAATGACGCTTCGTATTGATTGATTGATTGTGCAGGCTACACGTTTGAGCAATGTCACAGGTTATAGAGCCCCTGCTCCCTCCTTTTGTATTGACCTCACTAGATCTGCACATGTCGCCTTTGGAAGGTCCAATTGCCTGTGATGACCTGGCAAAACGATCAGTCCCTCCACCCCCCCCCCCCCCCCCCCTCCTTCCACGCCGTTCAAATAAATCTTATAAATCATGAGTCCCTTTGCATTCACGTTGCATAATGATTTTTTTTTTTTGGGTGGGGGGGAGCACAATCAATCTCTCTCTCTCTCTCTCTCTCTCTCTCTCTCTCTCTCTCTCTCTCTCGTTTGCAGAAAATTTTGAATCGAGTTTGTATACCGATTATCAAATATTCGTCAAACCAGCGGTTAAATTTACGAGACAAGGGAGAGGTTCAGGGGGAATAATTTGTTTAATGCGAAAATATCTTCTTCCCTATGTGAATGAGGTTGATTGTGAGAGTCCTTATTCCATGTTATTTACTTTTGATAAGGAGTTTTTTGGTCTTCATAAAAACTTGTTACTTGTGTGTGCGTATGTTCCGCCCGAAAATTTGCCTTATTACTCTATCAATGGTTTTGACAACGGCATTGATTTGTTGGAAAATTGTATTGTTAGTAAATTGCTGCATTTGGAAGACACTGAAATATTAATATGTGGTGATATGAACGCCAGAACTTCTGATAAGACCCCAGACATTTTAGATGAATATGAAGTACACATTAAGATTAATAGCCGCATGGAAAGAATTTCTCAAGATAAAATGTTAAATTCATATGGAAAGAAGTTCTTGAACATGTGCACTGTTTTGGAACTGTGCATTGTAAACGGAATGTGTAATGGCGACCTTGAAGGTCGTTTCACATAAACTTCTGATGTAGGATGCAGTGTGAACGATTATTTTCTGATGTCAGTAAATTGTTTTGAGTTACTGTGTGAACAGTTAACACTTAGTGTTAAAGAAAGATTTGAATCTGATCATATGCCCCTTGTACTATGTATTGATATACAAAATGCTAAAATAAATGCACTAGCATTGGTTCGAATGGTGAACATAATCGGTTTATTGTTAAATATTGCTGGAATAAGGATTATGCCCTGAAATTTACACAGTCCATGGGCTCTCAGGATGTGAAAGAGAAAATGGCAGTTGCAGAAGGTCTTATCGATGTGGATGTAAATGAAGCCATATGTAGATTTAATGTGATCATGAAAGAACAAGCCGAAAATTTGAAAAAGAAGATAGTATTAAATAAGCGAACCCCTGATGATAACTGGTGTGATGAGGACTGCAAAGTATCAAAATGTAAAATGCGTAGCCTATGGAGAAAATTTTGTAAAACTTTAGACAAAGATGATTGAGTCGCAATCTGTGTTTCAAGACACGAATATAAAAAATGTAAATGAAAGAAAAAAGAAAGAATATAACATGTCATTGTTAAATGAACTGATCGATTCCGTGAAGAGCCAACAGGTCTTTAAGGAAACTATACATAACATTTTAAAGAAAAGATGTCAACCATCCAACGATATTTCTATATCCGAATGGTTTGAACATTTTAAAAACTTGTTAGAAAAGAGCGACAGAAGTAGTTCAACAGACATCATAGTCAATGATAATGAAGATGAAGAATTTCCTTATGATAGAGCAATATCTACAGAAGAAGTATTGCTAGCCATTAGAAAATTGAAAAATGGAAAATCTGCTGCTCCTGATGGTTTAATTGGCGAATTGTTTTAATATTCTGGTGAATCTGTTTTGAATTTCTTGGTAAAACTGTTTAACTTTCTTTTCGATAATGGCACTTATCCTGACAGCTGGAAAGAATCTATTATTTTACCATTATTTAAGAAGGGCGAGGGTAACAATGTAAATAACTATAGAGGTATTTCATTAAGTAATATTTGTAGCAAAATTTATAGCTCTGTTATTAATAGTAGATTGCATGAATGGGTAAGTCAAAACAATATAACTGGAGAACATCAGGCGGGATTTAAAAGAGGGTTTTCCACAATTGATCATATATTTACCCTGCTTGCTGCTGTTCAGAAACAATTTGTGAATAATCAAAAGTTATATGTTGCTTTTGTTGATTTTGAAAAGGCTTTTGATTCAATTTCTCGAAGATTGTTATGGCCTATTTTGTTAAAAAATGGAATAAAAGGTAAATTGTATCGTTGCATAAAAAGTATGTACTGTGAGGTAAAAGCAAAAATAAGATCGGGTGCAAAATTATCTGAGTATGCCATGTGTACAAGTGGGGTCAAACAAGGAGACGTATGTAGCCCACTATTATTTTCTCTATTTATTAATGAGTAAGCCTTGGAAATAATTGAAAATGGTCGACATGGAGTAACTTTTGACATTCTAGAATTATTTATGCTGCTTTTTGCTGATGACATTATTTTACTAGCAGTATCAGTGGTCGGTCTCCAGACACAACTAAATAATTTGTACTCTGCAGCAAACAAACTAGAATTAAAAGTTAATACGAGTAAGACAAATATCATCGTGTTTCGTAAAGGGGGATATCTGGGGCGTGCTGAAAGATGGACATATGGAGGTGAGAGAATTGCCGTGGTTTAATGCTTACAAATATCTTGGTATTTATTTTACAACCAAACTTAGTTTTGAGTTTGTTTGTCAGGATATAATAAACAGAGTGAAAAAGGCAGTCATAGTTATTCTTCATATTTTGTACAAGTTGGACTGTAATTCATTCAGTGTTTTTATCAAACTATTCGATTCACAGGTGCAGCAAATCTTACAGTATGGAGCAGAAATGTGGGCTTTTGAGAAAGGTGCCTTAATTGAGAAAGTTCACTTATATGCGTTGAAGCGCTTTTTGAATGTGGATAGTAGAACTCCCAATGATTTGGTATACGGTGAACTCGGAAGATTTCCTGTTTATTTAAATTCTTATTTGAAGTGTATAAAATACTGGCTCAAACTGACCAGAACGTACGAATGCAGGATACCCTATAAAGGTTACAGGATGTTGTTGAAGTTAGACAATAATGGTAAGAGGACTTGGGCTTCAAATGTTCGACAATGTTTAAATTCGTATGGGTTTGGATTTGTAGACAGACCAGCGTCAGACTTCATCTGTGCCCTCTGCCACAGGGACTGTCATTCCTGCGTCGGACTGGCCAGCCACACCCGTCGCTGTACCAGAATAGACACCTAGAGCGCAACTCCATAGTCTTCCGAGACTGAAGGATGCCTACTAAGGGATTTGTTTGGGATAACCAAGGTGTTGAAAATATATCA
>CM065738.1:50736656-50756656 GCA_033310375.1 Conus canariensis | reverse complement strand
ACGTATATAAGACTGAAAGGTGAAAAAAGGAATGATGGAACGGGACGTGAGGCAGGTAGGAAAGGAGGGAAGTGTGAAAAAAAAAAAAAAAACAAAGAAAAGAACGACAGAATGAAAGATGAAAACAGAACTAAAGAAAGTAATCTGTCATTGAAGAAAGAAATATGTCAATGTGAGGAAAGAAGTGAAGAAATTCTACACGACGCAAAATGTGGATATCTTTTACAGGATGATCAGCTTATTTCATTTGTATATAAAGGCAGGAAGAAACCTTTGGGAAAAAATGGACAGCAGACTGTACCATTCATGGCTGCCTTCAAGGTGACCTTCATCGCCAACACAGAGCGCAGGAGGAATTCCAAGACCCATTGCTATGCCAGCTTTCAAACGGTCCAGTCTGTTGTGCTTTCCTTTGTGCAGAGCCTTGTTTAGAAGACAAGGTAATACTTCTTAAGCATATCTCGGATGTTCTTTGGGACATGATTCATTTTGAGGACCACTTAAATCGTCCTCTATGCAACCGATCCATATGCGTTTGCCATATCGAGCCCCGTCACGTCGATGTCCCTTTTCTATGACTACGCTGTCTGAATCGCTTCCAAAATTCTGGTAGCATGTTTTAAACAGGCAGTCACTTGTGGAATGCCTCCTGTCTGGACTGACACATCCAGATATATATTTCATGTGGGGTATTTAGTCAGTCTGGCCATCATAACAGAGAAGAAGATTTTCCCCCCTCAAAGTTCATCTGAACTGGGTTATGCCACTGGAGTTTGCTGTATATGAATAAACACTTTTTTCACATCATACATTATTGATTTATCTCCAGGTTCCTTCATGCTTATCATCATTTGGTTGATACGTTTAAAGAGAATGGGGTAATTATGGAAACAAATAGGGCAATCTATTGGACTTGGGTGAAAGTTGGCTCTATTTCTTTTAACTACTTCCTTTATCAAAGCTAGTCACGGAAGCTTATTATTGAACTTGTTCTATGTTCTGAATGTGAAGTGATATTTCGCTTTGAGTATTGGAATATATTTTAATGAGGAGTTGTTCAAGAGGTTCATAAGTAAGTAGAGACATTGGTAGGTAGATAAAAATGTAAGTGTTCATGTTTACAGTGATATCCCGCTTTTGCGGATGAAGCAATTAAGTGTGAATGGTTTCTCTTTGTAGAGATGAACGTGCGTTTTTTGTTTTTTTTTTTTTGCTTTTTCCCATTCAACTTTCTTAGCGAGTCATTTTGTGGAGGTGCCCTTTACAGACAGCGTTATCAATTGGTCTACATTTTGTGCACTGTAAAGACTAATCAAGGTACAGGTTATTTGTGAGCACTTTGTTTCCCATGCTTGAGGGGGTTTCTTCTTTGTATATCTGCATGGGGCCTCAACCCGAGTTGTAGAGATGTCAGAACGCCCTCATTCTATTTCCTGCTATCAGGGAAGCCTTCTTCTTTTTCCATCTGCTGGAGGTGACAGTATGGGTACGTCGGAGGTAGGAATGCCCTGGCAGGAGGATATCAGATGAGTTCATGGATGATCATTCATAGTTCATTCTCTCCGTGACGGCTGGTATCATTGTGGTACTTGTGCCACGGCTTGGGTGGTGAACCAGAGACCCAGAGTCGTGGCTACTTCCACACAGCATTGTTTCTATTGCTGCTTCTACTGCTGCTGCTGCTACTACTAATGCTACTACTGTTACCACAACTGTTACTGCAACTACTGTTACTATTACAATTACTGCCATTGTAGCTGCTGCTCCGGCTGCCACTGCAGATGCTCTTGCTGCTCCTTCTGCTGCTGTTCTACTGTAGGTGCTGCTCTCTTGCTGATGCTGTTGTTGTAGAAAGTCATGCTGTAAATGCAGGTATTCTTGATGTTGTAAACGCACCTGCTGCTATCACGATTTGTACTACTACCATGACCGGGTATATCTGCTGTTATTATCGTGGAGTCTGCAGTCTGTCACTGTAATTCCTTCTCTGCATGACCCTCTCCCAAGGCGTTGTCAGCACGTGCTGAGGCAACACGGACACGTCATCACGTGTCAGCATGTCAGGACCAACCTGACGTAAAGAAAGGTAAGTGGTAGACAGCAGGTGATTGTACACATTGAAAATCGGCAATAGTGAGTGAGGAGACCTTTCTCGTGACTAAAGTACTCACTCCCAACAGACAGGGTTGAGGAAAATTACGGTGTAGCAGCGCACAGAGCAGAGCAGCACAACCAGCGCACAGTAGGAGCAGCAGCAGCAGCTGTAGCAGGAGCAGCAGCAGCTAGCAGCAGCAGCAGCAGTAGTAGTAGTAGTAGTGTAGTAGAGGAGGAGGAGGAGGAGGAGGAGGAGGAGGAGGAGCAGGAGGAGGAGAGTAATAGTGGTAGTAGTAGTGGTAGTAGTTTTTTTTTGTTTTTTTTTTTGTTGAAATAGTTACAGCAGTAGAAATAGAAGCAGTAAGAGTAATAGTAGAAGTGAAAAAGTGAACTTGTAATAGCAGCAGCAGCAACAGCAGCATCAGCAGTAGTAGTAGTAGTAGCAGCAGCAGCAGTAGTTGTAGTATTAGTAATAATAGTTTTTTTCAGTGGTGATTAGTCCGCGAAAGTAGCATTGATTTCCCACTTACGTCTTCTCAGAAAGTGTAGGACATTGACCAGCTGCTGGGACCAAGTGGTTAGTGTTGCGGACTCCTGGCTTGGGGGCCACAGGTTCCGTTCTCATCAGAACCATGTATTTTTCTGCCCTGACCAGCTCCTATCCAAAGTTGAGTATTCTGAGCTCGACTGGGAAGACTGGGGTCACACAGTGGAGTTTCATTCATTTAATCAATGAGTGTATGTGAATGTTACTCACATTTCCTGACCAACACTGCAGGTATCTGTATCCCTCAAGCCTGGTTTATGCTGGAATGCATCATCAAAGTAAGCGCAGAGCAGATGCATTTCCAGACCTGAACAGAAATCCATAAAATCATCTTCATCATTCCTATCCTCATTGATTAGCATAAAAAAGAGTCTAATTATTGTAGCCGTTCATGCCCTGCTATCACGGTCACCTCAGTTTCGATTACTTCTCTACGTCTGTGCCCTTGGATTGGTTCTCTCGGTGTCACCAGTGTAGACCAATTCATGGGGAGTGTCGTCGGAGTGATGCGGTGGGATACGCAATTATCGTAATCAGTAGAGGAGCTTAGTCAATCGTGTCCTGCGTATACTGGATCAAAAGAGATACCATTGAACACCACGGACGTGAATGGCAGCAGAGCAGTGTCTTCTCGAGTGGATTGCCTCATGAGGACTTGTCGTTGACTGCTCCCCGTAGAATGCTGATGCCGGGATTGTTGCAGTGACTGAAATGAGTGGCGTGGCTGCAACGCCACTGACGTGGCACAGACTATAGACTATGAGTAAAAAAAGTATTGGAATTCATATGATGTAAGACACAAGCACTTTGCATGGGACTCTGCTTCATCCATCTGTTGAATATTTTCGTCTTCTCTCTCACAAAACCAACATTTTTCTCATTTTTTTTCTCTTTTTTCTTTTCAATTCCCATGTTTTGCAAAATAACATTGGTTGCTAATATTATGTTAATAATTCTCATTTCAAACCATCTTAGTTTAATGTTTTTTATCTGTCGGACTTTGTGAAAAGTTTTAAGCCATATAACCTCTTCTGTAGGTCTTACATTCCATTTATTGCAAAAACCTAGTTTTGTTGGGTTATGATTTAATATATCGTAATAATGTGAAGCTCCTCTTGAAACTGAACAGATTTCAGTTAATAATTTACTTGTCATACCTTCCTCACAGTATCTCATTTCTAGTCCTGTTTCCCTCGAATGCTTTTTCACAGCACTATCATAGCCATTACATATAACAAAATCTGTATTGATACTATATTTATCAACAAAAGATTGGAAACTCAAAAATGCACTGTTCTCGTCCATAAGATTCCGTATGCAGAATACATTTTTTTCAATCCAGTTTTTTATAAAAGGTTGGTCTGCCCCCAACATTTAAGTTGGGATTACAGAACAGAGGCTCTGAACAGAGTTCCTCCGCAGTTTTAACACGAACAATCTTACCAGTTTCTCTGTAAGCGTTGAATACGTCTCTCCAGAAGTTATTTAGTTTATCGCTCCATGGCAGAATGGATCCTAGTTTATTGATAATTTCTGCTTTTACATACACTGAAACAAGCACTTTCTTCCATCTGTGTTTACGATTTTACGAATCCAAGTTACTTTTAAAGCATTTATATGTTTCCTTATGTTTGGTATTCTGATTCCCCCCTTCACTACGCTTTTCACAGACGTTTTCCTACTGATTCTGTCTCTTTTTTTGCCCCAAACAAACTTAAATATAAAGTTCTGGATTTCATCAGTTATATAGTCTGGTTGGTTTGGTAGTAACATCCATAGATGGGTTAGTTTAGAAAGAATCATAGATTTAAGCACCGCTACTCTATCAAGTGGCGTTGTCTGCCTTTCGAGCCAAGTTTTATACAGTGTTTTGATTTCTGCAAACTTTTCTTCAAGGTTTGTGATTTCGTAATATTTTAAGTCACATGTTAACCAGATACCCAAAATTTTGAATTTTGGAGGGTTCCATTTTATGTTTAAATGCGGCATATACTTAACAGGTGAATTTCGTTTACTACCTAGCCAACATGCGTTTGTTTTTTCTGCGTTTAATACGAGTCCAGACACACTTCCAAAATGTTCAATGGTGTAAATAGATTCCTCGAATGATTTTCTGTCTCCCTCTAAAAGTAGTTCAGTATCATCCGCGTACTGTGATAACTTGTTTTCAGTATTGGCTACTTGAATTCCCTTTATACCTTTATTTTGTCTTATCATATTTGCCAAAATCTCAACACACATAACAAATAAATACGGAGAAATTGGATCACCTTGACGGCAACCCCTCTCAACAGGGAACCATCAAGCTAATATTCCATTCACAGATACAGCTGACTTAATATTTGTATAAAATATGTTTGTATCCATTGACAGAAGTTGGGGCCAAATCAGAAGGCATGTAATATCTTAAACTTGAAATCATAACTTACAGTATCAAAAGCTTTTTCCAAAATCCAGACAAAGAAGTAAACCTGGTTTTTGGATGCAATCATGAAATCAAGTATGTCATAGATTAGACGAATATTATCTCCCAAATACCTGTTAGGAATAAAACCAGTCTGATCCTCATTTATGATAGAGGGAAGCACTTGCTTTAGTCGGTTAGCTATACAAGTAGATCCTATTTTGTACACAATATTCAAAAGCAAGATGGGTCTCCAGTGTTTTTTTTAATCTGGTCTTTAGGTTTGTCACCCTTGGGAATGCATACAATAATGCCTTCTTTTTGTGTTGATGAGAGTTCCTTTTTATCATATCCATCATTGATCGCTCTCACAACATATGGACCAAGTTGCAGCCACAAAAATTTGAAAAACTCGGCTTGAAACCATCACTGCCACGGCTTTTCATATTTAACATATGCTTAAGAGTAATACCTGCTTCTTCTAAAGTATTTGTTCCCTCCAAAGACGTTCTCTGATTTTCACTTAACATCGGCAAGTCTTCTACTAAATCAAGTATTTCACAAGGCTCTGCATCTTTTCTAGAATACAATTTTCTGTAAAAGTTATTAACTTCCTGGGAAATTTCATCATTATCATTTAAAGTAGTACCGTTATCTCGCGTAAGTTTGGTTATATTCTTATTGACGTAGTTACGTTTTTCAAGTCTACAAACGTATTTTGTTATTTTCCCCCCTTCTGCGACCCATCTCGCTCTTGAACGCAACAATAACTTCCTCCATTTTCTTTTCCCGAAGACTAATTAAATCGTGTTTGCATTTTTCAAGTTCAAGCCTTTCTTGTCCCGATAACGCTACTTTACTCTCGAGTAAAGAAATATTACTTTCTAGATCTGTTTTTCAGCGTCCTTCCGTTTCTTCATTGTTGCATAAGATATAGGTCTGCCCCTAATTTTCATAAGCAATGTATCCAAAAAATAGTTGATCAGATATAACAAAGTGGAATTCTAATTTAGGAATTTGGGCCAACCCGCAACGACAATAGGGAAGTGTTGCGTATTCCTTGGTAACCATTTGGATAACCTCGTTTACCTCTTTTATCTAATAATTGTCTTTTAATAGCGAACTGCTGAATTTCCATAACAAATTTCTTTTTATCTGTCTGCCTTGTTCTAACGTTACTGTAATTAAGGAGTGGTCAGATCGATATCCTGGCAAGATATCAACATCTGTAACATAACTGTAAAGCCAGTCTGAAACAAGAAAGAAATCTAAACGACTCTGTTGACATGGATTAGTTCTCCTCCAAGCATATCTGCGTAATTCTGGATCTAAATCACGCCAGATGTCAGTTAAATCTAGATTGTCCACCATGTTTCTATTTGCTCTTGCGCTCTAGGATTATTATTATATTTATAGTTATAGCTATCTAAAGAGTAGTTGCGAACTCAATTCCAATCGCCTCCAATGATGACATTTTCAGCTCCGACTTTCTTGATATGATCTTCCAATTCCATGTAAAAGTCTGGCTCATCACGATTAGGTCCGTAGATAATAGCAATGACACATTCTGTATCCATTATTCTGACTGATGCGAAAATAGAATTACCTCTTGTGTCTTTGTAGATTCAAAAAAAAACAACAACTGAAATTCAAAGTTATTATTGAACAAAATAGCCACTCTGCGAGAATGTGAACTGTTAGACGCAAAGAAACATTTATAACCCCATGCTGCACGAATATAATGTGCTAAGTTTGATCGGAAGTGGGTATTCAGTAACAAATATATAGTTACAGGATACCCAAAGTTTCTCTCAAATAGTTGAATACATCTCTTCTTTTTTGTGGATTGGCCAAACCTTGACAATTCATGGATGCAATTCATATTTTACTGCCCATAGCAAGACGAAACGTTCATAAGTATCACACCAACATTAGGATACATCATCATGCTGACAAACAAAGTCGAAGCAAACTTAACATAAGTAGGCCTAATAGAATGTAACCGGCTCAACCACAAAGCAGCTGCTCTGCGACAAAAATATTTTACCATATTCAGAGCGGGACCTGTTTTTTGGACAGCCATGTTCAACGGCACACTGTGAGATCGGAATCAAGCAATCCCCCAAAACAAATAATTTGAAACAACATATTTGTCAATCAAGAAAAAGTTCTACACGAAAGACATTTACATGGAAACGTACATAAAGTATATACAAAATTAAGTTACTTTGTGGATCCGTTTCGGGCGAAAGAACGGAAGGAAAATATAACAACTGTCTTTCAATATTCATCTGAACACGTGCTCACACAAGCTAGAAAAGAAGGGGAGAGGCACCGAGGGGGAAGTGGTTGATGAACACAACGAAAAAGGAGGGAAGGGGGCGGGAGGGAGACAGGCAGCGGGCCAGGATTACGGCTGGCAATCGTGGGATTTTTGAAGACATCATTGCATCAACACCATAGATGCTGTTAAAATATTACTTAATTGAAAAGAGGCCAACATTTAACATTACACACTACACACGTACACAAACACGCGCTCACACGCGCATACGCGCGTGCTCGAACACGCGTACATATTCACGCGCACAACCAAACATTATATAAACTCATACACACACACGCGCGCGCGCGCACGCGTACGCACATACACGCGGGCACACACAATACGAAAACTGTGCACACACACACACACACACACACACACACACACACACACACACACACACACACACACACACACAATACAAAACTGTTCAAACACAAATGCACGCAATCGCGAACGCCCACACAAACATCATACATGCACTCAATCACACACACATGCGCATGCACGCCCCCAACCCCCCCCCCCTCCCCCCCCCCCCACACACACATATGCGCGCGCATGCACTCACGCACGCACACACGAACACATCTAAAGACAGACAGACAGACAGACACAACAACACACACACACACACACACACACACACACACACACACCACGCACGCACGCACGCACGCACACACACACACACACACACACACACACATCCATACGCACATACACTCCCTTACAAAACACACACACACACACACACACACACACACCACACACACACACACACACACACACACACACACACACACCACACACCAACACAACACACGCACACAACACTCATGAATCTCATGAATTCTGTCACTGAAAGGATTGCATCAACACTCTTTTCATTAAAGAAAAGTCGAAAAAGGACTGTCACCCTGCCATTTTCTCGAACGAGACTCACAATGATGAGGACGTTGCTTCTGGATGAACTCATCATGGATCGTTCAGAGATTGACAGTTCCATTAACACTGCAGCCATTTTAAACTGTTCATCTCACTGGAAATGTGAAGTTTGAATCTAGGAACTCACTTACTCATTTATTTATTTATCTACTCATTTATTGATGTATTTATCTATCTATTTACAAATTTATTTATTTATTTATTTATTTATTTATTTATCTATCATGTATTTACTGATTCATCTTTTTGTTTTCTCTCTCTCTCTCTCTCTCTCTCTCTCTCTCTCTCTCTCTCTCTCTCTCTCTCTCTCTCTCTCTCTGCAGTGTGCAGCCCATGTTCCCCCAGTCAGTAGGAAATCGTCCTGATTCCTATCCTACAAATTTACCCCCAGAGACAGTCTCAACGTAGTTCAAACAATCACTTGGACAGTGCTCCTGAAATTGTCCACCAGAAATCCAGTTGTTCTTCTAATGAAACCTTTTCCCACCATGCAATGCCACCCATGCCGTACTTTAACAGACCCCCCATTACATCAATGCCGATGTTTCCCCCCATATGGCCTTCCCCCCCCCCCCCCCCCTCCCCTTCCTCCTCTGCCTTTCAGTCCTTGGACACAAATGCACCCTTATCTTCCCTCTCCCCCTGCTTAACAGAAATTCCGGTATCTGGAATTCAGATAACAGCTTGCTGTCTCGCCTTCCAAGTGCAGGCCCGAGCCCTTGCCTACCCTTCCCCCCGCCCAAATTTACCCATCCCCTGCCTCTCAGCTCCACCCCCCCCCCTCACCCCCAGCTGAGTCTTCTTTCCCTCCTGCTTGCTCCGTCTCACCTCCACCTCCCCACCACGCACTGACTCCTCCTCCCTCCCCCCCTCCCCCAACCCTGTGAGTCTTGTCCCCCCCCCCCCCCCCCTCCCCCACCCGGTGTTGCTTAGTTACTGTGGATGACTGTACTATTGTGACCCGAACAGCTTGAAAGCGACATTTGTCTTGGTTGGTCATACTTTCCTGATATTGTTATCATACACATACTTGAATTGTCCTTTGGACTGAACTTCATTGCCCTGCTTTTTGGGTTTTGTGTGTTCTTGGATATTTTATGATTGCTGATTTTATATTTTAATTGTTATTGTAACAGTATATCTATTTTGTTTTATTGCTCAGGTCTTTGCTCCAGAATTAATACAATGGACCATTGTAATGTAATTAATACTGATACTGGATTACGCATTGGTCACCTAAATGTTTATCATCTGCCAAATAAGATTCATGATGTCTGTTTTCTTCTAAACGAACCCCCTTCTATTCATCTGCTTGGTCTTAGTGAAACTCGCCTTGACTCCCGTTTCACTGATACAGCTTTATCCATAACTAACTATAACTTTGTCCGACGCGATGCACATCACTCTGGTGAAACAGGACTTGGAATATATATTCATCAAAGCATCGCTCACTGTACAAAAAGGCGGCGTGACCTTGAGCCTGATAATGTTGAATGCATGTGGCTGCAGGTAAAACCCTCCAACTCAGCCCCTCTTCTAGTTGGATATGTGTACAGGAATCCCGCTGCCACTTTCCTTGGTATGACAACTTTGTACACATGATGGATGATGTATAGCTATCCAAATGTCATTCTCTCGGTGATTTTAACATTGATCTGTTAAAACGGCAGCCTGCCTGGGATGTCGACCGCCACACTTTTTGGCTTGCATCAGCTTATTCATAGTCCAACTAGAATCGCAAAGACATCTTCTACATTGCTGATTATATCTACACGAACAACAAAGCCATGGTATCCAATATAACAGTGGGCAACAAAAGCATAAGCGACCACTGTCTCATTTTGTGCACTTGGTCTTGTAAACTTCCAAAGCAACAGAATAAGGGCCACACAACCATTCAATATCGCTGCTTCAAAAATTTCAGAAAGGATGAATTTTTCCTCAACTTATGCTTAGCTCCTTTCTACAATGTACTCAATTACACAATCCAAATGAAGCGTATAATACCTGGTATAATATCTTTCTCTCAATCGTTGATAAACATGCCCCACTTAGAAGAAAAAGGGTAAAACACAGAGTACTTCCCCGCTGGCTGACAAAAGACATTATTATAGAAATGGCACTAAGGATGCACTTAAAACCGCAAAAAAGTAGATGAATATAAAAAGCAGAGAAACAGAGTATCAGATCTGGTTAGAAAATCAAAATCTGAGCATTTTAGCAAGCTGATAAAAACAAACAGGGATACAGCATCATTATGGCGTGCTGTGAATGAAATAACTGACAAGTCGAGAAAGAAATCAGATAATACTGCGACTATGTGGTCTAACACTTTCAACAATCATTTCCTTCAGGTAACTGAATCAGTACAAACGGCTGCCAGTGTCACATTCTTTAATCGATATGAGACTCCAGCTGTTCTCCAATCGTTTTGTCAAGAACGATTAAATACTAGAGATTCATTTAGCATCCCCTTGCTTGCTATTAATGAAGTTGGTTCCTTAATTTCAAAA
This sequence comes from Conus canariensis, assembly GCA_033310375.1. Classification (NCBI taxonomy): domain Eukaryota; kingdom Metazoa; phylum Mollusca; class Gastropoda; order Neogastropoda; family Conidae; genus Conus; species Conus canariensis. The sequence goes on along the minus strand of CM065738.1, from coordinate 50,745,824 downwards.
CTTAAAAATAAAAAAGCAATGGGTCCAGATAACCTAAATGCTTCTATACTCAAGCGTGCTCTACCTTACATTGTTGATACCCTTACGTATGTTTATAATTTGTGTATTGATCAGAATGTCTTCCCATGTGGTCCTAAAGGCAGCAAAAGTCATTCCCATACCCAAATCAAGAGATCTCACTGATTTAAACAATTTTAGACCAATATCTCTTTTATCCGTTGTATCGAAACCTCTTGAGATGCATGTTCACAAACACCTAACTAAACATATGGAACATCACAAACTGTTCCACCCATTTCAGTCAGGCTTTCGTCGAAATCACTCATGCCACACGGCCTTAACACGCCTCTGTGATACATGGCTATCAGCCATCAACGAAAGAAAATTCACTGGAACTGTTTTCCTCGATTTTAAGAAAGCGTTTGATCTTGTAGACCACAACATATTATTAAAAAAAAATGACTGCATATGTTCAAAATCCGGCAGTAGTCACCTTCTTTCAGTCATATCTTGAAAACAGGGCCCAGCGTGTTTACTTAAACGGTACTTATTCATCTGAAGGAATAGTGAGCTGTGGCGTTCCACAAGGCTCTGTCCTTGGACCTCTTCTCTCCTGTATTTTTATAAATGACCTACCGATGCACATATCTCACAATGATGTCATCTGTGATCTGTTCGCTGACGATAGTTCTCTTCACTGTAGTGATACAAACATCATGTGTGTACAAATATCGTTACAACAAAGTATAACTGATGTCTTAGAATGGTGCAACCAAAACCGAATGGTCCTTAATCCGCACAAAACAAAATGTACGGTCCTAGCATCGAAGACAGAAACATCAACGACAGCATCTTATGTTGAGCCTAAAAATGAGTGAAACCTTGATCGAGCAGGTTACCGAACACCGTGTCTTAGGCGTGATCATTGTGAGAACTTTAAATGGCAATCACATATAAATCATGTTTGCAAACAGTTGGCTCGCAATTTGGTTTTACTCAATAAACTCAGTTATTATGTTGAACCACACATCCGGAAATTATTTTTTGAAGCCCATTGCCTCTCTCACATCAACTATGCGTCCACTGTCTGGAGTGGTGCCGGTGAAAATCACATAAAAAAGATCAACTCTATGCATAGACGGGGAATTAAGCTGATTCTTCCCGACAAGTCTCTATCAACCACGGGCAAATTCGCAAAACTAATGATGTTACCACTGCAGAGCCAACTGACCTATAATAAGGCAGTACTAATGTTTAAAGTCCATGCAAACATGGCGCCAACGTATCTCGCTGAGTTTATCCAAATGGCAACAACACGATATGATTCAAATAATTACATTTTACCACGTGTCCGCATTGATTTGTTCAAATCTAGTTTTGCATTTTTTGGTCCATCTGTGTGGAACTCTCTTCCTCCGTCTGCCAAAACATGTCAATCACTGCCGTCCTTCAAATCAGCAATACTTAAACATTTACTTGAACAATAAATCTAACCTTTTGGTCACAGTCTCAGCGCCATACTTTTATGCTTGCCTCTGTATTAGCTAATGAAAATGTGTGTGTGTGTGTGTGTGTGATGTGTTGTGGTGTGGTGTGTGTGGGGGGGGGGGGATGTGGGTGTGCGCGTGCGTGCGTGTATGTGTGGGCGTGTGCATGCATGTGAGCGCGTGTGCGTACGTGTCTGATTGTGTTGTGTAATTTTGTATTTTTTTTAAAATTCTATAATTATTATTCTTGTTACTATTGTTATTGTTAATATTATAGTGTTGCTATATTCTTCATTGTTTCTGTCATTATTAATATGTGCAGTCTGTTTAGTTGAATGTTGTAGAATAGCAAGGACAGATTGGAAGAATAGGCACAGCCTAAAATCTCTATCCTTGAGTGATAAAGTTTTTGAGTCTTTGAGTCTCTCTCTCTCTCTCTCTCTCTCTCTCTCTCTCTCTCTCTCTCTCTCATATCAACATGCACAAACATACAGATACACGCACACAAACGTACACGGATGCCTGCACACACACACACACACACACACACACACACACACACACACACCGCACAACACACACACGCACACACACACACACACACCACACCACCCCGCACACGCACACGACGCGCACGCACACACACACACACACACACACACACACACACACACACACACACACACACACATAAGGGGAGAAAACAAGATGGTGGACACTGCAAGCTGCTGAAAATTGTGTTTGCAAAGTTTTCACCCGACAAACAATGAACTTGTCAACCCAATCTAAAAGTTCAGGATGCTGGTATACCACCACGCCAAAGAAAGAAGGTGGATACACAATGTAAATGAAAAAAACAAAACAAAACATCACTCTCACTCCCACGCCAACACATGGCAAAATTCGAGGTGTGTGTGTGTGTGTGTGTGGGGGGGGGGGGGGGGGGGGGGTTCCCAATTCATCAGCGCTGCCAGTCGCGGACGTCAAGCTGCATACCATGCCAGTGAATGTAGATCTAGAAAAAACAAAACAAAACAAAACAAAAAAACTGAAAGGCTAATAAGAAGAAGTAACAACATTAACAGCGTTAGCTACATTTAGATCTGGTTATTCAGACATTGCCCTTATTTGAGGTATTCCAGTATTCAGTGATTTCAACGTCCATTTTTGTGCCCGATTCCTTCTTCTTCGTTTCATTCTCCTGAATGTTGTGTATCTTGCCTGTGCCTGAAGAAGACCAAGGAGGTCGAAACGCGTCGTGTTTTGTCTTGTAATTTGTTTATCCCTTTCATCCAGCAGGTTAGTATTTTCTTTTCTTTTAAGTAGATTGATATGTCGTTGTGTCGCATTGCAAGGGAAGGTGACAACATTTTTCTTGCAGTGTCCTGGACTGCATGATTACATACCCACATCTTACAGATAGCATTTTTTTTTTCTTCTGAGCTATGTCGTTTTTAACCAATATAATTATTGTCAACACAAAAATCATCCTCTGTAATCTCGCTGTATACACGTATGAAGACACAGAAAAACTGTGCTGCTACTTATATTCTTTATTTGTTACTTAAAATCCTGATTTAACTATGTACCTTTTCATGATACGCTGTGCATATCTGATTATTTGTTTCGAAGTGTGCCTTATCTTGTTTGATTCTATCGATTCATTGCATGGGTGCATTGCATGGATGCATTTTCAGTATGGGATATCAGTCCTTAGAAATCAAATAAAGATTCGTATTTGCAAAGGTATTCGTACTTGGTGTGTGCACGTGTGTGTGTGTGTGTGTGTGTGTGTGTGTGTGTGTGTGTGGTGTGTGTGTGTGTGTGTGTGTGTGTGCGTGCGTGCGTGCGTTCATGCGTGCGTGGGTACGTGCGTGTTTGTGTGTGTGTGTGTGTGTGTGTGTGTTGTGTGTGTGTGTGTGTGTGTGTGTATGTGTGTGTCTGTGTGTGGTGTGGGGGGGGGGGGGGGGAGGGGGGTATGTGTGTAGGTATGGGCAAGCAGTCACTTACTCAGGTGTGAATCTTTATCACTGCTGCACATTGTTTTTCACAACCTGTGAAGTGACTGATCACGAAGGAGACGAGGATACTAAGAAGAAATAAATTGAAAACAAATACATAACAGAGAGTGGTGAGGCAAATCACTCTGATGCTAAAGAAAAGGAAACTGACACCAACTCCATCGCAGAAACTGATATAGCTACAGAAAATGACAGCTCAGTGACTGCAACCGACCAGTCAGGGACAGTAGAACAGTGACGAAGTCTGCTTGCTATGACCAATCAATTGTGACAAATAGAAAAGGTAGAATGCTGCTCATCTTATCTGCTTCCTGATAGAAACCTCCCTCCAGTCTTCCATCCCCACACACATCCACCTCATTCCTCCCCCCCCCCCCCCACACACACACACCTATCTACTGGTGATGATAGTGAATCCCTAGGAGAGAACGCATCTCCGCTATGTTACAAATCAGTTACCACATTTTAGGCATCATACTCCGTATGTGAAAAATCCTACTCCCTCCACCCCCCCCCCCCCCCCCCTCCCATCCCGCCCCCCAGTGAAAGCCCCCAACCTCCATATCTCCCTCTACATCATACTCCCTATGTATTAAATCCTACTCCTTCTACTACCCTTCCTCAGTGAAAGCCCCACCTCCAAATGTCCCTCTACATCAAACAACCTGTCTGCTAAATCCTACTCCCTTTAGTCCCCCTACCAAGTGAAAGCCCCCTCCCTCCACCTCCATGCCCTCTACACCCTCTGTCATGTTCATACGGCGTTGACAGTGTTATGATACTATTTTTATTCTGTCTTGTTTTGATTTCGTTTTAGAACACGGAAGTGCGACGTAATCGGCACACGTTTTTTAAGTTACGTCATCGCGATTGCGTCATCGTCCACGACTTATTCTAGCACGATAACAAGACGGCAAGGCGACAAGTTGAAAATAAAGATTTTCGATTGGTAATACTAAGTTCACACGAGGTAGGACTTTGTACGACTTTGTGGGACTTTTTGTAAATATTTACTGTCTTGTGCAGACGGCGACTAAAAAAGTCCGAAGCCGTGTGAACGCAACGAATGCGACTGAGTGAGACTTTTCGACTCCTCCCCTCCTTTCCCTTTTTTGGTCATAGGCGCTGGCTGTGCCGCTCGCTCGCAGTTTGTTGTTGTTGTGTCGCAGTGGTATTTGAGCGAGACTTTTACTCGACCAAACTGGACCAAGTGAGACTAGTAGGACAGCAGTCGAATTCAGTCCAACAAAGTCCAACTCAGTCCCACTTGGTCTCACTCGATGGCGTCAGCAAAAAAAACCCCCCGCTATTCACGAGAAAAGGGGAGGAGCGTAAGCCAGTTTGGCGCAAAACATATGCGGTATGAGACTAGACCAGACAATGTGAACGCAAACTGGACTCGACTCGACCAAGTAGGACCGTCCACCGCGCTGCGTTGCGTGCGAGGTTTGTGCCGCGTGGCTTTTCTAGAAAGTCTGATCAAGTCGTATCTGAATATGTCTTTTGGGTGATAACTTTTGAGAGCGTTGCGACTGGGCCAGACTTTTTTCGGAAAAATCCGATCGACTAAGACCTAGTCCTACTGAGTCGAGTTGGAACTTGACTTGTATGAGACTCGGGACTTAGCCATTTTTTTGGTCAAAAAGGCAAAGTCGCACGAAGTCGCATTGAAGTCTTACTCTCGTGTGAACGAAGTATTAAAAACATATTGTATTGCGTTCACTTGGAGATCTAAATTGTCGTTGGTCAACGTCACAGGGATGTCGACTGTCGGACCTAGTGGTTGACTGTAGGGAGTTTCTGAGGTAAGTATCGATCTGGTAGAATAGTTATCAATCCTATCCATGTGCAGGATAATCGAGGATACTGGGCGATGGCTGCTATCATTCGTATTGTGTTGTTTACAGGATTCCTGGGCGCAGAGGCGCGGAGCTGCCTGCCTGAACCTGCCGTACCATTCTTAACTAACATCGTTACTGTTTTCTTTCAGGTTACGAATCGGATGTGAATGAAGCCACATTAGGGAGATAGTGGTGATGTAAGTGCGTGTGTGCATGAGCAATTGTATTTTATGTGATCGGCCAGGCTTGGTCATCACAAAAGAGATATTGATTTTTTTGTTACAGACTCCACCTATGTTGGGATGTTAATCCTTCAATCCAATTCAGCCCATCGTTCGTATATCAAGAATTCTTCAAACTCATCGAGCAAAACATCGTCTCCATTATCATCGAACAAGTAACAAGATCGAAGCCGTGGACACTATTTGTGTTTTGTGCCAATATATTTTGTTTACTAATTATATCGGTGCTTCAGGAGAAATGAAGGGGACAGACAAGATTGTGTTTTGTGCCAATATATTTTGTTTAGTAATTATATCGGTGCTTCAGAAGAAGACAAAGAGGACAAGTAATATTTGTGTTTTGTGCTGATATATTTTATTTATTAATCATATCAGTGCCCAGAAGAAAACGAAGAGGACAGGTTTATATTCGTCTGAAGGCGTTCAGCAAACAATCGATTCGACAAGAAGATCATCAAGGTGTATTGACTATCTTATTATCTGTGCAACAAATAACGGTGTGTGTGATCGTGAAGCAGCAAGTTTGCAAAGTGACGTGGACAGTGCTCGAAGAATTCCAGTGTGGGCAATGGAAAATTCCAGGCACGGTGACCACGATGACGACTTCTCTAACCAGATAAGCAGGGAGAGAATGTGACACGAAAACGATGCAGCATACACGCACATAGATACATCAGAAATTTGTAAGTTGCGCGAGAGAAACGTATGAGTGCAAGGTTGTGAATTCGTTAAGTTCAAATCATTGTCTGCGTAATTTGTAAATCCATCGTCACTCATTCACATCAAATCATCCTTCGCTCATACACGAGACATTCATATTCATATCATTCATCATTAGTTTAATAAATTTTATTTGAATCGTATCCATCCTTGTGAGTGTCTCCAAGTTGAGAGGAGAGAGACTTGTGGGAGAGAACATATTCACCCCATATACACCACATCCCACAAGGACCGCGACACCCTCCCTCTAAAGTATCTACTGCTTTATGTCGGTACTGCTACAGAACGACTCCAGGCTCAGGACTGTGCACAACTCTCAGGCAGTTGCTAATGTAGAAGACAGTCCTGTGCCTGACACCGTAGCTGAAAGGCAGTCACTAGCCTGCCCCTACAGGCAGGCATCGTTTCACACCAGATTTGTCAGGTGTTCTGATTTATGGGTGAAAGAAATGACTGGCAGCGGCGAGCTTTCATTGAACAGAGCGAATGCGTCATCGTCAACGTATAGCTACAGTCCTCGTCCACCATTCCTTGGAAGGGCGGAATCCACTCCACACCATTATCCACGTAAGTAACGACTACCTACACCAGGCCTGTCCAGCTTTGGGTGTTCAGTACATTGACTGCTGGCCTGTCTTCACCACACAGAGAAGTGCCCCAAGGATGGCCATCTGTCACAGTGCCCGTCATATGTGTGTATGTGTGGAGGGGGAGAGGGATGTTTGTGTGTGGTCACAGTATCATAACTACCTAAAAGGGACGAAAAGAAAATATAGCATCTAAGAGGATAACAATACCTTCAACTACAGTAACAACAAGAAAAAGAAGAAGAAGAAGAACGACCAAAAAAAAAAAAAAAAAAATCGTGTATTAAGGTTTGCAATCCAAGCAACGAAAAATACAACACACACACACACACACACACACACACACACACACACACACACACACACACACACACTCGATATCAACTGAGACTGCAGAAAATCACACGCCTTTGCAGGAAAATCCAAAACGTGTGTGTGTGTGTGTGCTTGCGTGCGTGCGTGCGTGCGAGCGTGCGTGCGTGCGTGCGTGTGTGTGTGTGTGTGTGTGTGTATGTGCGCGCGCGCGTGTGTGTGTGTGTGTGTGTGTGTGTGTGTGTGCTCTTCAAATGTCATACATACTAAACCAATATTCACTAACTGTCGATTTCGAGGGGAACATATCGAACTAAGCAACTCTACCAAACCTCGGTAGATGAATGGCATAGTAGTACTAGACGAGCTCACGTTCCATCTGAACATCACTAGGGGCGGGAAGTACACTTTACCAAGGACAGACTGGTGTGTTACTCACAAGGGGGAACACTGTATCAAGGACATACTTTGTTACAGAGTTTGTTTTACACTGAAAAACAGCAGAATGCAGAGATTCATAGCACCGCCATCGTAGACTGTCAACGTCTGCTGTTAAGAGAACCAATGTATTTCATGACAGTCAGATATTTGCTTTCCTTCTGTAAGTAAATGAAAAGTAAGAGCACAGACAAAGGCAGGTCAACCCGAGGTATATGTGTCATACAAAATTAGCACCAGCGTCTGTGAGGTATGTGCACAATGTGGAACAGCTGGGACAAATTTGTGATCAGAGGTCAGTGTTGAATTGTAGACTAATCACAGAAATGGAGACCTTCCGTAGAATGAGACCAGTTCGATTTGTTCAACATACTCCTCCCTGTTTAATGCTGAAGGCTACTGACATCAAGTTATGGATAACCCTCCCTTTCACTGTCCCCAAAACGTCTTGCACCCCCCACTATCTTTCATCGAAAGTGAACTGAAATAGGAAAGCTGCATCTCTTTTTTTTTTTAAACGTGAAAAATGGATTTACGATTTCATCTAGCTTTGACTGTAATCTGTCTTGGTGCACAGAGCTAAAACTAACGACATCTTGATGAGCTAATAAATGAAAGATGTCATCGATCTGATTAATTTTACCTGTGTGGGTGATCAACGTATGCCCGGTGTGGACTGATTCTGTCTGTCTGTTTAATCCACGTCAACCCAGCGTGGACTGATTCTGTCTGTCTGTGTGATCCATGCCAGCCCAGCGTGGACTGATTCTGGCTGTCTGTGTGATCCATGCCAGCCCAGCGTGGACTGATTCTGGCTGTCTGTGTGATCTATGTCAGCCCAGTATCCACTGATTCTGTCTGCCTGTGTGACCCATGATTCTGTCTGTGTGATCCGTGTCAGCCCAGTATGGACTGATTCTGTCTCTGTGATCCATATCAGCTCAATATCAATGCTAAATTGTTGATAACGAGCTGATCACGGGCCCACAGCTGTGCTGAGATATGACGTCAACACTATGTCTGTCTGACTGTTACACACTGAAATGAGGATGGATAAGTCTGGAGGAAACACACACACACACACACACACACACACACACACACACACACACACACACACAATCATATGTTCAAACAACCAGTCACCAGGAAGGTCCAGTACACTGTCACACATGACACCCCTACCTCGTCATCCAAGCTCACCTGTGCCAGCAGGATACACAGCTCACAGAGAAAGATCTAGTGAAAAGTGAGACGACTGCAGGAAATCTAAACACATCTGAAATAAATGTTAGCGAACCGCCAAGAGAAACGTGGACAAACGAGTCACAAGATAAAACACGACGCGTTTCGACCTCTTAGGTCTTCTTCAGGCAAGTCACAAACAAATAGGACAAAGAAAATAAACGATTTTTTTTTTCACTTACCTTAGATCTCTTCAGCGCAAGGTAGGCAGGCGTTAAATGAAAACGAGGCTGTTAGAAGGGAGATAATGTGTGAATCAAGGTAGTATTGATGGT
>CM065738.1:50726656-50731656 GCA_033310375.1 Conus canariensis | reverse complement strand
TATTTATAAGAACAGACAGGGCAACCCATTGGACTCGGGCGACAACTTAGCTCTAGTGTTTCAACTACTTTCTTTATCACATCTAGTGATGGTAGCTTATTATTGAACTTTTTTCTTCTAAGTCCTGAATTTCAAGTGATATTTCGCTTTGTGTATCGAAATATATTGTTTGAGGAGTTACTCTAGAGGTTTATATGTAAGTAGAGTCATCGGCGTGTAGAAGAAAATATAAGTGTTCACGTTTTGTATTCTGCTTTTGCTTATGAAGATATGTGCGAACGGTTTCTCTTTGTAGACATGAACGTGCGGGGTTTGTATTTGCTTGTTTGTTTGTTGTTGTTGTTGTTGGTGGTGGTGGTGGTGGTGGTGTTTTTTGTTTGTTTGTTTGTTGTTTTGTTTTGCTTTCCCCCACCAACCTTCTGAGCGAGTCACACTTTGTGGAGCTGTACTGTACAGACAGCCTTATCAATCTGTCTGCATTTTGTGTACCGTGAAGACCCATGAAGGTACAGGTTATTGTGAGCACTTTGTTTCCTATGCCTGAGGGGGTTTTGTCCTTTTCTGTCTGCATGGGGCGTCTTCCAGGGTTTTCGGAGGTCAGAGTGCCCTCATTCTATTTTCTAGTACCAGAGAAGTTTTCTTCTCTTTACGTCTGCTGCAGGCCACAGTGTGAGGGCGTTGGAGGTAAGAATGCCTTGGCAGGAGGCGGAAGGTGACTGATGAGTCCATGGATGATCAGTTCTTAGTTCATTCTCTCCATGACATCTGACATCATTGTGGTACATGTGCCAGGGCTTGGAGGATGAACTAAAGACCCAGACTTGAGGCTACTTCCACACAGTACTGCTTCTGTCGCCGCTTCTACTGCTGCTGCTGCTACTGCTACTACTGCAACTGCTACTACAACTGCTACTACTGCCATTGTTGCTTCTGCTTCTGCTGCCACTGCGCATGCTATTGCTGCTCCTGTTGCTGCTGTTGTTGCAGAAAGTCTTGCTGCAAGTGCAGGTGTTCTTGATGTTCTAAATTCAACTGCTGCTTTCACGACTTCTACTACTGCCATGACCTAAGTCTCTGTATGGCTCTCTCCCAAGGTGTTTTCAGCACCTGCTGAAGTAACACAGACACGTCACCATGAGTGATCATGTTAGGACCACACTGGATTATAGAAAATTAAGTGGTAAGCAGCAGGTGCTTGTAGATATCTATCATCGACAGTACCAAGTCAGGATGACATTTTTGGCGTTGGTATACACATCTACTAGTCCTTCTGCCCTTACTGCTACTGTTATTCCTACTCTTACTGCTTCTGCTACTGCTACTGCTCCTGTTACTGCTGCTATGCTGTGGCTGCTGCCATTATCACACAAATAATCAAAGGTATGTTATTTCCTTATTTCCTCAGCTTATGCTGCTGCTTCCACTGCCGGCAACAGCCATCGCTGCAGCGCCTTCTTCTGTTACCATCGTAGCTATCGCTTCCAGCAGTATTCAGCACCACTGACACCAACAGGGGAAAAGTAAAGTTATTTAAAAAGACAGCAGCAACACACCTTACGTATCTTTTTCTTATCGATTATTTTCTGTCATTCATAGCGAGTTATCTATAGTTGGACAGGCTTCATGGTTCTGTTAGAGATGCAGAGTCGGGGATGGTTTTCTTCATCCCCATGTATATATTAAAAAAACAAACAAACAGAGACTGAAACCTTTTCTTTAGAGTGTATTACATGAAAGGTCTCTGATCTATTCATACAGAGGCTGCTCATAGAGATACGGTATACAATGTTGCTGGCAAGTTGTTCAACCTCTGCTTCATATGAAACACCAGCTGAGGTTAGCGGAACGCCCCCTTCCATCACATTCATCTCCCATCATCTGATCACAACCAGTAAGGGTTTTCTCCCCAGTTTTCTGAACAGGTCAAATATCACACTCCATCCCCTACCATACAGTGCTCTTGATCCGGCCATGGTTTGCTCTGTAGCCACCTCCATCCTCACCCTCCTGTTCTCACCCACAACACCTCACCACCAATCCACCTTGTTACAGTAGAGGATAATTTGTAGCCCTAGTGGTCTCCGGCCACCAATGAACACTTCTTTTATGTCTGAAGTCATGTCTGGGTTGTCAACCAGTACGGTACCCGGTCAGAAAGAGGTTGGTGTCTTGACATTCAGACGCTACAATTCAGACAACTCTTGTGTACCATTCTGACTTTGTGCAAACTCCCTGATTGTCAGTTCACACTGGGGATTAGGAAGAAGGAACCAACTTTGTTAGAGAATTTCAAAACTTAGAGACAAATTTGATGGCAGCTACCATGATACGCAGGTTAGCTGATGGGTTGAAGGCTGGGTGTGCGGCGGGGTGGTGTCCATCAAAATCAGATTTTGAGGAATTCTCAGCCGTGAATGGTTTCCCTCTAAATTTGTTGATTGCTTTATGGACGAATCGTCTGAATTGAAGCACATGGCTGAGTTTTGCGTACACCTTAGACAGTGCGGCTCAAGTGCCCTGACCAGCACAACAGGTGTCTGTTTGCTTTTTGACTTGACCGATTCAAAGGGCATACGGTGAAACAAAGAGTTCAGGCTATGTAGCAGTGAGCAATATAGAGCATATCAAGATCTTCACAATACACTGCATAAAGTGTTGGGTTAACAAAAATGTTTTTGTGTGTGTCTACTTTTTCATTTCCTCTCATTTCCTCTCCACCCTCAAGAATGCCTGAAATTAATTAATGTCACAGTCTTTGCTGCCGACAAGTCGAATGGGCGTTGTGATACTCACTAACGACATGTCAGCTACCAGTGCAGTAAGCAACGCAAGGGAAAGAGTGAGGGAAGGGTGAGGATGAAGGATATGGGGCAGGTGGCTCAGATGTCAGTCTGTTATGTGAAAAAGGGAGCTCAGACGTCTGTGTATTGTAAATGTTCGACCTGACCAAACGTCTGTGAACAACATCAACGTGATTCAGCAGCGGTCAGTGTCTCCACAGGTATATCACAGCATGACAAATTGATGATGATTCCTTGCCATGGACTGTCGGATCCCTAGGCTGCACAGGAAAGCTCTGGGTGTGGCTTTCTGTGGATGTAATGCCACTGTAAGGACATGGGGACTGACAAACCAAAATCACCTTCAAAAAACAAAGGAGGGAAGAATTACAAAGGGGCAACGACTTCTTTATTTTACACCCCTTCCAATGGTCAGTACAGTCAATGCCTGCACTGATGACAGTAACAAGAGCATTGACTCTTTTCTTATCGTGTCCTGTGTGAGAGGAGAAGGAGGATGGGGTGGGGGAGGTTGAGGGTAGACGAACCCGTTAGGTCTGTTTTTTCGAGATAAAATTCATAGAATTGAAAATCGAACATGCAACAAATAGTCCCACGACAATGGAGTCATTTGATTTCATGTAGGAGGCCTTAGTGCTTGTAGATTAGTCCATATCACCGTCAACTACGGTCATTACAGGTTACTGCCAAGTACACATTTTACAGTAGGTTAAGGAATTTTGAAACGTATTTAACCTGACGCAATAGAAAAAGACAGAACTGAACAACAAACACGGGCTTTAAACAACCTCGTTTACTATTCCACTTCTTTCTGTTTAAAGCTCACTTTATTTCCGACACAAACAAGATAAATACTGTCTTTAAAGGCGAGTTATCAGAAGGGGAAGCAATTTCAATCCTGTGCAGCCATGCACCATGACCAATAGCGTCTCTGACTGGCTTATAAAATGAACGGCATTCTGCTCTGATTGGTTGATAAAATGACGCATTCAGCTCAGACTGGTTGATGAAAGACCGGCATTCTGCTCTGATTGGTTGATGAAATGACCAGTATCATGCTATGATTGGTTGATGAAGTGATTGGCATTCTGTGCTAATTGGTTGATAAAATGATTGGCATTCAGCTCAGATTGGTTGATGAAACGACCAGCATTCTGCCCTGACTGGTTGATGAAGTGATTGGCATTCTGCTCTGATTGGTTGATAAAATGACTGGTATTCAGCTCTGATTGGTTGATGAAATGATTTGCATTCTTATTTCCCAGCAGCACATTGGCTGAGCCATGAAGCCACAGGAATCACGGGAAATGGCGAAGAACTCTACATACACTTCTGAACTGTTTTCTTTAGCATAATGATAATTATAGAAAACCGATGAATTTAGAATGTTGTGTTGAAAACGGAATATTCTGTTTATTACAATGTATGAAGTTTTATTTTTGTTTTTTTTGCCGTTGGCACTAAGCAAGAACACGAGTTAGTTCCGGAGCATTGTGTTACTTTCAGAGCCTTGGATTGATAAATGAATATTGCAACGAATACAGAACAATGTGACCAACAGGAAGAATCTCCAGGGAGAGTCTGACAGCAGAAGATCTTCAAAGGAGTCACACCCCTCATGCCAGGTTTTCAGCCCCGAACTCTGGGCCACATGCAGGTCAGGACTCCTGGATTAACGTCTGCAGCTAGACGTTTTCCCTGCTGCTGAGATTCGAACCAGCGAATTCTGGATGGGTGGGCGTCTCAAGGCGGTGCCTTTTTAGACGGGTGTCTTGCCCATACCACTATGAAAAACTTGTTTTGAGTTAGGAACAGACATTTGAAGCTCACTATTGTGTGCCCTCGATCAGATCCAGCTGGAACTCTTTACAGCTGTCGCTGCTATTGCCTTGAGGGTTCTGGTCCTCGTCTGACCAGGAATCCGAAGCTGTTTCATGAGGTCATAGGCTGATGAGCCTACATCCCCTTGCCCTAGTGTCTAAGACGAGGATGCCAGGTTCCATTTAGCTGCTGACTACACAGGCATCTCTCTCTCTCTCTCTCTCTCTCTCTCTCTCTCTCTTCTCCACACACACACACACACACACACACACACACACACACACACACACAGCACCACACACACACACACATACATACATACATACATACATACATGCGCGTGAGCGCGTATGCACACACATATTCACAAACACACAT
>CM065738.1:50691656-50721656 GCA_033310375.1 Conus canariensis | reverse complement strand
TGAAAAGGAGAAGCTGATCATGCTGTCATCGGGTGCCACAGTCCCTGGTGATACTGAAAAGGGTGTCCTACGTGCAGGGACAGCAGGCAGAAGTCAGAAAGAAAATTTCATCACTGAGAGACTAGAAGTCAAAGAACATTTCTTTCAGCAATCAAGCAGCTCAAGCTGAAAACTATGGCAGACATGTCGAGGAAAGTCACACTGAAGTCAACTCAGAACAAAGTGACTGAGTACAGGCACCAAGGAAATGTTGCCTTCCGGCTCCTGGTCAAGTCTCAGACTGGTGATCTGAACATGGATCTGAAAGAGCTCATGACCTACCAGCTGACCCCTGTTCCTTACAGCCTGCGGACAGCAGATGGTTATATGACAAAGACTGACAAGAGTACTGCATTTCACTACCTCACAAAAGAGGCTGAGGATGCACACTTGCCGCCTGTTCATGAAACTTTAATGACCATCGATGGGAATGCAACATTCCATGCTATGCAGCAAGTCTCTCCAATCTTTTGCCAGATCTGCCAGAAGCTGTACGACATGGTGCCACCATCTGTTGGCTTTGTGTTCAGCACAGATATGTACCAAGACTATTCAGTGAAGTCGATGGAACGAAACAGAAGAGGGTGTGGTGTCAAGATCATCCTGAAAGGAGATAGCACAAAGCGACCTGCAGATTGGAAAGCCTTCCTGGCCAACGATGGGAACAAAGTTCAGTTCACTCAACTGCTACTGACTGTTTGGAGCAAGGACTCTTTTGCTGAAAAGCACCAGGGAAGGAACACAGTCCTTGTCTGTGAAGGGAAAGCATTCAAGCTGACATCAACTTATGGTGAAACGACTGACAAAGAGGAGCTACATTCCTTGACATTACCCAAGAGGAGACAGACTCACGTGTCATTCTGTACTCTAAGTATGGACAAGAGCAAGGATACAAGTACACTTGTGTGAAGAGTCCTGACACAGATGTGTTTTTCATCCTGTTGAACTTTGCCTCTTAGCTGGATTGTGTGACACTGCTCTTTGATACAGGCAAAGGCAGCAAGAAGCGACAGATATGTCAAGTGACCTTGCCAGAGGACTCACTCAACCATTCTGCTCCGCTCTTCTGTCGCTGCATGCCTTCAGTGCTGTGACTCAACTAGTGCCTTTAAAGGCAAAGGCAAAGTGAAGGCAGTGAAAGTTCTTCAGCAGAAGCCAGCATTCGTGCAGACCTGGCACAGCTTGGGGACACCTGAGAAGTGAAGGAAGAGATGGTTGACAAGCTGGAGTCATTCACTTGCTGCATCTATGGAAGGGCACGCTTCAGCAAGGTTGATGACTTGAGACACCACATGCTGAAAGAGAAATGTGGCGAGGAGATCATCACTGCCAGTCAGAATGTAGACCTGGCTACTTTGCCACCATGCCGGCGCAGCTTGAACCAACACGTTCACCGCTGCAATTATCAGGTTGCCATCTGCAAACTTGGAGACCAGCCTGTGCCAGACATTCCCAGTCCCACAGAAGGCCATGGATGGAAAATGAACAATGGGGTGCTGGAGCCTCTGTGGACAGAGGAGGAAGAAGAGGTGACTCTATCTCAGCCTGTCAGTGATTACCTGAATGATGTCAGTGACGCGGATGATGAAGATGAAGAAGGTGGAAAGTGCATCTTACAAAACGGCCTGGACGATTCACTGGACTCCAGTTCTGAAGATTCTGATGAAGCTTGAAAGTGAAATTTCTGATGCTTCATTGACTGTTGATGAAGAGAGAATACAGACAAACCATGCCTTTGAAAATGACCAAGAAATGTGCTTTCCTGACACCTTGAATACTGTATGTTGTGTTGCGCTTACATATTTGTCGAACGACTGTTAATACTACATTTTGTTGCACGAGAATACCAGCAATATTAAACTTGTAAGCAACAAAACCTTTCTGGACAATTAAGAACATAAACTCCCATCAAAGCCAAACAATGTAGGGGTTTGAAAGGCTGTCAAAGTGGTCGTTTGGTGTCTTTGGCGAATTCTTGAATTTTGGGGGCAGAGGACATAAATGTAAAACTGTGACTTTATGCATGACTCATGTGGTTCCAGGTACAGTCAGAAACTACCAAGAGGCATTGTAGTATAATATGATTCATCAGAACAGTTGATTTTGGCCTTCTGGTTTTGTGGACAACAGTTGACATGCCGCCGATGCAGTGAAAATATCGGTACATAAAAGTCACCCACTACTGTACCCAAACAATGAATGAGAAAAGACTGATCAAGTTACCACCAGGCACACTGATGAGTAAGTAATAAAACTAATATAAGCAAAAGCTGATTTCTTGTTCATTTACAGGACCTATTTCAAGTTACATTTGAATGGCACAAGTGAGTGTGTTGGAGGGTACCCTTACGCCAAGGGCTGTAACTCCTGTGCATCCCAACTTTTTGATGGAAACATTATAGATTCGTGCTCAGGACCTCCAAGAAACATTTTGACACCAGTCATGATAACCCCTGGGGGGATGCAAGGGAGGTGTAGCTGGCTTGTGGCCTATTAAGAAGAAAGAAATTGAAAACAAAGACATAACAGCGACTGGCGAGGCAAATCACTCTCACGCTAAAGAAAATGAAACCGACATCAACTCCATCGCAGAGACTGACATGGCAGCAGAAAATGACAGTTCAGTGACTGCAGCCGACCAGTCAGGGACAGTAGAACTGTGACGAAGTCTGCTGGCTATGAACGATCAATTGGGGACACATAGAAAAGACAAAAAGTAGCTCATCTTATCTGCGTCCTGTTAGAAACTTCCCTCCTGTCTTCCATTCCCACACACATCCACAGCCCCTGCCTCATTCCTCCCTGCCCCCTTATCTACTGGTGGTGATAGTGAAACCCTAGGAGAGAACGCATCTCCGCAATGTTACAAATCAGTTACCACATCTGAGGCATCATACTCTCAATGTGAAAATCCTACTCCCTCTACCCCCGCCGCTCCCCAGTGAAAGCCCCCAACCTCAATCTCTCCGTCTACATCATACTCCCTATGTATCAAATCCTAGTCCTTCTACTACCCTTCCTCAGTGAAAGACCCACCTCCAAATGTCCATCTACATCATACATCCTATCTGCTAAATCCTGCTCCTTCTACTCCCCCTCCCAAGTGAAAGACCCCCCCCCCCCCCGTCCCCTCCCCCCTCCATGCCCTGTATACCTTCCCTCTAAGATGTTCACTGCTTCATGTCGGTACTGCTACAGAACGACTCCAGCCTCAGGGCTATGTACAACTGTCAGGCAGTTGCTAATGTAGAAGACAGTCCTGTGCCTGACGCAGTAGCTGAAAGGCAGTCACTAGCCTGCTCTTGTCGGCAGGCATCGTTTCACACCCGATCTGTCAAGTGTTCTGATTTATGGGTGAAAGAAATGACTGGAATTATTTCCAAAGAATAGTGGCGAGCTTTCACTGCCCAGAGCGAATGTGTCATCTCAAAAGTATATCTACAATCCTCGTCCATCATTCCTTGGAAATAGCGGAATCCACTCCACACAATCATCCACCTAAGCAACGACCACCTACACCAGGCCTGTCCAGCTTTGGGTGTTCAGTGCATTGACTGCTGGCCTGTCTTCACCACACAGAGGGTGCCCCAAGACTGCCCATCTGTCACAGCACCAGTCATGCGTGTATGTGTGGATGGGGGGGGGGGGGGGGTCACAGTATTATAATTACCTAAAAGGGACGAAAAGAAAAACATAGCATCAAAGAGGATTCCAATACCATCAACTACTGTAACAAGAAAAAGAAGACGACGAAGAAGAACGACCACAAAAAAACACATCGTATATTAAGGTTTGCAATCCATGCAACGAAAAATACAAACACACACACACACACACACACACACAAACACACACACACACACACACACACACACACACACACACACACACACACACACACGCGCGCGCGCGCGCGTGAAAGAATTAAGACTGCGGAAAATCACACGCCTTTGTAGCACATAGAGCACGCGCGCGCGCGCGCGCGCGCGCGCGCGTGTGTGTGTGTGTGTGTGTGTGTGTGTGTGTGTGTGTGTGTGTGTGTGTGTGTGTGTGTGTGTGTTCTTCAAATGGCATACATACTAAACCAATATCCACTAACATTCGATTTCGAGGGGAACATATCGAACTAAGCAACTCTACCAAACCACGGTAGATGAATGGCATAGTAGTACTAGACGAGCTCACGTTCCATCTGAACAACACTGGGGGCGGGAAGGACACTTTACCCAGGACACACTGATGTGTTACTGACAAGCGGGACACTGTACCAAGGACACACTTTGTTACAGACTTTGTTAAACACTGAAGAACAGCAAAATGCAGAGATTCATAGCACCGCCATTGTAGACTGTCAACATCTGCTGTAAAGAGAACCAAAGTATTTCATGACAGTCAGATATTAAATTGCTTTCCGTCTGTAAGTAAATGAAAAATAAGAGCACAAACAAAGGCAGGTCAACCCGAGGTGTATGTGTCATACAAAGTCAGCACCAATGTCTGTGAGATATGTGCACAATGTGGAACATTTGGAACATGTTTGTGATCAGAGGTAAAGGTGTTGAACTGTAGACTAATCACAGAAATGGAGACCTTCCTTAGAATGAGACCAGTTCGATTCGTTCAACATACCCGTCCTGTTTAATACTGAAGGCTACTGACATCAAGTTATGGATAACCCTCCCTTTCACTGTCCCCAAAACGTCTTGCATCCCCCACTCTCTTTCATCGAAAGTGAACTGAAATAGGAAAGCCGCATCTCTCTCTCTCTCTCTCTCTCTCTCTCTCTCTCTCTCTCTCTCCTCTCTCTCTCTCTCTCTTTTTTTTTTTTAAACGTGAAAAATGCATTTACGATTTCATCTAGCTTTGACTGTAATCTGTCTTGGTGCACAGAGCTAAAACTAACGACATCTTGATGAGCTAATACACGAAAGACGTCATCGATGTGATCAATTTTGCCTGTCTGTGTGATCAATGTCTGCCAGTATGGACTGATTCTGTCTGTCTGTGCGATACATGTCAGCCCAGTTTGGACTGTCTCTGTCCGTGTGATCCATATCAGCCCAATAGCAATGCTGAATTGTTGATAAAGAGCTGACCACGGGCCCACAGGTGTGCTGAAATATGACGTCAACACATCTATTACTGTCTGACTGTCACACACTGAAATGAAACCTGTTGCACTGGAAATGAAAACCCCAGGGGGGAAACCAAAGGTCAGTACATATTTATCCAACAAATAACTCTAAATATTAGACTTGAATAATTTCCTAATCCAGTGAACAGAATCGCAGACAAGAATGAGAAGGGAAACAATAGATAGAGCAATGAAGACATGGAATCCAGAGGAAGGATGAGTCTGGAGGAAACACACACACACACACACACACACACACACACACACACACACACACACACACACACACACACACACACACACACACACACACACACACACACACACACACACACACACAAAATATATATATATATATATATATTATATATATATATGTTCAAACAACCAGTCACTAAGAACGTCCAGCACACTGTCCCACACCACAGATCTACATCGTCATCCAAGCTCACCTGTGCCAGCAGGATATACAGCTTACGGAAAAAAGGTCCACAAATATATCAAAGACATCCAGACGTATATTAGATGCTTTCTTCTGTATCTTGAAAAGACATGCAAAACCATTAAACAAAATTGGATGGCTAGCGCATACACGAAAATCAAAAAACTTCACTTAAGCCAGACTGGTGTGTGTCCTACTCATAAACTAACGACGGGTAGCGACGCCCTCCCCACTATTGGCGTGTGCACTATTGCCTCAACATGACTCCCACTGACTATGAACAGATATGTGGGAACACGCTTTTGATCCCCAGTGCGGGGTTGTGGTTGTTGTGGTCCCTCTAGGATCTTCAGTTTGCCTTCCCGATCAGCAGAGGTGCCCCTGCCCATCACGGGAGACAGCAGTAGTGCCGCTACACGGGCTGATGAGGGAGCGGTCCACTGGTCCATGGAGCGTGGAAATCAGAGGTAGGATCTTCCTGCTACGTGTTTCTTCAGTACAGTGAAAGATTCATACCTATGCGGACATCAGTTAAGTAACTATTGAGGACAGTGTGACTGTGGTGTGAGGCAGTGTAGTGGGGATGGTTCCGCCTCATTTAGGCGTACCCTGTAAGAGGGCAGCAGACTGTCTGTTGTTGTTTTGTTGTTGTTGTTATTGTTGTTGTTGTTGAGGTTCGCCTTTTTTTTTGAAAGAATAGCTGTTTATATTAAGAACAATGCCCTGTTTGTGTGTTAGACGTGTTTTTGACTTTATAATTTCCTCTTTTGGGAGGATCATTAATAGTGGGCTAGGCATTTTGGACTTAGCGGGTAGCCCTGGGGTACTCCATTTTTATTACCAGTTTTTTTTTTTCCAGTATGATAGTTAGCTCTGCATAAGGATGATTTCCTCTTCTATACCCCTCTTTTCTCCATACACTCTGCCTGTTCTCCCTCCTCTGTGATAGGCCCCGAATCCCAACAGCAATGTGTGTGTGTGTGTGTGTGTGTGTGTGTGTGTGTGTGTGTGTGTGTGTGTGTGTGTTTGTTTGTTTGTTTGTTTGTTTGTTTAGTTTTACGTCTTTTCACATGGCGTGTTTTTAGACGATTATGATATTTGTAAATGATATACATCAAGATGACATTGATATTATTATACAAATGAAAACATAATTAAAAATAAAGCTTAAATCAGTGAACATGAACAACATAAACAATGTTTGCTTCAAAAATACTGAAATCTCATACTAATGTACCGATAGGACTGCGAAGTAAATATTTTGATACATTAACCAAAAATGAATGATTTGAAGTTAGAGTCTTAAAATCATCAATTGTAGGATTATTTGGTAACTGAAAATTGGGTAAGTACTGCCGCATAGTGGGACAATTAAATAGTACATGAAATGTCAAAAGTTTTTCCCCACATATGCATTTTGCAGTATCAACATATTTACATTTTAATGAATTATATTTAAGTCTAAAACACAAACTGGAAATTTCCCTTGGAAAAACATTCAACAAAGACATGCTGTAAGAGGCGTGCCGATTTACATTATAACCCACACGAGCTTTGGTGTCTTTTTCTAAAAGATTATAGCATTCCTTTACAGACAAAGGAATATGAACGTTTTCACAACGAATTCTTTGTACTGCACCTCCTCTAGCTACTCTGTCTGCCCATTCATTTCCATAAATACCACAATGTGTTGGAACCCAAGTAAATGTTACACTGGAACCCTTTTGAATTAGAAAATGTATGAGATGATTAATTTCAATTACTAAGTCACATCTGTCGCTAGACTTCATGGATTTCAGTGTAAATAAGACAGACTTAGAGTCAACACAAAAAAGTATTGGAAATATAACCATAGGGAGATTAACAATGTATCGCAGAGCCATGAGAATGGCTACCAGTTCTGCGGTGAAAATAGAATGACCTGCACCAATATGAAACGGTTTTTCTTTCTTTAGTCCAGGTATTACAAACCCAGCTCCCGCCACATTAGTGTCAGTAAGAGAACCATCGGTATATACCTTCAAATGGTTAGAATAATTTGAATGAACATGAGATCGAAAAGAAACAGCAAGTAGGTGAGGGTTATCACTCGTTTTTAGATCGTCATTGGAGAAGTCAAAATCTGCTCTGTTCAGTTCCCATGGAGGAATTGGAGACGTAATCGAACGCCTACCTATATCTTTAGTTTTCAGATCTAATCTACTGCGAATATCTGAAGTATAAGTGGCTATTGTTGTCAAAGATTTTATGGACCTTGCTCTTTTTGGAAATTGAAGATCTGATCTAAGTACATTTTCATTCACGTTGACATTTTCAACAGCACTGCTTCTCATAATGTACTTAGCTGAAGACAGTTCTCGATAATTGTTCAAAGGTAGAACAGCAACCTCCCCATACGTAGCAATAGTCGGAGTGTGGACAGGAACTCCCAAAGCTAATTTATATGCCTTAGAGTCAATACTTTGTCTGTGTGTGTGTGTGTGTGTGTGTGTGTGTGTGTGTGTGTGTGTGTGTGTGTGTGTGTGTGTGCGCGTGTGTGTGTGTGTGTGTCCATGAGAGAATAAAGTGTTGTTTATGTAATGTACTCTTGGCTTTTGTGCTGAGTGGTGAGTGTGCGACCTGAATCCTGACTCTGTGGTCCCCCCCTTATTGAACCCGGCAATTTATCTACCTATTTGTCTATCTATCTATCTCTACATCTGTCTATCTATCTAGTATATCACTGTTTTCAACCTGCCACGGGGCAGTCGTCAACGCCTCTTCGAGCCAGACATTTTCAAAGTGGCATTAAGGTTTATAGCCTGTGTGCCTTTTCAGAATCAAGGCAATTGTTTATTTGGGAATTGCCAGGAAAATGAAGCGACTGGCAAAGGCTCATCGGCTAACTGATTGACTACATGTCCTTCAATATCACACTAATGATCATGTCCCAAATCTCTCAGCTGTATGAAAAGTATACATGGTGATATGCCTCTTGCCCCTGTGTTGTGACACCTTTAAGCTGTAGTAGTATCCCAGGGAATTACAGGCCAGTTACGTATAACTAGGGCAGGAACGTAATATTTTCAAAATTATCTAGAAGAGATTATAAGTCCACCCTGTTTTCAAAGCTTTCACTACCATCATCACCACCAACATCATCACCATCATCAACCACAAACCCTTCAGAATTTAGTTGCAACAGTTACAACAGACATCTTTTTTTTCATGGAGAAACATCGGTGAAGAGGCGGTGGACGCACAATGTTGGTAAGATAAGCAAACAAAAGCAGATCCTTGGCTTATATTTGATTGAATTCTAACACTCTCATCAGAAACCTTTTGTCGTGTTTTGAGCGAATCAAGTTCCACCTTCGTCATTTGAACCGATACTCGACCTCCAGAAAGTACAAGTTACTTCGGGTACAAATGATCGTGAGGCTAGACATTTGGAACGATAGTCATTGGTTTTTAGAGACACCCCCCCCCCTCCTCACCCCCCCCCACCCCCCCCAACTTCGGAAGTTAGAATTAGTCTGGAAATGACTGGGGAAAAAGATCTGTCGCTCACCTTTCCACCAGGTTAACATGAATGTTCTAAATCTGAGTACTTTTGCATTTCATGTTTCTTATCATATTTTTAAATAAATGACACACACACACACACACACACACACACACACACACACACACACACACACACACACGCACACACACGCACGCACGCGCGCTCACACACACACACACACACACACACACACACACACACACACACACACACACACACACACACATCACGACGAAATTTGTGTTCACGTCACAACTGAGTAATAACAGAATTATTAAGAACATTAATAACATAATATATACCTATGCTGAATCTAAACAAAATCTGAAGGCAAGACACCAAAGCTCATGATCGATATTCACTTTGTGTATGGTTACAATGCTGAGGCTGGCAACTGAATCCATCTGCGTTACCTGCTGTGTCTGTCGTGACGTGTTTGACACTTCCTGACGTGTGTAATGTAGTGGGCTATGAACAAATGTAAATGGTTTGTGTTTGTCAGAGGATGTCTGCTTGGTGGGGTTCAGCAAGGAGGCCAAGAGCAATACTGGCTCATCGAATGAGGGCGTCTGTACAGACATTCAACATTATGCATTAAGAGCAACCAAATTTAAGGGTTATTCTAACATATTCAGTTTGATGCTTTTTAACATGTGTCAATCTTTTTTTCAGCAAAAGCCCACTGGCGCTTGTTTGATCTGATTTGTGAAGACTTTGTGACATCAAATGACATGATAGTGCACTTACATGTGGGTGTCTGGAATGAAATTCTCCAATCAGGATACGCTAAAGAGCTTTTCCATAACATGGTTGTGTTTAATTCACCTTATTCTCGGCACTGCTGGTGTTGGAAGAACATAAAAAGACCCTTTCTACTGGGGAAGGGACTTAGCGACAGGAGACTGTACCAGCAGAGACACAAACTGCGCTAACTTGTTTAGATAGTTGATCACAGGCCACAGCGCAAGTGACTGGGACGCAAGGTCATAAATTATTTCTATGTGACAATCTGAGTATTGACTTTATTCCTATGTGACAATCTGAGTATTGACTCTCCTCTCTCTCTCTCTCTCTCTCTCTCTCTCTCTCTCTCTCTCTCCTCTCTCTCTCTCTCTCTCTCTCCGCGAAAATAAAAAGGTGTCATGTATGTGAATGTATCTAAAAATGCATGGTTATGTATCTCTTTGCATGCGCGCGCGCGCGCGCGCGCGCGCGGTGTGTGTGTGTGTGTGTGTGTGTGTGTGTGTGTGTGTGTGTGTTGTGTGTGTGCAAAATTCGTGTTCCGTAATGTAAGTGCCCTTTTATTCATGTTTATTTGAGCAGTTGATTTATCTGTTTTGCTTGCAGGGTTCCATTTTGCATTTCTCCAACGATTTATTCATTTGTTTATCATTAATACTGGGTGACATCGGGGACGGAGGACAGAGAGAGAGAGAGAGAGAGAGAGAGGAGAGAGAGAGAGAGAGAGAGAGGAGAGAGAGAGAGACGTGAGCACAGGCGGGATGCAAATGGAAGGAAGGCAGCATGCCTTCGTAGATACACAACATATAAATGGTCTGATAGCTTAACAGAAATGGAGATGCTGTACCTAAGAACGAATGTGTTTACGGGCTTTTTTTCTTTCAGTCCTAAGAGCCTTGACCATAGCTATTGCTCGTCTGTCGTAGTCTACGATGATCAAAGACCTGACATCGAGGAGAAATGAAGTGTTGTGTCTCTGACTGAGGCTGATCAGTTCGATGTGAGCACAGAAGGCTTTGCTGCAAGTTGGGCACAGAGGGACCGTGGGCATTGAAGAGAAGGAGGAGAAAGAGAGAAAGACAGACGGCGGGAACAGTAGCTATCACCTGACGACTGAAAATATAAATCACTGAAACAGGTTATTGAAAAGAGAAAAAAAAATGCTAAAGTCTTGTTTGGCCCGCTTCGTTTGGGAGACTGTGCAGCTTTCATACATTGAATGGAGTGAATGAATAACCTGAAGTGATTGGCCTGTTATCGGATGGATCATTAGTTGTTTTGCAGGACACATTGGTCAGTGGCCTTGTACATGAAAACCTTGTGACACTATGTGCTTCGTATGTGTGTGTGTGTGTGTGTGTGTGTGTGTGTGTGTGTGTGTGTGTGTGTGTGTGTGTGTGTGTGTGTGTTCGCTCTGTTCTTAATAACACAGGAAGTGTCAACGTTAAACGTGAAGGCCATGACTGTTCCCCTTTAGAAGACATTTCAGACAAGGATTCCCTCTGTCTGTCTGTCTGTCTATCTGTCTGCCTGCCTGCCTGCCTGCCTGTCTGTCTCTCTGTCTGTCTGTCTGTCTGTCTCTCTCTCTCTCTCTCTCTCTCTCACACACACACACACACACACACACACACACACACACACACACCACACACACACACACACACACACGAATGTGTGGTGGGATTATGTGTTTCCAATTTCTTTCTACGAAACAACTCAGATCCTAGTTTAAATCTTGCAACACCTCAGTGTGAAATGCAGAATTGCAACCATACATGTCAATGGTGCCGCTTTTCAGTGGTGACTGTTTTGTTATTCGTGTATTTGTTCAACAGTTCTGACAGGTGTGCTATACCAGGCATAACTCGGTGTGCCTTTTATGGTCGACAAATGTGACGTTAAAACCCCACTTGTGTACAAACTAAGCTATCACAACCTGAAATGAAATAACTGAATTGACCCGATCAGTTGTCATGTGTTAGTCGTCTGGGTGAACAATATAAAACGAGTAAGAAATGCAATGGCGACAACGGAGGAAAATCTTTCAGAGGTCAACTGGATTGATCAATTCAAATATCTAATAAAAATTGCAAAACTGATCTTGCATATTGGCTGTCCTGTTGTGCTTGTTCTTGGAATTTTCGGAAATTTTATGATAATGCTTATCATGTTCCGTCTTTCTGCGTCAAATTATAGTGATTTCTTCCAGGTTCTGGCCTGGTCTGACCAGTTGCTTCTGATAGTAACTGCCTTTAATAATTGGCTCCGTTTAGCATTTAATTTGCCATTGTTTCAGGACAGGGGTTCCTGGCTGTGCAAAGTCATACCTGCGATGACGTATACGACAACACACTTGTCTGCATGGATGCTTGTGGCACTTACCACGCTAAGAGCAGCTTCTGTCCTGTGGCCACTTCGCATCAATGCTGTGTGGACAAGGACGATGTCTCGAGCTACTGCTGGTATAGTGATTGTTGTCATCAGTCTGATCAATAGTCACTTGCTCTACGGACATATTTTCTTCAAGGGAAAGTGTCTTATAGCCGCATCAGCTGAGTACTCGTGGTTTTTTATAATGATATGGCACTGGATAGATCTGGTTCTGTGTTCACTTTTACCCACTGTGTTGCTGGTAGTCAATAATGGTGTCCTTCTCTGGACACTGTTGAGGTCTGTGAGATCAGACACACGTCTTTCTGTGCAACAAGCCACCCAGGATTCCAGACAACGGAAAGTGTCATCATTGACTGTCACCTTGGTTGCTGTAACCATTTCTTTTCTCCTTCTGACAACGCCTTATGGGGTTCTTGCAGTGGTACATTCATTATTTAGTAAGAAAGACGGAATTACTATGGGGTATTTTACAGTATTACAACAAGCCACATATATTATGTCATATTTCAATAGTGCCCTCAACTTTTACATGTATTGCTTAACTGGTCGCAAGTTCAGAGCAGAATGTAAGAAAATAGCACGTAAATGTTGTTGCTTATTCCTTAAGACCAAAAAATTCAGCAAGTAGCACGGGTACAAAAGATCAATGACAATGACGTCGCATCGTGGCTCTACATTGGACATGGTAATGTAAATGATAGCTGAGAGCTGCCACTGAAGGTGATTACCAACAGCCCTTTCACTGCGCAATGATGACAATATCCATGGATCTGACACAGTTTGAGGTTATCTTTCTATCAAAGCTTGATAAGTAAGAAGTATACAAGCTACTTTCTTTATATTAAACTTATCTAAATGAGCATATGAATGACATAAGGCATATAAGACTGAGAGACTGGCTGTAAGAAGGAACGATGGAACAGGAAGCGAGGAAGGAAGGAAAGGAGGGAGGTGTGAAAAAAGGGAAAAGAAGGAACGGCAGAATAAAAGTTGAAAACAGCACTAAAGACAGGAATCTGTCAATGGAGATAGAAATCTGTCAATGTGAAAAAAGAAGTGAAGAAAGTTTACGTGATGCAAAATTTGAATGTCTTTTTACAGGATGATCAGCTTATTTCATTTGTTTATAAAGGTAGGAAGAAACCTTAGACAGTACCGTCCATGGCTGCCTTCAAGATGGCCTCCATTGCTAACACACAGCACAGGCAAAATTCCAAGGCCCATTGCTATGCTAGCTTTCAAATGGTCCAGTATGTAGTGTTTTCCTTTGTGCAGAGCCTCATTTAGAAGACACGGAAATAATTCTTTAGGATATCTCGGATGTTCTTTGGGACATGATTCAACTCGAGGACCACTTAAATCGTCCTCAGTGGAACCAATCCATATACATTTGCCAGATCGAGCCCCGACCCGTCGATGTCCCTTTTCTATGACTACGCTCTCTGAATTGCTTCCAAAATTCTAGTAACAGTGTCTTATTATTGAACTTTTTCTTAGTCCTGAATTGCAAGTGATATTTCGCTTTGAGTGTTGGAATACATTTTCTTGACGAGTTGCTCAAGAGGTTCATAATTTATGTAAGTAGAGACATTGGCGTGTAGAAGAAAATATATGTGTCCATGTTTGCAGTGTATTATGCGTTTGCTTATGAAGATATGTGCGAACGCTTTTTCCTTGTAGAGATGAACATGTTTTTTTTGCTTTTCCCCCACCAACTTTCTCAGCGAGTGCGCTTTACAGACAGTGTTATCAATCTGTCTGCATTTTGTGTACCGTAAAGACCCATCAAGGTACAGGTTATTGTGAGCACTTTGTTTCCTATGCCTGAGGGGGTTTTGTCCTTTTCTGTCTGCATGGGGCGTCTTCCAGGGTTTTCGGAGGTCAGAGTGCCCTCATTCTATTTTCTAGTACCAGATGAGTTTTCTTCTCTTTACTCTGCTGCAGGTCACGGTATGAGGGCGTTGGAGGTAAGAATGCCTTGGCACGGGGCGGGAGGACACTGATGAGTCCGTGGATGATCAGTTCTTAGTTCATTCTCTCCATGACATCTGGCATCATTG
Organism: Conus canariensis; assembly: GCA_033310375.1. Lineage (NCBI taxonomy): Eukaryota > Metazoa > Mollusca > Gastropoda > Neogastropoda > Conidae > Conus > Conus canariensis. The sequence continues at coordinate 50,707,299 of CM065738.1, read as the reverse complement.
TGGTACATGTGCCAGGGCTTGGAGGATGAACTAAAGACCCAGACTTGTGGCTACTTCTACACAGTACTTCCTCTGTCACTGCTTCTACTGCTGCTGCTGGTACTGCTTCTACTGCAACTACTACTACTACCACTGTGTCTGTCATTGTTGCTGCTCCTTCTGCTGCCACTGAAGATGCTGTTGCTGCTCCTACTGCTGCTGTTCCTACTGTAGCTGCTGCTGCTCTTGCTGCTGCAGTTATTGCAGAATGTCTTCCTGCAAGTGCAGGTGTTCTTGATGCTGTAAATTCAACTGCTACTGCCACGACTTCTACTACTGTCATGACCGATCTCTCTGTATGACTCCCTCCTAAGGCGTTGTCGGTACGTGCTGAGGCAACACAGACATACACATGTATATCAAAGGTATATCATTTCCTTATTTCCTCAGAGTATGCTGCCGCCTCCACTACTGGCAACAGCCATCGCTGCAGCGCCTTCTTCTGTTACCATCGTAGCTATCGCTTCCAGCAGGACCCAGCACCACTGAGACTAACAGAGGGAAGAGTAGTTCTTCAAAAAGACAGCAGCAATACACCTTATATATATATATATATATATATATATATATATATATATATATATTATATATATAAACATGGACATGAACATGAACATTAACATGAACATTAATTCATTTTCATAGAATTGAAGAGTGCTCACCTATTCCGGATAGGAGCATATTATAAGATTTCTTGAGTCTCCGAACTACAACGTTGTTTCAAGCTTTCGCTCTCATCAGGTTCTAGAAGTTATTAGATGGCGTAATTTATCAGTGGAGACAATCAAAAAGAATATGTGCAAAACATTCAAAAAGCACAACATGCAAATTACCATAGAAGCAAACAAGAAAGTCGTCAACTACCTCGACATCACCCTCGATCTAAAGGAAAACACGTTCAAACCATTCAAAAAACCAAACGACGTACCACTCTACGTCAACGTAAAGAGCAACCACCCACCATCAGTAAAGCGAAATATACCCAAAGGAATCAACAAACGACTCTCTACACTGTCCGCTACAAAGACAGTATTCAATGAAGCAGCAAACGAATACCAACAAGCCCTAAAAAACAGCGGACACAACCACAAACTATCCTATGAAGAACAAAAAACAGAACAGGAAACAAGAAAAAACCAAAAACAACAAACAAAAAAACAAAACCAGAGGAAGGAAAAGAGACATCATATGGTTCAACCCACCATTCGAAGGAACCGTCAAAACCAATGTTGGTAAAGAATTCTTCAAGATAGTAGAAGAATCATTCCCCCCAAACCACAAACTACACAAAATCTTCAACCGCAACACCGTAAAGTTGTCCTATTCATGCATGCCAAACATCAAGCAGATCATAGAAAGCAACAACAAGAAAAAACTCCACCAGGAAAAAAGGAGCAACACAAATCAAGAAAGCAACTGCAACTGCCGGAAAAGAGATGAATGTCCACTTCAAAATAACTGCCAAAGCCAGAACATTGTATACCAAGCAACTGTCACGGAGAAAAACACGCAGAAAACAGAGACCTACATTGGAATGACAGAAACAACATTCAAAACCAGATACGCAAACCATAAACAATCATTCAAACAAGAAAGGTACAAAAACCAGACAGAATTAAGTAAACACATATGGACACTCAAAGAAAACAATATTGACTACGACATTTCCTGGAAGATAGTCCGAAGAGCCAGGTCGTACTCCTCCTCCAGCAAAAGATGCAACTTGTGCACAACAGAGAAGTACTACATACTCTGCAAACCAGGCATGGCAACTTTGAACTCAAGAGTGGAGATGATCAGCGCATGCCCACATAGACGAAAGTTCCTCCTAGCAAACGTAACATAAATGACACACAGAAAGACCCTATCAGAACGTCACACATATAAAACGTAGCCAATATATCACGTCATCTGATACAATATGTCATCTGATAAATTACGCCATCTAATAACTTCTAGAACCTGATGAGAGCGAAAGCTTGAAACAACGTTGTAGTTCGGAGACTCAAGAAATCTTATATAATATATATATATATATATATATATATATATATATATATAGATATAATATTGTATATATATACATATATATATATGTATATATATGTATATATATATATTTTTTTTTTTATCGGTTATTTTTTGACATTCATAATCACGTTTGACAGGCTTTATAGTCCGTGAGGGATGCAGAGTCTGAGATAGTGTTCTTTATCCACGTATCTAAATAAAAAAACAAGAAACTGAAACCTTTGTTTCAGACTGTATTACATGACAGGTCTCTGTTCTATTTATACTGAGTCTGCCCACAGTATGGTGCTGACAAATTGTTCAACCTCTACTTCATGGTAAACACCAGCTGAGGTTAGCTCAACTGCCCCACACATCTCCCATCATCTAATCACAACCAGTAAGGGTTTTCTCCCCAGTTTTCTGAACAGGTCGAACATCACACTCTGTCGCCTACCAGACAGTGCTCTTGATCCGGCCATGGTTTGCTCTGTAGCCATCTCCATCCTCACCCTCCTGTTCTCACCCACAACACCTCACCACCAATCCACCTTGTTACAGTAGAGGATAATTTGTAGCCCTCATGGTCTTCGGCTACCAGTGAACACTTCTTTTATGTCCGAAGTCATGTCTGGGTTGTCAACCAGTACGGTACCCAGTCAGAAAGAGGCAGGTGTCTTGACATTCAGACGCTACAATTCAGACAACTCTTGTGTACCATTCTGACTTTGTGCAAACTCCCTGATTGTCAGTTCACACTGGGGATTAGGAAGAAGGAACCAACTTTGTTAGAGAATTTCAAAACTTAGAGACAAATTTGATGGCAGCTACCATGATACACAGGTTAGCTGATGGGTTGAAGGCTGGGTGTGCGGTGGGGTGGTGTCCTCAAAATCAGATTTTGAGGAATTCTCAGCCGTGAATGGTTTCCCTCTAAATTTGTTGATTGCTTTATGGACGAATCGTCTGAATGGAAGCACATGGCTGAGTTTTGCGTACACCTTAGACAGTGCGGCTCAAGTGTCCTGACCAGCACAACAGGTGTCTGTTTCTTTTTGACTTGACCGATTCAAAGGGCATACGGTGAAACAAAGAGTTCAGGCTATGTAGCAGTGAGCAATATAGAGCATATCAAGATCTTCACAATACACTGCATAAAGTGTTGGGGTTAACAAAACTGTTTTTGTGTGTGTCTACTTTTTCATTTCCTCTCATTTCCTCTCCACCCTCAAGCCTGAAATTAATTAATGTCACAGTCTTTGCTGCCGACAAGTCGAATGGGCGTTGTGAACTCACTAACGACATGTCAGCTACCAGTGCAGTAAGCAACGCAAGAGAAAGAGTAAGGGAAGGGTGAGGATGAAGGATATGGGGCAGGTGGCTCAGATGTCAGTCTGTTGTGTGAAAAAGGGAGCTCAGACGTCTGTGTATTGTAAATGTTCGACCTGACCAAACGTCAGTGAACAACATCAACGTGATTCAGCAGCGGTCAGTGTCTCCACAGGTATACACAGCATGACAAACTGATGATGATTCTTTCCATGGACTGTCGGATCCCTAGGCTGCACAGGAAAGCTCTGGGTGTGGCTTTCTGTAGATGAATGCCACTGTAAAGACATGGGGACTGACAAACCAAAATCACCTTCAAGAAACAAAGGTGGGAAGAATTACAAAGGGGCAACGACTTCTTTATTTTACACCCCTTCCAATGGTCAGTACAGTCAATGCCTGCACTGATGACAGTAACAGGAGCATTGACTCTTTTCTTATCGTGTCCTGTGTGAGAGGAGAAGGAGGATGAGGGTGGGGGGAGGTTGAGGGTAGACGAACCCGTTAGGTCTGTTTTTTCGAGATAAAACTCATAGAGTTGAAAATCGAACATGCAACAAATAGACCCACGACAATGGAGTCATTTGATTTCATGTAGAAGGCCTTAGTGCTTGCAGATGAGTCCATATCACCAATGTGTCAACTACGGTCATCACAGGTTACTGCCAAGTACACATTTCACAGTAGGTTAAGGAATTTTGACACGTATTTAACCTGACGCAATAGAAAAAGACAGAACTGAACAACAAACACGGGCTTTAAACAACCTCGTTTACTATTCCACTTCTTTCTGTTTAAAGCTCACTTTATTTCCGACACAAACAAGATAAATACTGTCTTTAAAGGCGAGTTATCAGAAGGGGAAGCAATTCCAATCCTGTGCAGCCATGCACCATGACCAATAGCGTCTCTGACTGGCTTACAAAATGAACGGCATTCTGCTCTGATTGGTTGATGAAATGACGCATTCAGCTCAGACTGGTTGATGAAAGACCGGCATTCTGCTCTGATTGGTTGATGAAATGACCAGTATCATGCTATGATTGGTTGATGAAGTGATTGGCATTCTGTGCTAATTGGTTGATAAAATGATTGGCATTCAGCTTCAGATTGGTTGATGAAACGACCAGCATTCTGCCTTGATTGGTTGATGAAGTGATTGGCATTCAGCTCTGATTGGTTGATAAAATGACTGGTATTCAGCTCTGATTGGTTGATGAAATGATTTGCATTCTTATTTCCCAGCAGCACATTGGCTGAGCCATGAAGCCACAGGAATCACGGGAAATGGCGAAGAACTCTACATACACTTCTGAACTGTTTTCTTTAACTGAAACGTTTGAATAAGCTGAAAAAGACTTTCAGACGATGATACCGGAGCATGCTGAGAAATATTGTGTTCATAACGAACGCTGTTTAATTATAACATGATTGTTAATTGCCAAAGAGTCTCATAAATACACACCATATTTAAATGGAGTATGTTGCTGCTTTTAATGATGATACTCTCTTTTGTAATTTTAGGTTCCATGCTTTAAAGAGAGTGGATATGTACTGTAGCTGCGTGCACGCATGTGTTTGTATATGTGTGTGTGTGTGTGTGTGGTGTGGGGGGGGGGGAGGGGGGAGTGCGTGCGTTTGTGCGTGCGTGCGTGCGTGTGTGCATGTTGTGTGGTGTGTGTGTGTGTGTGTGTGTGTGTGTGTGTGTGTGTGTGGCGGGGTGGTGGGGTGTGTGTGGGCGGATGGGGTAAAAAGAGTGTTTGTGCTTGCATGAAGATATTGTTTGATGTGATTGATTTACTATTGATTCTTACACAGGAAGTTTACGCCTTTCTTGTGTGTTTGTGTATTGTCCTGGTATGTGGTTAATGTGCTGTCGACAATGAATTTTCCAGCTTTTAGGGCAAATCTAATTGTTATCCTGTTACCATTGTCTTTATCACGTACCACCGTGTTCAACACAGAACATATAATCACAGAGCATAATGATAATTATAGAAAACCGATGAATTTAGAATGTTGTGTTGAAAACGGAATATTCTGTTTATTACAATGTATGAAGTTTTGTTTTTGTTATTTTTGCCGTTGGCACTAAGCTAGAACACGAGTTAGTTCCGGAACATTGTGTTACTTTCAGTACCTTGGATTGATAACTGAATATTGCAATGAATACAGAACAATGTGATCAGCAGGAAGAAACTCCAGGGAGGCTCTGACAGCAGAAGATCTTCAGAGGAGTCACACCCCTCATCCAGGGTTTCAGCCCCGACCTCTGGGCCACATGCAGGTCAGGACTCCTGGATGAACTTCGGCTGTTAGATGTTTTCCCTTCTGCCGAGATTCGAACCAGAGACTTCTGGATGGGTGGGCGTCACAAGGCGGATACCTCTTTTCTGTCAGGTATTTAGTCAGCTTGGCCACCATGACAAAGATTTTTCTTCAACGTTCATCTGAACTTGTTGATGCCACTCGAGTTTTTTTTGTGTAGGAATGTACACTCCATCACATCATCATCTATCATTCACTGATCTCCGGGTTCCTGCATGCTAATCTTAGAGTGTGGAGCCACACAGAAACAACGAGGCATTGAAGAGAACAGAGAGAGCATTCCATAGGATCCAGGCTAAGATTTGTCCCTAGCACTTTAACCACTTTTTTGTCTCGTGTAACGTTGGTGGCTTGTCATTGACCGTTTACTAGGCTTTTGATTTCAAGTGATGCTTTGCTTTGAGGGTCAGAATGTATTTCATCTGAAGAGCTTCTCAGGAGATTCTCTGTCCACCTTGAGTGTCCCTGATGTTTGCTGGTCCAGAGACGTAATTCACAGGAATGGAAGGGCAGGCGAAGTGTGTATGCATTAGATAGCTGTGTTTTACAGAATAGACCATCTATGAAGGACCTAGGCTATATACAGAACTGTAATCCACTACAATAATTTGTCTAAAGAATAGTAAAGCTCTTCTCGTAAAGATTTGCAACAGGAAACCCAGACCAAGGCTTGTGAAGTTATAAGAAAAAACTGTTGATGAAATGTAACCTGATGCAGTGATAAGCTGAACACTACTTAAGGGAAGCAGTCGGATGATAGTGGAGGGGGCTTAATACCGCTTGATATGCCCGCTGTACACAAACGAAGCATAGTGCCAACACCAAATAGGGTTGGGAGAAGACAAAGGCGCATTTGCATTTTATGATTTCAAAAATAAAAGAAAGAAAAACAGAAAGAAAGAAAGAAAACCGGAAGGCGGCATGCAGACACTCAGATTCGCAGGTCAAATCCATTCCACTCCGTTCTGCACTTCTTGCCAGCACACCCAAACAGAAACCCAGGAGTCTGACATGCAGTACCAGATGCATACACACAACAGGTCTCCATAAATACAGTCATCATCAGCTCAGCACAGACTTACTTCCTTTGGAAACATCCATCCTCAGCAGTGCACAACAGAACGGAGTGATCGTTCTGAACGTCATCGCCTCCAGAGAACATCGCTTCCGACCAGATGGATCTTCTTGACACAAGTCTCTCTCTCTCTCTCTCTCTCTCTCTCTCTCTCTCTCTCTCTCTCTCTCTCTCTCTCTCTCTCTCTCTTTTCATATCTTAGGACTCTCTGAATCCAGATTAGCTGCACACATTAGCGACAATGATGTAACTATTCCAGGATATAACACAATCCGGAAAGGTCCTTCACTTGCGAAAGAAATGGGTCTTCTTATCTACATCAGCGAAACCCTTAGCTTCAAACGACTTCTACTCCTAGAAAGTAACGGTGTAGAATGTGTTTGGATAGACGTTAAGCTGAAAAGAAACCCTTCCATTTTGGTTGGATTCTGCTACAGGAACCCATCTGAAAGAATAAACTGGGTCGACAAATTAATTACGATGATGGATGCAGTCTCGCTTGAATCCAAGGAAATCATGTTACTTGGAGACTTTAACATAGACCTTCTGAAAGTACAAAACCAATCGACGCAAGCATTCAGTCTATTCAATCTACATCAGCTCATTGAATCTCCAACGAGAGTCACACCAAACTCCAAGACACTTATCGACCATATCTATGTTTCAGATAAAACTAACATAACAGAAGTCTGCGTCCCTGTTCTAAACTGTAGTGATCATTATCCAGTTTGTGTCACATGGTCCAAAAAAGGAGTAAAAATTCCCAAAACGGGACACAAGACAATGACCTACCGTTGCTTTACAAGCTTTGACAACCAAGACTTTCTGCATGACTTGCTTAACTCAAATCTCTCTTCAGTTTTCAACATAACTAATCCAGATCTTGCAGCAGAATTTTGGATAAAAAAATTTACTGACATTTACGATAAACACGCCCCTCTGAAAACGATTAGAGTACGACATGATCCTAAACCGGCATGGTACACTAAAGAGTTACAGGAGGCAGGTTACCTTAGAGATATGCTTTTTGTGTGGCATCAGTTCTCGGATCAATGGAGCACCTAAGGTGGTGATTTTTTTTTTCTTCTTTTTTTTTTTTTACTTTTTTCTTTTTTTCTTCCCTAAGGCCAAAATCCACCTCTTCATTTTTTGGTGCTTCACACTGTCCTCTTCATCTGCCAAAAAAACAAAAAGCGGAAAAAAACAAAAACAATTTCCACTACTAGGTTTTTTTTTCTCTCTTTTTCTTCTTCTTTTCTTTCCCAGCCAATCTCTTACATGATATGCTTATAAGATATGCTTAAACAACATGGCTATGAAGAGGAATCTAGAAAACTGAGAAATGCAATAAATTCACAGAAGCGCAGAGAAAAAACGAAATACTATCGAGAACTAATATCCTCAAACCAGAACCCAAAATTGATATGGAGAGCTATTAACGAGCTTACAAACAGTCAATCTTCTTCAAAATCAACTATAATTAAAGACATCTCTGTCGAACAGCTGAACACCCACTTTTGCACTATTGCCAATAAAATTGTCACGACAGATTCATCCAGATCAAACGACCTACAAAAACTGAATCAATATTGCCAAGATAAAAACATCAAGTCTGAACTTGATATTCCATCAATAACAGTTTTTGAAGTTTATCACTACCTAACGCACCTAAAACTGTCAGGTACCCGCGGGTGGATGGCCTATACGGCAAAATCCTCAAACTATCAGCTCCAGCAATTACAGATACGTTAACATACGTCTTCAATTTATGCATCGACAAAAATCATTTTCCCGATAGTTTCAAAAAAGCGAAAGTCATACCTATCTACAAAGCAGGTGACAGCTCATACCCTGCAAACTACAGACCAATCTCAATCATTTCCACTATTTCCAAACCTTTGGAAAAACACATAAACAAGCACTCAATAACCACCTTAATACATACCACTTGCTTCATCCAAGACAGTCCGGATTTCGACACAACCATTCATGCCACTCAGCCCTAATCAACCTGGTTGATGACTGGCTAAATAGCATTAACAACAACAGATATTGTGGTGTCCTATTTATTGATTTCAAAAAAGCATTTGATGTGATAGACCATAACCTTCTACTTAGAAAACTAAAATTGTATGGCTTATCCACAAAAACTTTTACGCTTTTTCACTAATATCTCACAAATAGGCAACAATGTGTAAAAATTAATACAATTTTCTCTTCATTTCAAACACTTTGCTATGGCGTCCCACAAGGCTCTATCCTGGGTCCCTTACTGTTCACAATTTACATCAATGATTTACCTCTCCATATCACATCCACCTGTGAACTCTTTGCTGATGATACAACAATACATACAAATCATTCTGATGTTACTGTTCTTGCACACACTTTACAAGAAAGTGCGAATGACCTCGTCAAATAGACTGAACTAAATCACATGTCGCTTCACCCTAAAAAACTAAATCCATGCTTATCACAACCAGGCAAAAAAGACAAAATCTCACTATTAAGTTTCCTCCTGTACATCTTAAAAATGAACCCGTTGAACAGGTTACATACCTCAAAGTGCTAGGAGTAACAATTGATAACAATATGAGTTGGCAAGCTCACATAACCTCACTATGCAAAACAGTTTCACAGGAAGTTTATCAACTCTCCAAAATCAAACGCTTCCTCGGCCTGCATTCACGCAAGCTCTTTTTCCAGTCTCATATTCAATCATACGTAGACTATGGATCTGCTCTATGGGACTGTGCTAGCGCTGACACCCTCAAACCATTGTTAAGCCTACACAAGCGAGCACTCAAGTTAGTCCTCCTAAAAAAACAGTAGTCTTCTGGACTCGGACTATAAAAAGATTCAAGTTCTCCCATTAAGTCTGAGATTAGAATACAACAAAGGGATCATAATGCACAAGATTGTGTCTGGGAAGGCACCCTCAACATTAGTTCACAGATTCTCAAAAATTCCTCAAGGACTCTACCCAAACTCCATGTCCCTGTTCCTAGAATTGACTTATTCAAATCCAGTTTAACATATTCAGGTTCCTGTCAATGGAACTCGCTCCCTGAATCAACCAAACAACGCCAATGCATATCAGCCTTCAAACAGCATTATTTCAACCATCATATGTGCCAGTACTTGCATACTCCGCCATAAATCCACCACCAATCACCACCACCCTCTTTGCCTTATGTATGTACCTGACTATTTAGAAAGTGTTTCTATACTTGAAATGCACATGTATGTTATTTTGTTTAGTAAGTATGCCTTATATGAGTACGTGTGTGTGTGTGTGTGTGTGTGTGTGTGTGTGTGTGTGTGTGTGGTGTGTGTGTGTGTGTGGTGTGTGTATGTGTGTGTGTGTGTGCGTTTCCTACTACCTCCTGCCCTCTTGTCATTCTGTCGATATGCTTATATTATGTGACTCTCTCTCTCTCTCTCTCTCTCTCTCTCTCTCCTCTCTCTCTCTCTCTCTCTCTCTCTCTCTCTCTCTCTCTCTCTCTCTCACGGTTCTACTGGAATGACTTGATTTATTATCCATATGACATATCCCCTCCTACCCGTTGCGACTGGCTATCATTATGCATTTCCCACCTCCATTTGTGCTTTATTTTTTATCCCCCCCCCCCCCCTCACCCCCGGTGCTTCAAAATCGATTGTCTTGTATCTCTTTAGAATTTTTTGATTGTCAGATTGTTCTAAAGATGCTCTCTTATCGCACCCACTCTCGCCTCTTTCTCCCCTACCCTCTCTCTCTCTCTCTCTCTCTCTCTCTCCTCTCTCTCTCTCTCTCTCTCTCACTCTCCTGCAGACTTACCCCGCACTCCCTTCGCTCCTGCGTCTCTCTCTCTCTCTCTCTCTCTCTCTCTCTCTCTCTCTCTCTCTCTCTCTCTCTCTCTCTCTCTCTCTCTGCAGACTTACCCCGCACTCCCTTCGCTCCTGCGTCTCTCTCTCTCTCTCTCTCTCTCTCTCTCTCTCTCTCTCTCTCTCTCCTCTCTCTCTCTCTCTCTCTCGCTCTGTATTTTTTTTTAATTTTAATTTTAATCCCGTATTGTATTGTAGTTCTAGTCACTTTTTGCATGCTTCCTTTGTTACCTTTTATTTTATATTGTTGACCCTACTCAGGGCGAGGACTGGATGTAAAAAAAGCACATCAGTGCTTATCTATTATCCTCGTAAATAAAGAATTTTGTTTTGTCTTGTCTTGTCTTCTCTCTCTCTCTCTCTCTCTCTCTCCTCTCTCTCTCTCTCTCTCTCCTCCTCTCTCTCTCTCTCTCCTCTCCCCTCTCTGTCTCTCCTCATCTCTCTCTCTCTCTCTCTCTCTCTCTCTCTCTCTCTCTCTCTCTCTCTCTCTCTCAGCGTGAGTGTGTGTGTCACACACATCAAGAACAGCTGCAGTAGCAGCAAGACCCTCTGGGGCAGTAATGACAGCAGCACCACCATGAACATCAGCTGCAATAGTAGAAGCAGTAGTAGCAGTAGCAGCAGCAGCAGTAGCAGTAGTAGTAGCAGCAGCAGCAGCAGCAGAAGTAATAGTAGTAGTAGTAGTAGTAGCAGCAGCAGCAGCAGCAGCAGCAGCAGAAGTAGTAGTAGTGGCAGCAGCAGAAAGCAGCAGAAGTAGTAGTAGTGGCAGCAGCAGCAGCAGCAGTAGTTATTGCAGAAGTACAAGCAACAGCTTGTACAGACACACTGACATGCTGACAGACAGAGAAAGAAGTGGGGTGAGGGTGGGCTGGTCCGAGTGGTGCAAATTCAATTAATCCAAGACAGCCATGTTTAAAATATATCCTCTTCCCTTTGAACGAAAACACAGCGACATCGATGCACAATCCCCTTTGTTTGCGAAAGTGGCCAGCACAGATTGTGATTCTGTGCCAGTGCACACGATTGTGATTCTGTGCAGCACAGATTGTGATTCTGTGCAGCACAGATTTGATTGAATTTCTGTGCAGCACAGATTGTGATTCTTTCTCATGGAGGCCATGTTGCAGGAAAAGAATTCAGTGACTGTGCATGGAACATTGAAGATTGTTATAGCGCGCGAGGACGCGCGCACTTTGGTGTGTGTGTGTGTGTGTGTGTGTGTGTGTGTGTGTGTGTGTGTGTGTGTGTGTGTGTGTGTGTGTGTGCGTGCGTGCGTGTGTGTACACACATTCGCTCGCGTATGCTTGCATGAACACACACACACACACCACACACACACACCACCACGCACAAGCACCGCACGCACGCACGCACGCACGCACGCACGCACGCACGCACACACACACACACACACACACACACACACACACACACACACACCAACAAGGGGAAAAGACAAGATGCCGGACACATCAAGTTGCTGAAAATTACGGCTGCAAAGTTTTCACCCGACACCTAATTAACATGACAAAGTCGATCCAGTCCAAAATGTTAGGATGCCAGTATACCACCACGCCAAAGACAGAAGGTGGAGACAACGTATTTGAGAAAGAGGCACCACCCCAATGGCGAAATTCGTGGGGGGAAAGTTTCCAATCTGTCGGCGCCGTCAGTCCAGGACCTCAAATGGTGTGCCATGGCCATTGAATGTAGATCTGGAAAATAAAAACTAAAATGCTAATAACAAGAATTAACAAACGTGAAAGAATGATGTGACATGTGAATGATATGAAAGAAATGCTTCGCATTATCAAAATATTTCACGATAGGGTGTCTTCACCTGAAACAACCTTCAGAAAACAAAACCAACTCATCGCCTTCGAATCTAAACCTTGTGTGGCAAATAGTCAAAAGGGTCAAATAACGTCACCCAGCGACACAGACACTGTGAAGCCAGTGCCACAGACTACTACTCAAAAATGTTCACAAAGGCTGTGAATGAGGCCGTTAGAAAACAAAACAAAAGCAACAAAACAGTATAAACAGTCATTACAAAATGAACACACAAAAATAGAAGAAAAAAAAATGATGATATGAATAACTGAGATCAAGAAGCCATAGACAGTCATCACTTTAAATAGGAAGGCAATTCTAACGATCCTAAAGTAATTCGGTTTTTGTGTGTGTGTGTGTGTGTGTGTGTGTGTGTGTGTGGTGGTGTGTGCGTGCGTGCGTGCGTGTGTGTGTGTGTGTGTGTGTGTGTGTGTGTGTGTGTGTGTGTGTGTGTGTGCGATTCGTAATGAATGGGGTGGAGGAACCTAGACTTACCAGATGGTGTGGTTCTGAAGCTAAAATGTTCAAGACTCTTGAAACAGAAGATTTGCTCTCGACTGTAAATACAGTCTTATCATCAATGACTGGTCCAGTTGATGCCACTGATGCACTTTGTAGCGTCAATGACATCAAACTATCTGACCCAACCACACGGAGAAGATCATTCTCCAGTTTTATGCAAGACATTGCTACAAATCGCCCTTTTTTTCAAATGTCGTCTTCAGCAAGAGTGGTTTCATCAAAGACCTAGAAATCAGCCAGAACTGAAAAAAAAAAAAAAAAGCTCAACGGACATGTGATCCCTTGGCTGTTTTTTTTGTTGTCCAGAATAGTTCCTTCTTCGTGTAAACTCGAACGTAAAAGGCACCAATTATAGGTTGAAACTAACTGAAATGGATGAAGATTGGACATTTAAGAAGCGTACATAATGTTGTTTGTAGATAATATAGAAGACATGGACTTCTAGTGTACGACAGTGCTTACATTCTTCCAAATTTGAGTTCGTTTGGGATAACCAGGTTACTCAAATTAACTTTGAGTTTTTTTTTCTTTTTTTTTTCTTAATGTTTCAAAGAGAAAATTATTGATTGTAAATGGCGGAACTGGCAGAACCATACTACAATGACAGATTTATACAGTACACACTTTGTAAGTATACTCTGTGACTTAGAATCTAAAAAAAGAATGAGTTGATAATCTATTATCAGCGCATTAGCTACACGTAGATCTGGTGATCCAGACATTGCTAGCCCTTCTTTCAGATAATCCAACTCTGTCCACAGTGAATTCGACGTCCATTTTTCGCCCAATTTGAAGAGAAAAGTAATGGCTCGTTCTTGGTGTTCATTGTCCTGAATCTTGTTTATCATGCGTGAAGAAGACCAAAGAGGTCAAAACACGTTGTGTATTGTCTTGTAATTTGTTGGTCCCTTTCATCGTGAGGCATGTTTTTTTTCTTTTTCTTTAAAGTGGATTGACACATCGTTTTGGTGGCCCTGCAAGGGAAGGTGACATTCATTTTTGTTGTAGTGCCCTGTACAGTATGATCTCAGACCCAAACTTACGCAACCAAAATGTTTTTGTTTGTTTGTTTCTGAACCATGTCTTCTAAATTAAGGCAAAATCATCATAGTTGAAAATAAAAACCTCTGTAGTCTCGCTGTATACACCTATGAAGCGAAAACAAGACGGTGTACTCTTACTTAACATCCATATTCAGCTATGCATTTTTTTTTTCATTATATGCTCTGCATAATTATGTTGGTAATTTGTTTTGACGTGTGGCATATTTTGTTTGATTGCATGAATGTCCCTTCAGTATGGGTCTCAAGCATACAAAGGAATAAACAATCGAATTTGTATCCGTATTTTCTCTTCTCTCTCTCTCTCCTCTCTCTCTCCTCCTCTCTCTCTCTCTCTCTCTCTCTCTCTCTCTCTCTTCTCTCTCTCTCTCTCTCTGTTGGCGGTGTGTGTGTGTGTGTGTGTGTGTGTGTGTGTGTGTGTGTGTGTGTGTGTGTGTGTGTGTGTGGTGTGTGTCCAGGTGGTCACTCGCTCAGGCGGGTGTCTGTAATGCTTATAACAACTGTACTTTGTTTTTCGTAACCTGCGCAGTGATCATGAAGAAAACGAGGGTATTAAGAAGAAAGAAATTAAAAGCAAATACATAACACAGACTGGTGAGACAAATCACTCCGATGCTAAAGAAAATGAAACTTACATCAACTCCATCGCAGAGACTGACATAGCAGCAGACTATGACAGTCCAGTGACTGCAACTGACTATTTATGGATATAATCTGCTGGCTATGAACAAGCAATTAGGACAAATGAAAAACATAGAAAAAGTAGCTCTTCTTCTCTGCTTCCTGACAACAACCTCCCTCCAGTCTTCCATCCCCACATATACACCTCCAGCTCCTCCCTCCCCCCCCTCCCCCCCCCCCCCCCCCCCCCCCCCCCCCCCCCCCCCCTTATCCACTGGCGATGACTGAAACTCGTAGAGGAAACTCATCTCCACTATGTAAGAATCAGTTCCCACATATGAGACATCACACTCCCTATGTGTTAAATCCTACTCCTTCTACTCCCCCTCCGTAGTGAAAGTCCCACCCCCAAATGCCACTGTACATCATTCTCCGAATGTGTTCAACCTTACTCCTTCTACCCCCCCCCCCCCCCCCACACACACACACACACGTACACATTGAAATCCTCAACCCCCACATGTCCCTCTACATCATACTCCCTATGTGCTAAATCTTACTTCCTCTACCCACCCACCCCTCTCCTCTCCAGAGAAAAACCCACACCCAAATGTCCCTCTGTGCTATGCTACGTATGTGTTAAATCCTACTCCTTCTACTCCCCATCCCGACTGACACCCCCGGCCCCCACACATCCTTCTACATTATGCTCCCTATGTGTGAAATCCTACTCCCTCTACTTCCCTTCCCCAGTGAAAACCCTCAACCCTCAAATGTCCCTCTACACCCCCTCCCATTTAAGGTGTCTGCTTTTTCAAGTCTGAACTGCTACTGAAATATTCCAACCTCAGGATTATCCACATTTCTCAGGCAGCCAGCAGTGTAGATGAAGATCCTTTGCCTGACACAACAGCTGACAGAAGGCACCAAGATTTACAAGCTGTTTTAACTTATGAAG
>CM065738.1:50681656-50689156 GCA_033310375.1 Conus canariensis | reverse complement strand
GGTGGGCGTTGCAGTACGCACAGTTCCATTTCTGTTGGGATGACTGGCATTGTGACAGATGGTCAGCCATGGGGCACCACTCTGTGTGGTGAAGACAGGCCAGCAGTCAATGTACTGAACACCCAAAGCTGGACAGGCCTGGTGTAGGTGGTTGATACTTAGGTGGATAATGGTGTGGAGGGGATTCCACCTTTGAGCAGGAATGATGGATAAGGACTGCAGCTTTACTTTGGGAACACATGTTGGCTTTGGGCAATAGAAGCTCACCACAGCTGTGTGCAAATTGCCCCCGTCATCTCCTTTATTCATAAGTTAAAACAGCTGGTAAATGTCTTTCAGCTTTTGTGACAGGCAAAGGACTGGCTGTCATCTACACTGCTGGCTGCCTGAGAAATGTAGATACTCCTAAAGCTGGAGTCTTTCAGTAGCACTACAGACATGAAGCAGTGGACACCTCGGGGGGTTTACTGGGGAAGGATAGTAGAGGGATGAGGGATCAGCACAAGGGAATATGATGTAGAGGGACATTTGGGAGTCAGGGTTTCAGTGGGGAGAGGGAGTAGAAGGAGTAGGATTTAACACATACGTAGCATAGTGCAGAGGGTTTTTTGGTTGTGGGTTTTTCTCTGTGGAGGGGGGGGGGTAGAGGGAGTAAGTAAACAATGTTTTCCAGATACTACATCAAGAGAAAGATAAGTAATTTACCTGAGGGCTTCTGTCTTTTCAAACAATCGTCTGGAAAAGAATGAAGGACAGGTATGCAGATACAGCATAGCAAACACCACATGTACTTGTGATCGCCGTATTCAACATTCGCATTCAACTGCACCTTTGGGCAGCTTCACGCATACTGTCAGTTTTCGGCGTCTATCGTGTTACAGTAGAGTTCACAATCACTCACTCACTTATATGAACACGTGCATTCCGTGACTGTCATCTCTCGAACAAAAGCAACGTCAAACTCTTCTGCTTTTTCAAGTTATTCAAATAATAAGGGTTGTCTGGCCTACCACAAACGTTAAGCAAATGTACGTTTGTGAGATTAACATTTTACTACGAAATTGGAATTTTCTCCTTTCTTCCTAAACCAACTGATTTTACGTTTGTGACATTTACATTTTTTGTACAAAATTGGAATTTCCACCTTTCTTTCTAATCATCTATAACAATGCACTATTTACATAAACCTTTTCCCTTCACACATGACGGTCGTTAGTTCTATATCAGTCAGAGCAACATAACATGAACACTTTGTTTGCTTTCTTAGTGTACCCTTTACGTCGGTCAAGTCAAAAAGAATCAGATACCTGTTGTGTTGGTTTGTACACTTGAGCACCACTCTCCAAGGTGTACCCAGTAAATGGACAAAATTCAACCATTCGCTTCCATTCAGACCATTCGTCCAGAAACAAAATAGGATTAAGCCATTCACGGCTTACAATTCCTCAAAATATAATTTTGATGGCCACCAACCCCCCCCCCCCCCCCCCCCCCCCCATCCGGCAACCCATCAGCTAACCAGTGCATTATGGTAGCTGCCATCAAATTTGTCTGTTAGCTTTGAAATTCCATAACAAAGCTATTTTCTTTTGTTAATCCCCCGTTTGCACTGGTTAAAGAAACAAACCAAACCAGATTAAAAATCATGGAGCTTGTAAAAAGTCACAATGGTACACAAGTGTCTGAAGAGTGGCGTCTGACTGTTGAGACACCTATCTCTTTCTGACTGGGTACTGTAGTCGCTGACAACCCAGACATGACCTCAGAATAAAAGAAGTAGTCGTCTTTGGCACGGGGACAACGAGAATACAAATTATCCGCTACCTTGGGGTGGAAGGGTGGTGAGGTGTTGTGGGTGAGATCAGGAAGGTGAGGATGGAGGTGGTTACAGAGCAAATCATGGCCAGCTCAAGAGCACTCTCTGGTGGGGGATGGAGTGTGATACTGGACCTGTTGAGAAAACTAGAGAGAAAAATCTTACTTGGTGTGATCAGATGATGGGAGATGAGTGTGATGAAAAGGCAAGTTGTGCTAACCTCAGCTGGTGTTTTTCAAGAAGTAGACGTTGAACAATTTGTCAGCAACATTTTGTACCGTATCTCTGTGGGCAGCCTCAGTATGAATAGATCAGAGACCTGTCATGTAACACAGTCTAAACAAAGGTTTTGGTTTCTTTTTTTAATCTAAATATGGGGATAAATAACACCATATCAGACTCTGCACCTCTCATGGACTATGAAGCCTGTCGAACTATAAATAACTCGGCTATGACTGTCAAAAAAGTAATTCATATTAATAATTTGTTATAAGAAAAAATACACATAAGGTGTGTTGCTGATGTCTTTAAATACCTTTGCTCTTTCCGCTGTTGGTCTCAGTGGTGCTGAATACTGCTGGAAGTGACAGCTACGATGGTAACAGTAATGATGGCAGCAGCCACCGCATAGCAGCAGTAACAGGAGCAGTAGCAGTAGCAGAAGCAGTAAGAGCAGCAATATCAGTAGCAGCAAGGGCAGACGTACCAGTAGCTGTGTTGACCTACGCCCAAAATGTCATTCCTGACATGGCACTGCCAATTCTAAATATCTACAAGCAGCCGCTGCTTACCACTTAGTGTTCTATGATTCAGGTTGGTCCTGACATGCTGACACGTGATGACGTGTCCGTGTTACCTCAGCACGTGCTGACAACGCCTTGGGAGAGAGTCATACAGACAGATGGGTCATGGCAGTAGTAGAAGTCGTGGTAGCAGCAGTTAAATTTACATCAAGAACACCTGCAGTTGCGCGGAGACTTTCTGCAACAACAGCAGAAGCAAGACCAGCAGCAGCAACAGTAGCAGTAGGAACAGCAACAGCATCTGCAGTGGCAACAGTAGGAGCAGCAACAATGGCAATAGTAGTAGTGGTAGTAGTAGTAGTAGTAGTAGTAGTAGTAGTAGTAGTAGTAGCAGCAGCAGCAGTAGAAGCGGCGACAGAAGCAGTACCGTGTGGAAGCAGCCACTAGTCTGGGTCTTTTGTTCATCATCCAAGCCCTGGCACATGTACCACAATGATGCCAGATGTCATGGAGAGAATGAACTAAGAACTGATCATCCATGGACTCATCAGTGTCCTCCCGCCTCCTGCCCAGGCATTCGTACCTCCAACACCCCATACTGTGACCTGCAGCAGACGTAAAGAGAAGAAAATGTTTCTGGTACTAGAAAACAGAATGAGGGCACCTGACCTCTGAAAAAACTGGTAGACGCCCCATGCAGACATAACGGGACGAAATCCCCTCAGGCATGGGAATCAAAGTGCTCACAAATAACCTGTACCTTGATGGGTCTTTATGGTACACACAATGCAGGTAGATTGATAACGCTGCCTGTAAAGTGTACCTCGACACAGTGTGACTCGTTCAGAAAGTTGGTGGGGGAAAAGCAAAAAAACGCACGTTCATCTCTACAAATAGAAACCATTCGCACATATCTTCATAAGCAAAAGCAGAATACAACTGCAAACATGGACACATATATTTTCTTCTACACGCCGATGTCTCTACTTACATATGAACCTCTTGAGCAACTCGTCTAGGAAACACATTCTATTACTCAAAGCGAAATATCACTTGAAATTCAGGACTAAGAAAAAGTTCAATAATAAGATACCATCACTAGATGTGTTAACGAAAGTGGTTGAAACACTAAAGCCAAATTTTCGCGCGAGCCCAACGAAATACCGTATCTGTTCTCATAATTACCCCATTGTCTTTGAATGTGTTCACGAAATGATGATAAGCATGACAGAACCTGGAGATCAATAACGAATGCACGATGTGAAGAAGTGTTCAATCACATACAGCAAAACTCGAGTAGCATCACCCAGTTCAGATGAACGTTGAGGGAAAAATCTCCTCTGTCATGATGGTCAGGCTGACTAAATACCTCACAGCAAATGAATATCTGGATGAATCTATCCAGACAGGAGGCATTCCACAAGTGACTGGCTGTCTAAAACATGCCACCAGAATTTTGGAAGCAATTCAGAGAGTGTAGTCATAGAAAAGGGACATCGACGTGACGGGGCTCGATCTGGCAAATGCATATGGATCGGTTCCACAGAGGACGATTTAAGTGGTCCTCGAGATGAATCATGTCCCAAAGAACATCCCAGATATCCTAAAGAAGTATTTCCGTGTCTTCTAAATGAGGCTCTGCACAAAGGAATGCACAACAGACTGAACCTTTTGAGCATCTGTGTCCCAACCGCTTATGTAACAGACAACACACAATTCTCTTTGACATGTTCGTTGGTCACAGACTGGTGACAAAATCCGATTCAACTCACGCAGTACCTGAAGTTTCCCCTTTACTTTCCCATTGAGCTGACCATTTGTAAATGTTATAAAACATCACTGAAACTGTTAGTAGACGGACGTGACACATCGGAACTGGTAAGAAACATGTTGAGTTAGTTGGGGCAAAATATCAACTTCATACTTTCAGCTTTCATCTTCTAGAGCCAGGTGAAAAATATGCTTGTTTTTAATCCAAATTGACATAGACAGATGTCTAATATATGTATCCAGGGAAGCACAATGTCTTTGAAACAGTTTGTTCACTTACAAAATAAATCCAGAAGTGTCCAATTATGATTTTGATTCATACCACAGCCTATAGGGCACTTTATGACCCATTTATATTGTCACCAACACAAATAAGAGAACCAAGAAGAAACTAAAAACGCATACCATTACACTATGTACAAATTGGACTGCTTGCTATACAAACAATCAATAAGATTTTGCACAGAATGATATGAAGTTTGCCACACAGAATGAGGTTCAGGGTGAAGAATTGGAAGAAAAGCTCTCCCACCACTTCATGGTCCTGCAGCTTAGCGGTGTATCAGCTGGTCACTTTTGTACACCCAGCCATGTTCTGAACGTAGTCCCGGACATCCAGGGGTGTCCTGAACTGCCCATGGCATAGGGTCACAGCTGCCATGCGGTGAGGGTTGACCTTGTGGTGATGACATGGTCTGGCTTTCTATCCATCCACTGTAGAACAGCAACAGTACGTTACACAACAGCACAGTAAACCGTTATTGATCTATAAGATGCTTTTCTTTTTCTTTCTTCATCCATGCTGTTTCCTGAAAATGTAAAAATGTGTCAGAATGCAATACTTGTCATTGTCTTTATTTTCGTAAGTATGCGCGTGCGAGCGTGCGTGCGTGCGTGCGTGCGTGCGTGCGTATGTGTGTGTGTGTGTGTGTGTGTGTGTGTGTGTGTGTGTGTGTGTGAGTGTGATTATGTGTGTGTGTGTGTGTGTGTGTGTGTGTGTGTGTGTGTGCGTGTGTGTGTGTGTGGTGTGTGTGTGTGTGTGAGAGAGAGAGAGAGAGAGAGAGAGAGAGAGAGAGAGAGAGAGAGAGAGAGAGAATAAACAGTATTAGAATGATGCCAAAGTACAATATACATCCCTTGCCGAAAAGCCTGGACATGACTATGTGGTGGCAGACGATGCGTTTTCGGCTGAGAAAAAATGGAAGGGGGCATGGCGTTCTTGTGATGTGAGTTCCCCAGTGAAAGGTGGCACAATAGGAACGAATGGAAAACCTTGATGCCAGTTGTGCATCATGAACCGCAAACAGTCTTCCTCTGTCATGTCTGGTACCCGCTCTCCTGTCTGCTCGCCCTGTGCTGCATGATCGGTATCACCACCTCCCTTTTCACCCTATCACTGGCCTCAGCTCTCAGTGCCGCCAGGTCATATTCAGAATCTGAACTCCTCTCACCTCCACTTTCAGGAAAATGCTAACTACTGTTGTCAAAGTCTTCCTCAATGTCTGAACCTTCAATTTCAAGTGATTCAAACATTTCTAACGTCGTGAAACGCTGACAATGACGACTTCTCTCCGAGCTCCGAGAAGAGATGCCATTGTTGACGTGCATTGAACACATGGACAGTGACTGACAAAGACACCCTGTAGCTCGCTTGCCTGGCCAAAATTCCGCGACCACTGGTTGCTGTCAACAGGGGAAAGGTCAATGAATATTCTAATGAGATTATCAAGTCATCTGCAAAGCGGGTACCACTCCAAAATTCCTCCGAAACGTGTGTGCGAATTGGGGCCTCGATCAGGGCCCTTCATCCGGAGAGAGTAGATGGAAACTGTAAGTTCCCAACATCTAAACATACAAAAACAAACAAACTAACTAAAACATTCCACACTGGCCTCTGGCAGTCGTAAGTTTTGTGGCCAGCTGTTCACGCTGGAAAGAAATGACACCCTTGTTGTAACATAATTTGTCTTCAAAGCAATGAATCTTAAAAGTAGTGATGTCTCTCCTTCCTACTTTAATGCGTTGCACTCAGTATATATGCTCAAAGAATCGAAGACCGGTATTTGATTCTACAAAGCTTTTTTTTTTCTGTGACTGTTTTCAAGATTCAATTCTATTCATGTTGCTTATAGCTCAGCCACAAACTTTGTGATCAAGATTTAGTATCATTTAACTGCACCACAATGTGGACACTCCAGTCATTCAATGTGCAGGAAATAAAGGATAGAATGGCAGAGGTAGCTTAAAAGAATTCCAGCCAGTCTCAGTGGAGGAAGAACAAAATTAAACTTCCTAAGGCTTACAGTTCCCAAGGCGTCCAATAGTGATGGGATACGACATTTGTCCAAAAAGGTACAGTATGAGATGCACACCCATTAAAAGTTGCTGGTCGGAATTCCAACAGCCACAGGCAAACCATTTTGGCACCAGAAGGGGAATTAGGTTTCATGACCTGCATGTGGACCGGCCCCCTTAGAGGGTTCAGAGTTCAGGGCCAAAACACTGGTCTGAGGAGTTTCCTTGAAGACTCTCTGCTGTGAAACTATCCCCATCGCCTCTTCCCAAAGGTAAAACACCACCAGTCTTACTCATGGAGCTCCTTGATCCTGGGACAATCTGCCACTGGAGAAAGCCAACAGTGTCGCCCCAAGACCATCTTCAGCCCTGACTACCCGCTACCCCTACATAAAATATTGACCGTTGCTTTGGTATTTTTCTGACTTTACCAGACAAATGAAAGACAAGCAACTGCTAGTGTACGCTATAGATCCAGGAATGGCGTAACACTAGTCCCAGAAGCCGTCCACATTGTTTCCAGACTCATATTCCTGGCGCCCTGTGCCTAGCCTCCGGATGCTGTGACCTCTGAACTTGATTTCATTTCCCTGATGGACACTCTCCTTCCCCCTCTTCCCTTTCCCGCTATCGACAGCTGTGCCAATTACTGAGCGAAGTCCCTCGCTTCTTTATGACATCGTTCTTCTTGTGATGCTCCCGTCACAGTGAAGTTACAGTCTTTGCTCCTGGATTTTCTTCGACAATACTCCAAATAGTGCAGCATGCTTACCACCACGTCTGGCGATGCATCTACTGGGCAACAATTAAGAAGACTGCTAATGGTGATGGAAACCATGTCTGTGTCTATGTCAGAAAATAGAAGGCTGGATACAA
>CM065738.1:50654156-50679156 GCA_033310375.1 Conus canariensis | reverse complement strand
GTTTCACAGGACAGATAGAAAAGAAACCCAGCGATCTTACAAATCACACTGCTTGTCCAGGTCTTTTCAAACTGGATGTAAGGAACATTAAGCATCTCATTAGCTGCAACCACAATGGCGACATGCAATCCCGTACATAACTTAGCACACAGAAAATTAGCAGTCATCACCAAGTTGCCTTCAAAACCTCCCTTACACACAAGTACATTGACAATGCAACTCACGCTCCCTAAGGTGGCGCACACACTGACCAACCAGAAAAAAATTCTATACAGTTCAGTTGGCATTAGCTTTACGCACGAAGGAAGTACGGAGTAAGGAGCTAAGCATTTTAACATACCCGACTGCTTTGGAAGTACGCTTTTGCAACAAAACCTGTGATTTGGCACAAGAATATTTTGTAAATGCTTAGATCCTAAAAACAAAGCCAAAGGAAATTCGTCAATAGGGTTAAACCTAATGTCAACTTCAACCAAGCGTCGCATACTTCTAAATGCAACAGATCCGATGAGTTTAATTTCGGAAAACGATAAATTGACAAATTTCGTCATTGGCAGGTATACCAACAATTCATTATTTACTGCATTAAAGTTTGTTCTTGATATATCTAGCCTAATCAACGAGTGATGAATTTGGTTTTTTGATTTACCTCCTGAGTGTGACCTAAGAGGATTTCTTGCTAATAGCAACACTCTAAGATTTGCTAGCTGTAAAACATCAGACATGTCAAGGGATGTCAAGTCGTTGTCCGTAAGATCAATTAACTGCAAGTTCGGAAGCTTTATACCAGAAATATTGGATAAAGAACAAGAGGATAAATCAAGATACACAAGGTGTGCATTAAGCGTAAAATCACCCAGTGGCATTCCCGATCCTGTGGCATCAACATAGTGGAGTTGTAAGTATGTATCAGGTGGGAACGCGTTTCTGCACAAGAACGAATGACCTTGACAGAGACAGCCTTTGGGGCAAGTCATATCACACAGCATTTCGTCATCACGGTGTGGGCACTGACCCCATCCATCACAAAGATGATCTCCATGCACACAGACTCTGGAAGTTTGACACTGGTACAGATTCAAACAACGTACACTCTCGCAGTCTCGTTCATCTTCTCCATAAACACAGTCAGAAAACCCATTGCGGCGAGTATAGATAGGGAGACAGTATAACCATTCTGATGTACATCGGTAATGGGTGCCAGGACAAGGCTCTTCTGTTTTCATGCTTTGCTGAGTGAAGTAACCAGTACCATCCAGGTTAATGTAAAAGTGCTGCTTCTTCTCCCCATCTGTGTCCTGAATGCAGTAGGTACATGACTTGGGACTTTGCTGCTGGCAATCCACCTCATCCGAATCATCCACACAATCCGAATACTCATTACAACGTTGGCTGAGTGATACACATTGACCATCGTGACACAGAAAGCCGTAGCACGGAGGGTGCTCACAGAATGTTTCATCATTATTGTCTGGACAGTCCTGTCTAAAGTCACAAACTAAAGTGTAATGCAGCAGCGTTAAATCATCTTTACAACTGAACATTGCATGTGTACATTTCATATTTCTTCTGAAAAAAACTAACCTTTCGTTCCGCTCATCATTGGCATTTTGGAAATCAAAGGGATGCGAGTAGTTTGTTTCCAGACAGTGACTGTTAGGGTTACAATGTATAAAGCTGTGGGTCATTGGACTGTCTGCACAAATCAATAAATTCTGTTGAGTGTTTCTAAAGTTGGACAAAGATGACTGTATATACATGAATACCACTTGAGAAGGAAACATGTCCAATAATTGTAGCTCCATTTCGCATAGTACTGTATACATTTCTGAGAATTCACGGAGCTCGCGTAAGCCGTGTGGTGACCAGGCAACATATTTGCTTATCGTTGATGGGTTGTACATGGAAGGACGACTGTACGTGAAGCCCATGCAATGATGGCAGTACGTGAAGTGGTTCAGGTTGTAGACTATGGTTTTATCAAACCACCGACGAAGCTTACCGTACATAAATGGTACAAGGTGCCAGCCTGAAGAATAACCAATAATTACGCTGAAAATGAAATAATTTCTGAGTATATGCAGGGCATCATTCTGTTCCTGTCTATTTTTTACTGAAGCCATTCTTTGACCTATCTTTAAGCATGTATAACCAACATATCTTAATGCTAAAACGGAATCCAACAGGATCATTTTGTAACATTTGTCACGTGATGCCACCATCCCCTGACACTCAGGACTGCTGAAGGGGCAGTCCCCTGTTTCATCCTGTTCATCTTCACACTCTGTCTTCAGGTTACAATGCAAAAACTGCTGAAATTTGAAGTACTGACTTACAGAACAATTGAAAAGTGCACCAGGTACATTATGAGGACGGTCATTCTCAAAGAAGGAATAAAAACGTAATTTTAGAAAAGCTCTAAAGTAACGAATGAATTGAATTCTGATGAATGAGGTGAGGAATATAGAAGCTCGTACGGAACGTTCAGCACACACATGTGCACTATATTCCTGGGAAGTACTCCGTTCTATATAAGTCACTTTGAATGTTTTGCTTTCAGAACACGTCTCAGGACGACGTGACTGAAGAACATTGACTATGATAACACATTTACAGTGTACTTTTAGTGTCTCTTCAAAATCAATGGGTCGTGGTACAAATGGTACAACCATATATCCGGAATATGTTGTTTCATATTTCAAAACTACTTCATTATTTTCTATCGCTTGGATATCGATCGCGGCCATTGGATTGTTCAAATTAGCTGTCCAAATGAAATTATTCAGTGAAGAAATAAACATTTCTTGAAGACTATGAACATCACATTTGATCCGGAGAATCTCCAAATTCTTTACAAACATGAAAATGCGCATGTTCCAGTCAGTGCTGCCACACCAATATGCCAGCCTTTGAACATGAACACGCACATACATCTCTCGTTTCACCGCCACGTGCATGTTACAGAAAACAGTGGAGGCCCCACACACCCCGTACACCATTCCCTGCTTTGCTGGAAACCGTGGTTTACCATAATTACACGTTGACATATTGATGTTAAGAAACGTGTTTTCAGTGTTGTTTTGTTCCATGAGATATGCTACCCCTGGACATGCAATGCTGATGTTTATATGTCCAGTAGTGCTGTTTGCGTTGGTGCTCACATCTGTAATGTCAGCACACAACTTACAACTCACAAGCTAGCAGAAAGA
Source organism: Conus canariensis (assembly GCA_033310375.1). Classification (NCBI taxonomy): domain Eukaryota; kingdom Metazoa; phylum Mollusca; class Gastropoda; order Neogastropoda; family Conidae; genus Conus; species Conus canariensis. The sequence goes on along the minus strand of CM065738.1, from coordinate 50,675,947 downwards.
AACAGGACAATACACCTTGGCAGCATGGTTTAATGCAGTTTTTTTTTTGGTTTGTTTTTGTTTTGGTTTTAGATTCAAATATGGCAATCAATATTTTCTCATCTTATCTGTCAGCTATTACCAGTGTACGCGGAATACTTCAGTGGTACATTGAAACCTTTTTAAGAGTACCGACTTTAAGTCCTCCCAGATGAGCGATTTTGAAAAAGAACGCAGTGTACAAGACCCATCTTTCTTTGGGCCAGCCACACGTATTGGCGTGGGATTAAAAATAATAGAGGAAAGCGTAAAATCTCATCTTTAGACTCATAAAAAACGGGGAGCTTGGGGATGTACGGATTTTAAACAGGAGTGTCTTTGGGGGAACGGAGGTCAAATTTACACTCATCAGAATGCAACAAATATCAAGCCTGAGTTTGTTTAAGATCAATCTCAGTCTGCACTCAGAGACCTTGTTAATCTCTTCTCTCTTTTAACAGAAATGACAACACAGAGTACACAGAACAAACAAGACGACAACTCCCAGAAAGGATGTTCCCCACCTACCCAAATACCCTGTGCTACTGGAGAAATGTACAAACACAAATCAACATGTATTCAAGACTGGCACAGCCTTTCCGATCATGAATATAGTCAAACAAACACATAGATAACCAGTAACAACTACAGATAACCTTGGTTTGACTGGTACGATAGGAAATCTTAAATAAGGCAGAGAACACTAAACAGGATCATAGAAACAAGTAGGGTAACTCTTGGTCCCATAATAAAATAAATACACGCTAACAGTCTAAAGGAATAATGCTTACGTTCAGTGTAGTCTACAGGCATGTTGCCACTCCTTTTGTTTTTTCCTGTTTCTTTCTTTCTTTTTCGTCAGTTTCCTGTAATTTAATTCACTTTCCTATTCCTTTTTGGTCGTTTGTCTTGTCCCTCAAATTTCAGTCCATCTGCTTTAACGCTAACACATGGTGCCGCTCCTTTTCTTTTTCCTGTTTCTCTTTCTCAAGAGCACGAGCTGCTCGATCTTCACATTGAGTGATGCAATTAGCGAGTTTTTCATCGTCCAAACCATCTTGTTGATGAAAATGAATGTATACAAAACTTATGGTGGAGAAACGAGGGAGAAGTTTTGAAAGGGACGAAGGAAGATTAGGAGGTAAGTAGAAGGTGGGAAGGGAAGGGACAACTCTCTCCGAATCTTGCATCCCTCTCCTGCCACGAAGGAAGAGGAGGTGGAAGAGCCTATCATTCCGTGAGAAAGACACAGATGAGGAAAATGGGGCAAGGCACAAATCAATCAAGCAATCAAATCTATGATCACCTAAAGCAGTCAAAACTGAGAGGAAGAACCCTAGCCTAGCTAAAACAATACCTTCTGAACAGAGGAGGAGGGAAAAAGGAAATCTTATTTAGAACATTTATGGACAGGGGAGACAAACATTCTTTTTTCAAAGTAGGCCATACACAAACATAAGACACGCATTCATTCGACCCCATGTTGGGGTGACCACTGTCACAAGACGGTCCCCATACATACACTCGCATGCGCATAGCGACAATCTTGCGTCCCACACGCACCAACAAATTTCACTCTTTTCTTTCAGTATAACGGATTAGAATGCACTTTTGAATTTCTGCCCCAGCAAAAACACAAACAAACACGGTTGAAAATAAAATGAGGCAGGGAACAGTAAACATTAAGCAAGTAGAGCAAGTCTTTCTCCCACAAGAAAACCTAACATAGAGTAACTTTTATTCAAGACTGGTACAACCTTTTAAACTTGAATAAAGTCAGACGAATACAAAGACGAACAATCCAATAGTGGAGGAAAAACAAGCGCAGGCCAACAATCCCTCTGTCATCACAGTAATGACTTGGCAAAGATTTGAACTTAAGGCGAGGGGGAGGGGGTTGAAGATAAAGAAAATGGGAACTTGACATTAAAAAAATGTTATAAATATGAAAACTCTTCACTAGCTGCGTGAGGGAACCATCGCAATCCCTCTTGAAGGCAGATCTATTTGTATTGCCTGCTCCTAGGCCTTTCGCCCGCTGGATCAGACTCATCAGGGAGACATGGCTGATTGTGTCTGTGCTCCTGGCGTCAAATAGAGACACACCACAGTCCATAATACTGTGGTGTTCTCACCACCAAGGGTTCGAAAAGGAATCCAACAGCACCCCCAAAGCAGCCAGCGAAGATTAGTAAATGAAAGCAAAACAAAAGTGTGGGGAGGAAAAAAGTTGCTGAAAAACTAAAGGCATTATAAAATGTAGGGGACAGTCTTTAAGCCTACGCCCGAGGATCCACCCAACCATGCAAGGGAGATCAAAAGACAAACACAAAGACAGACAAAAACAAATACAAATAGCCTCCTTTTAACTGAAACGAAGTTGAAAAGAAAATGAGGCAGGGAACAGTAAACAATAAGTAATAAGCAAGTAGGGCAAGTCTTGATCCTACAAGAAAACCTAACACAGAGTAACTTTTATTCAAGACTAGCACGGCCTTTTAAACTTGAATAAAGTCAGACGAATACAAAGACGAACAATCTAATAGTGGAGGAAAAACAAGCGCAGGCCAACAATCTCTCTGTCATCACAGTAATGATTTGGCACAGATTTGAACTCAAGGCGCCCCGAGGGGGGGGGGGGGGGGTTGAAGATAAAGAAAATGGGAACATGAAATAAAACAAATATGTTATAAATATCAAAACTCTTCACTAGCTGCATGAGGGAACCATCACAATTCCTCTTGAAGGCAGATCTATTTGTATTGCCTGCTCCTAGGCCTTTCGTCCGCTGGATCGGACTCATCAGGGAGACACGGCTGATTGTGTCTGTGCTTCGGGCGTCAAATAGAGACACACCACAGTCCATAATACTGTGGGATTCTCACCACAAAGGGTTCAAAAAAGAATCCAACAGGACCCCCAAAGCAGGGATTAACTCTTGCTTTAAAATGAAATAAATACACGTACATAACTCTCAACGAATGCTGCTTACGAGTACGAACCGACTAGCAGAAAAGATAACACAGAATAACAAAACGAAGGAGACCCCCCCCCCCCCCCAAAAAAAAAAAAAAAAAAAAAAAAAAGAAAAGAAAAGGAAAAAAAAGAAGAAAAAAGAGATGTTCCACACTTGTTCATATACCCTGTGCCTGACACATCTACACATCAATGGCAACTGGAGAAATGAACAAACACAAACTTATATGTATTCAAGACTGGCAAAGCCTTTTCATCTTGAACATAGTTAAAACAATCACACAGACGAACAGTAACAAATACAAATCATATCACTTTGATCGGGATCATAAAAAATCCAAAATGAGAGAGAGCAGGAAACAGTAAATAACGGACAGGTAGCAGATTTCATTCTTCCATGATGAAATAAATACAAGCCTTTATCTTCAAAACGAACGCTGCTTACGAAGCCCAATCGCTAGCACAAATGACAATACAGAGTAGACAGAACAAATAAATTCATATGTTCCAAGCTTGCCCATATACCTTTTACATTACACATCTATAAAGCAACGGCAACTGGAGAACTACACATACACAAATGAACATGTATTCAAGATGGGCACAGCCTTTCCGACATTGAATATAGTCAAACATACAGACAAACAGTAACAAATATCTCAGTTTGATTTACATGTCAGGAAACCGTAAATGAGGCCGAGAACATTCAACAGTAAAACACGAATAAGTAGGGCACGTCTTGGTCCCATAATGTAATAATCACATGCCCATAATTCCAAACGAATGCTGCTTACGACACAGAATGACCTAGCAGGAATAACAACAAGAGTTCACTGGACAAATAAGGCGACATCCCCACAAAAGATGTTGTAGGCTTGCCCATATTCCCTGTACCTTACACGTCTACACAGCAACGACAACTGGAGCAATGCATAACCACAAGCTCAGATGCATTCGAGACTTGCACAGTCTTTTCGATGTTGAATATAGTCAAACAAGAACGTACAGGCAAGCAGCAACACATATGAATAATCTCTGTTTGATTGGTATGATATAAAATCTTAAGTGAGAGAGACAACGATGAACAGTAAATAACGACAAAGTAGGACAACTCTTGCTCCCGTAGTAAAATGAATACATACCGATAACTCCAAACGAAAGCTGCATACGACTCGATACTGAGTGAACTAAGAGAAATGACAACACAGAATACACAGAACAAACAAGTGGATATCTCATTTCAATTGTGTATGGGCTAGGGTATTGTAATTAATGCTATTTGTATGTTGTTTGTGTTGTCAAAGTGTGTGTGAGAAGGATGTGTGTGAATGGGGGGACAAGGGAATGGGAGATTGTCAGGACAAGTTCTGTCCTCTCCCAAGTTTTTTTTTTTCTTTTTTTTCTTTTTTTTTCTTTTTTTTTTTTTTTGGGGGGGAGGGTACCCTGTGCTGTGGGCAAAGCAATGTCTCTGTTCAAATAATGAACAGTTGCTGCTGAGGGACAGAGTTGTAAAACTGGTTGTACTAGCTACATGATATAGTGTTATATGTTCTCATAGCCATATGGACGGTACTAATTGACATCGGGGTAACTACGCAAGCCATGATTACGGTGATTGTTCAAATGCATACTGTTATAAAGTATATTCCTTTTTGCCTGGCAATTCTGACATTGAACTGGATTCCTGTTTGTTGCATTTTTCTTCCTCCTGTGGCACTTGATGGTCTGTTATGTAATGTTTTTGACTACAAAGAAAACACCATGGACTCAGCAGGTAACAAGGCAAACATGGTAACACTTTCATCATTAATCTGTCAAGGTCTAGGGAATTATCAGAGAAGAAGAGATTAATTTCATTATTAAAGAAAACAAATCAATACTCTATATATTGCCTACAAGATACGCACTTTGAAAAAGATACAGAAAGTGAAAAAAGCGGAATGGGGGTATGATTTCTTTTTAACCTCATACAGACCTAATGCTCGAGGAGCAGCAGTACTATCTAATAATAATTTCGAATTCAAAATAAATAAGGTGGAAAGAGACATGCTGGGTAACTTTATCATCATATCATTTACAACAAATCAAAAGGAACTGTTGCTAGTAAGTGTATAGGGACCAAACAAAGACGACCCAGCATTCTATGAGGACCTCACAAATAGGATTCAAAAGTACAAAAAAAAACAACGTTATTGTGGTGGGGGATTTTAATATGGTACTAGAACAGGAAATTGATTGTTACAATTATAAACATATAAATAACCCAAAACCTAAAAAAGCAGTTGAGGAAATGATACAAGATTTGTCGTTAGCAGATATATGGAGAGAAAACAACCCAGATTGTAGGAGATACACATGGCGTAGACCTACCCCCTTGCAACAAAGTAGGCTAGACTTCTTCCTCTGTCAGAAAACTGAATCTGGCGTCTTGAAGATACTGACATTTTACCAGGCTATAGATCTGACCATTCACTAATTAGATTAACGCGTCAATTCGGAAAGGAGATTAAACACAAACCTCTTTGGAAATTTAATTCATCTCTACTAAAAGATAAAGAATATGTAGACGGAATAAATAATCTAATAAAAGAAATTACAGAGGAATACATAGATAAAGATGAGGGGAATGATATTAACGCTAACAATAGCCAAGATGAAAACCAGTCGAACAGATCAAACTCTAAACTAACAGTATCTGATCGGGTCTTTCTTGACTTCTTACTAATGAAGATAAGCGATAAATCCATCCAGTATGCCATAATTGAAAAACGAGAATCACGATGTAAAGAAAACAGCCTTATGCAAACTATTTAGGATATTGAGAGTAAAGAACTTAAACCGGAGGAGGGTTTGAAGACAATGAAGAGAGTAATATAGAATTGATATTACTATGAGAAAAGGTGCATACGACTCGATACCGAATGAACTAAGAGAAATGACAAGATGGGTTGCAGATGGGGAAAAGGTTAGTAAATATTAATTGCAGTTTAGGAAAGTGTAAATTCATTAGCAAACCAATTGTAATACAACTGGATGGACAAGGTAATACACTGGACAAACCAGAAGACATAAACGTTACAGTAAAACACTTTTATGATGATCTCTACCGAAAAAGATCAACTGTGAAATGATATATTGAGGATTTGGTGCATTAGATACCGAAACTAACAGAAGAACAGACTAAATCATTTCAAGGAGAAATAACAATAGAAGAAGCAGGAATTGCATCGAGAAATATGAAGAACGGAAAAAGCCCTGGATCGGATGGGTTTGGAGCTGTTTTTCAAATGTTTTGGGAAACAAATTGACGTGTTTGTAACCCGAGCTCTAAATGAAAGTTTCAGAGAAGGCGAACTATCAAACACCCAGAAAGAAGGTATAATAATCTGTATACCCAAAGAAGGAAAACCAAAAAAATTATGTAAAACAAAAAACAAAAACAAAACCTGGAGACCTATTTCACTTTTAAATCTTATATACAAAAATGGCTCCACTTGTATTGCTAATAGAATAAAAACAAGTTCTTCCAACACTGATTAGTGAAGACCAGACAGGATTTGTCCCAAATAGATTCATAGATAGTTACATTAGTTAATCTATGACAAAATACACCATCGCAACATAAACAATTTCACAGGGATGCTAATTAATTTAGACTTCGAAAAGGCGTTCGACTCGTTAGATTGGGATTTTATGCAAAAAGTGTTAGAGGTTGTAGGTTTAGGTAAAGATATATATGTAAATAGATAGAAGCATTCTGCAAAAAACATTAAGTCTACTGTTATCGTAAATGGCCAAAAATCATCATGGTCCTCTATAGAAAGGGGTTGTAGGCAAGGAGATCCAGTCTCACCATATATCTTCGTATTATGTGCAGAAATAGTATCCGTAATGATCAAAGAAGAAAATAGTATTGAAGGTATACAAATCGGGCAGAAAGAACACAAGATATCACAATTTGCTGATGACACTCAACTGATGAACACAGGGAATAAGACATCATTTGAAAAATCTATCGAGATTCTTGATAGGTTTGGGAAAACATCAGATTTATTCTTAAACAAAGAGAAAACACAAGTAGTTTTATAAACAGTAAACAAGTGAGGTATTTTTTGCTCCCATAAGAAAACGTAACACAGAGTAACTTTTTTTCAAGACTGGCACAGCCTTTTAAACTTGAATAAAGTCAAACAAATACATTGAGGAACAATCTAATAGTGGGGGAAAAAACAAGTGCAGGCCAACAACTGAACTGTCTTCATAGTAATGACTTGGCAAAGATTTGGACTTGGGGGGGGGGGGGGGGGAGGAGGGGGGGGGGCGAAGTTTGAAGATGGAGAAACTGGGAACATGAAATTAAGAAAATATGTTACAGATATGAAAACTCTTCACTAGCTGCATAAGGGAACCATCGCAATCCCTTTTGAAGGCAGATATATTTGTATTGCCTGCTCCTAGGCCTTTCGTCCGCTGGGTCGGAACTCATCAGGGAGACACGGCTGGGTGTGTCTGCGCTCCTGGCCTCAAATAGAGACACACCACAGTCCATAATACTGTGGTGTTCTCACCACCAAGGGTGCAAAAAAGAATCCAATAGCACCCCCAAAGCAGCCAGCGAAGAGTAGTAAATGAAACCAAACGAAAGTGTGGGGAGGAAAAAAGTTGCTGAAAAACTAAAGACATTATGCAAATAGTATAAAATGTAGGGGACAATCTTTGAGCCTATGCTTGAGGATCCACCCAAAGATGCAAGGGAGATCAAAAGACAAACACACAGACAGACAGAAACAAATACAAATAACCTTAACTTAATCAAAACAAAATCGGAAATGAAATGAGGCAGGGAACAGTAAACGATAAACAGTAGACAAGTGAGGTATTTTTGCTCCCATAAGAAAACGTAACACAGAGTAACTTTTATTCAAGACTGGCACAGCGTTTTAAACTTGAATAAAGTCAAACAAATACATTGAGGAACTATCTAATAGTGGGGGAAAAAACAAGCGCAGGCCAACAACTGAACTGTCTTCATAGTAATGACTTGGCAAAGATTTGGACTTGAGGGAGGGGGGGGGGGGGGGAGTTTGAAGATGGAGAAACTGGGAACATGAAATTAAGAAAATATGTTACAGATATGAAAACTCTTCACTAGCTGCATAAGGGAACCATCGCAATCCCTTTTGAAGGCAGATATATTTGTATTGCCTGCTCCTAGGCCTTTCGTCCGCTGGGTCGGAACTCATCAGGGAGACACGGCTGGGTGTGTCTGCGCTCCTGGCCTCAAATAGAGACACACCACAGTCCATAATACTGTGGTGTTCTCACCACCAATGGTGCAAAAAAGAATCCAATAGCACCCCCAAAGCAGCCAGCGAAGAGTAGTGAATGAACACAGAGTAACTTGGCCTGCGCTTGTTGGCCTGCACTTGTTTTTCCCCCACTATTAGATTGTTCCTCAATGTATTTGTTTGACTTTATTCAAGTTTAAAAGGCTGTGCCAGTCTTGAATAAAAGTTACTCTGTGTTACGTTTTCTTATGGGAGCAAAAAATACCTCACTTGTTTTTAACAAGTAGTTTGGCTTGGAAGACAAAAGCATTATCAAATAAGATATATGGAACATTTAAAGATGATCTGGAATCCAAAATAAATCAAAATTTTAGGAATTTGGTTTACTCAGGACTTAACACACATGGGAAGAAAACCTACAAAGATAGAATGATAAAAGTGAAGGTACTATTTATAATTTGGCTTAAGAGAATCATTACCCTTTAGGAAGAATTGTTGTCTTAAAATCATTAATTCTGTCAAAACTAACTACCAATGGTTGATGTTTCCAAATCCACCTGACACATTTGTTAAAGAATTACTAGACTTATGTTTCTGGTTTGTATGGAATAAAAAAAAAAATAGAATCATTCGAAAAACAGTTATTAAAGATGTACAGGATGGTGGGTTGAATCTATCTGACATAAATGCTCTCATCACTGCATTAAAATTAACATGCATAAAAAGATGAGACAAACAACACACACATGAAGAAACGTGTTGTTTTTTTCATACCCAATTATTGAGAACATTGAGAAGTACTGTCCAAATCATCTGTGCATCACCACTCAAGACAATGCTTTCTGGAATCATGTTCATGTACCCTGTACATGACGCACTCAGTAGAACAGCTACAAATACAGATTACATCGGTTTGATTGTATGATAGGGTATCTTTAATCAGGCAGAGAAAGCAAACGGTAAATAACGAGCAGGAAGGAAAAAACTCTTTGCTCCAATATGAATAGACATCCATATCGCATGAATGCTCTATACACGATCCTTGCAAAATAACTTCAAGGCACACAAAATGAATAATACGTCCATAACTCCATGATGCTTCTATCACACTGAATCACTTAGCAGAAATAACTTCAGAGAGCACACAGAATAATGAAATAGATACACGTCCATAACTCGCAATGAATGCTTTTATCACACTGAATCACTTAGCAGAAATAACTTCAGAGAGCACACAGAACAAACAAGGGGACATCCCCCCAAAAGAAGGATGTTTCGAGCTTGCCCGTATACTTTACCTGACACATCTACACAGCAACTACAAGTGGAGAAATCGACAAGCACAAATTAATATTAATCAAGACTGGCACAGCCTTTCCGATCATGAATATAGTCAAAGAAACACACAGGCAAACAGTGAAAAATACAGATCACCTCAGTTTGATTGGCATGATAGGACATTTTAAATAAGGCAGAAATAGTAAACAGTAAATAAGGAACAAGTAGTGGAACTCTTGGTCCCATAATAAAATAAATACACGCCCAGAACTCCAAACGGATGGTGCTTACGATACTGAATCACCTAGAAGAAATGACAATATAGAGTACATAGAACAAACAAGTACACATATAAAAAGATGGTCCATGTGGTACATCTACACAGCGTCAACATCTGGAAAAAATGAACAAACACAAATTAACACATTTCAAGACTGGCACAGCCTTTTCGATCTTGATTGTCAAACAAACACGAAGTAACAAATACAGATCGCATCGGTTTGACTGGTATGAAAGGAACTCTTAAAGGAGCAGAGAACAGTACACAGTAAAGAACAAGTGCGGAAACACTTGCTCTCATTTTGAAAGAAATATACGCCAATGGACAACGAATATCCTGGTAGAAATGATGACATAGAGCACACAGAACAAACAAGGAGAACCCACCCCCCACCCCATCAAACAAATGAAAAAAAAAAAAAAAGAAAAAGAAAAAGCTCGCACACGGTCGTAGCACCTGTTCTCTTAAAAAAAAACAAAAAAAAACCTCTCGTTTCGTGTGTTTTGCAGTGTATAGTTGTCATTTTCTGTTTCCCGAACTACCTCTAATACTTCATTGCTTGCTGGTCACTTTTTAAGTGTGTCAAATGCTGAGTCTTTGTGCTGAAAATGTGACAATGTAATGACTAAACATTCGTGAATGTAATCTGCAAGTTGACGGCATCAAAATGATGGAAACGATTCCGAATCTTTTGACACCTGCAAGATTAGTTCTTGATCCGAGTTTGCCCACAGCTGCTAAACAGTGGAAGCACTGGCATTGAACGTTGGTCAGCTTTCTTGATGAATGTATATCACATGCTTCAGACAGACTCAGAACTCTAATCAACCACGAGTCTGCAGAGGTGTAAGAGTACATAGAAGAATGTTGTGATTTTGACTGAGCTATCGCGAGTTTGGAAGAACTATACGTAAAAACTCCCTATGAAGTTTTCGTTTGCCACCTCTTAGCGACGCGCAGGCAGCATGCAGGTGGGTCCTTAGGTGAGATTTTACAAGCTGGTAAGAAACTTAGCCGAGACTGTAATTTTCAGTCAGTCTCAGCCGAACAATATTGTGAAGAGATGTTTCGTGATGCATTTATAAATGGTATTTTAAACTCCCATCATCAGACAACGCCTACTGAAGTACAAAACGCTTGATCTGAAAACTGCATACAACGATCAAGCCCAAGAGAAAATCGTGAATAGGTTACGCCAGGGAGTTTGGTTTGAACAAGGAAGCAGGAACACTTGCTTGCTTTCAAAAGCCCAGGTCTATTGAGGAAATTGTCAACAAAATTTAAACAGTTTCAGTATATCTCTCAGGCAATGGATGGCAAAAATTGGAGATATTTGGAAGACCTCAAGGTGTGACGGGTAGGAGCAGGTGTGGTAGCCAGGGAGGAGTTTGGTTTGGCAGTCTGCAGAAGGCTCTTGCAAACTTGACCTCACGCCTCTCAAAAACAGAACGAAAGGGAAAGCTTCCCCTGTGCCAGCTGTTGCTGCCACCCAGAACTCCCAAATGAGGTGTTATTTCTGTCAACAGAGTGGTCCAGCATGTCGTCTGTGCACTCGAAGGGGCTCCCCCAGTTTAGAGATCATTCTGATATCAGCTGTTTTTTAGAGGACAGGTATCATAGAACTTGTTTTTCGTTTTCATTTCAAAATCAATGATGCACATATTTTCACAGGGAAAAAGGAAAGTCAGAAAAAAAGAATCTCTTTGATTACTGTTCTCTCTCTTCTCTTGCCTGATGCATGTCTTAGTGCTGAAATTCATCCAGCTATGTACATGTATATTACATATATAGATGAACTGGTCAGACTTTGAGTGAAATGGATTTCCTTTTATTTTGGAAAATACTGCAGTTAGCATGTGTGGCGTATGTGCAACTCCCCAGTTTTCCAGTATACTATCTTATGGAAAAGTTAAAGAAAGCAGCTTTAATATTGATTACATTCATGGATTTTCAAGTCCTGTGACAGTGCTTTCCCTAATTCTATAACATGCTTTTTAAAAGCAAATACAGATGACATGGAGTTTGACATCATATGTCACATGTCTGATATGGCCCCTGTATTTGGCTATGGAGCACATGAGCGAAAAAAAAGGAATAGCAGCACCATTACTTGAAAGCGAAAATGTGCGTGTGAAAATAGCCTTGTACCATTAGTAGTATCCATTAACTATGTTAAGGGGTGATTATTAATGCGGACTATTAAATGATAAAATGCAAATAGGTAAACCTTGTTTCATTAGCAAAACAGAAATTATTAACGCCAGCTCAAATATAATTCATTTGTTAGATTTTCTGAACTGAGTTAATCGGTCACAAGGTTTGCCATAATTGATAGAGCATGTCTGATGGTCTGTCACTTATTTCAGCTTCACAATCAGTTCAGTTCAGTAGTTTTATTTAACGTCTTTTCATCGCAAGATGATCTTAGACCTTTAAACTGCAATGTACATTCCATTGTACTACCAGCACCTTCCCTCACCCCCACCCCCATCCAAAAAAAAAAAAAAAAAAAACACCATTAACACACTTATCTCAAATGGCTTTTTTCACAATAGTTTTGCAACTGGGGACTGAGCAATACCCAAAGCAATATCAAAAAAGCAAGGGTTATTCACCACACTATCAACATGGTCAGTATTATTTATAAAAATATTCTTCTCCTTATAAGCTGGGGTTAGTATAGGGCATTCAAATAAATGATGACGAATTCAGATATTCTCTTGACATATACACGCTATACCTCGTGAATATTTTGTATTCCATGTATTTAACCGTAATTTATGAATTAATCTGGCTAGATATCTTGGACAAGATGGCAGAAAGAATAATTTCTCATTAAGATGTTTCTTCCGCATATTCTTTTCCAATCACTGGATCAATTCATGCAGAGAAAAATTTAAGACTTTGTTGAAGGGTGTTTCAAAAATTGTACAAGCACCCTGTTTTGCCAATTTGTCTGCTAATTCATTCCCTTTTAAGCCACAATGTGAAGGAACTCAGCAAAAATCAACTGCTCTACCTTGGGAAAGCAAACAATGTAATAGATGCTTAATTTAAAAAAGAATATCAGTTCTAATTTTAGAATTCCAGTGCTTTAATGATTGTAAAACTGATTTTGAATCAACACAAAATAGTACACTATAAAATGATACTGGCGTGTCATATAAGATATAATTCAGAGCTTTCATAATTGCATATAGCTCTGATGTATAAACTGAAAATTCTCTGCCTAGATAGAAAGACTTTTGCACATTTAAGGATGGTATAGTGAATCCAGCACCACTGTCAGACGTTTCCATTATTGAACCATCTGTAAATATTTTTTAATGATTTGGATAAGTCTTTTCGAGATGTTCTCGAACTTCATTTACTAGAATATTTACATTGTCATCTTTCTTCAAAGTAGTATATTCATCATCAATTTTTGCGTTGAGATGCTCCCATGGGGGCATTTGAGGAAAAATGGGAACCTCCGAAATTGCATCAATATCAATACTACATTCTGACATAAGCTCACAAGTGAAATTTCTAATTGGCTCTATGTATGATATATTTTTAGACCTTTTGGGGTATTCCTTGTTGGAATCCATAAGAATTTCATCAGTAGCAGAGGTTTTACAGATAGGCCTCTTACAACGTATTTGGAACATCCAACGTTCGTTGTTCATTAAGAGGTAAAATGTTTGTCTCCCTATAGCATTTCATTGTGTTTGTGTGCACTGGAACACCCAAAGCTAATTTTAAAGCTTTACTATCTAAGCTTTGCATTTTCTTTAAAAGGTAGTTAGATGCAGAGAAGTATACTTCCTGTCCATATATTAATTTTGATCGGACTAACGATGTATATAAATGTAAAAGTGCAGTACAGTCTTGACCCCATGGTTGACAACATGTAATTTTGAGCAAATTTAATCTTTTCCTAGCTTTATCTATCAAATTTCCAATATGCTTTTTCCAGTTCAGCTTCGGTGTTAAAAACACTCCTAAGAATTTGACTGTTTGCTTATATTGTAGAACATTGTCATCAAGAATAAGGTTGGGCAGAGCTTTTGGGTTTTCGCCATCATTAAAAAGCATTAAACAAGTTTTTTCACCAGATAATTCAAGACCGTTCTCTTTCATGTAAGCAGACAATCTGTCCAATTCTCCTTGATACATTGTCTGTACAAATTTTACTGCCGTTTTATTCGAGTGCTTCCTTAATGAAGTATTAATCCAAATGGCAATTCATCTGAATACTGCACAACATTGGTGGATTTTGACAATGCCTTTGGGAGATCATGTATAAGGATCGTAAATAATAAAGGTGCAATAACAGATCCCTGAGGAATGCCCATATCTATTTTCCTGAATGATGAATATATTTTTCCAATTCGTGTACATATATTTCTTCCTTCTAGAAAGTTTTTTTTAATATAATCATACATATTCCCTGAAATACCAATATTTTTCAGTTTATACAATAATCGAGCATGCCAAACATGGTGATATGCTTTCTTTACATCAAAGAATGTAGCTAATGTACTTTTTCTGCGTGAAAATTGCTTTTTTTATATGAGAAGTTAGTTTCACTAAATGATCAGTTGTGCAACGCCCTTTTCTGAATCCAGCTTGCTGGGCTGGAATAATGTCATTTTTTTCACAATAATATAATAAACGTGTTTGTACAACTTTTTCAAGAAGTTTACCAACATGGGATGTTAAAGCAATGGGTCTATAGCTATTTACAGATGTTCTCGTTTTACCTTCTTTTGGTACTGGTACTACCACTGAACTTTTCCAGATTGTAGGAATAGTGCCGTACGTCCAACATTTTTGGAACAACGAACGTAGTAATATTTTCCACGAAGAAGGCAAGTGACGAAGAAGCTCGTAAGAAATACCATCTAGGCCCACTGCTGAATCATAAGATGTAATGGATTCTATCGCTTCAAGAAGTTCTGATGATTGTAATGGAGAATTTAAGTAGTTATTATTGTCTGGTATGGGACTCTTATATTGTTCCTTTTGTTCCTCTTTATGTCTATGGTACTTGATTTCTGCTGGAAGATTTACAGCTCGACTATTTTCCGAAAAGAAATGGGAGAAAGCTTCCACCTTATCTATTGTGCTTGGAAATTCTTTTGTTAATTTTACAGGGTAAGCTTGTGTTTTGTAACAATTTTTCATTTGTTTTACTTTTTTCCAAACTTTAAACATATCCTTCGATTCTTTTACTTCGGTCTCACAAAATTCTGCCCAGTATTTCTTTTTAGCTTGAGCAATACTTTTATTACATTTGTTCTTTTCTTACTTCATAAAGACAAAATTTTCTTCTGTCTTGTTTCGTAACCAAGCCTTGTAACTTATTTGCTTTGATTTAACAGCTAGTCTACATTCTTCCGTCCACCATACATTACCCACACATTTACCAATCTTTTTAAATTTACATTTAGGGATAGAATGCTCGGCTGCTAACAGTATGACTTTGCTGAAATTAGAATAAAATAAATTAACATCATCATTCTCAATAAATGTTGTGTTATACGATGCAAGAAAAGTCCGGTAGGCATCCCAGTTGGCAAGTTTATAATTAAACTTTGAAATTTTGTCTTTGATGTCTGTTACATCATTATTTATATCATCATCAAAGATTATAGTAATGGGGAGGTGATCACTTCCCAAACAATCTTCTCCTATAGACCAATTACAGTTTACTGCAATGCTAGGTGAAACTAAGGATAAATCTATCGTGCTAGGTTTGTGAGTTGAAACATCTGGAATTCTTGTGATTCGACCATCATTTAATAAAACTAAAGAGGAATCAATAATATTTTCAACGAATCTGTTGGATGAAACTTTAGAACACTCAGAATCCCAAAATGGTGCATGAGCATTAAAGTCGCCAACAATGATCCATTTCTTACTTGTTAAATTTGTATTCTTCATCCAGTCTGTATTATCCTCTGGGGGAGAGTTTGTATGTTGAATCTGGTGAACCCCCTCTGGAGCTAAGGAGGTTGTGTCTTTCCATGAATTACTATCTGAAACTGAGGGCTAATCCAGAAAACCCTGCCTATGATATTGTCATGAACCCGCCTTTAGAGCCAAATATGATCTAAAGCCAAATGAGATTCCTCCACTGGGTATTCGCATTTTGCCCCACTTTGGGGCAGCTGGCATTGACCTTGATGCTGCTGATGACGGTCCATTACAGACTGATGTACCTCCCTGGAAAGTCGCCAATCCAGAGATTAATTTATATTTAACTCAATTTCGAAAGGAGGTCACCTCGAGTGCTGCATATAAACAACTTTATCTTGGGCAATGTGAATTTTATAAAGATTTTATCAAGATTTTTACAGATGGTTCTAAAAAAGGTGAGAGGGCTGCAGCTGCCATTGTGTGTGATAACAATTTTCAGGAGCCTACTTTGTTAAGATTGCGGGATTGGTCGTCTGTTTATACTGCTGAAC
Organism: Conus canariensis; assembly: GCA_033310375.1. Taxonomy (NCBI): domain Eukaryota; kingdom Metazoa; phylum Mollusca; class Gastropoda; order Neogastropoda; family Conidae; genus Conus; species Conus canariensis. The sequence goes on along the minus strand of CM065738.1, from coordinate 50,659,652 downwards.
TGAAGGCTTTAAATCTGGCCCTCAGTGCGGTGTCCAGGTCAGATCAGAATGATTTCCTTATTTTATCGGATTCATTGTCGGCATTGTCGGCTTTATCGACAAGAGAAGTTTCACATCCAGTTTTGGCTGATATTCATGATCTTCATACTCAGCTTGTCTCTTCGGGAAAGCATATAGTTTTCTTGTGGGTCCCCAGCCACATGGGAATCTATGGTAACTCAGTGGTGGACAAAGCAGCCAAACAAGCTCTCGGTGCAAGTCTTTCCAGGAGGCCTATGTAGTTTGTTCCTCACTCTGATCTACGTCATAAATCTAGTTTGTATTGTCGTGAACTGTGGCAGAGTGAATGATGTAATCAAATTCATAATAAATTGTTTAAAATTTGCCCAGATTTAACCAATCCTTTCCCATCGGTGGTACGTAACCGTAAAGAGAATCGGTTTTGTCACGGTTACATATTGGGCACAGCTATATAACGCACAGTTGGATGCTCAGAAGGGAAGACCCCCCACGGTGTGTTGCGTGTGACAGCTTGTTCAGTGTTAATCATTTTTTGACAGAATGTGCTGATTTGATGTGTATCAGAGAGAAGTTCTTTTCCACCAGTGATTTATCAGTTCTTTTTCGTCAGATTTCAGTAGATCTTATTTTTTTCTTTTTTGAAAGAGGTAAACTTATTTTATAAAATATAGTGTTTTAATAATGTATACAGGTGTCGTCGGAGTTGAACAGATAATTGTGCTTTTGTCCTCATAAATTTTAAGCGATGTGTTAAATACTAGTGTGGGTATTTGTATCTAGAGACTTAGATATGATAGCTGAGGTCCTGATTTGGCTCCTAGTAGTCCGCTGGACCCTATAAACACTAACTAACTAACTAACTAACATTATCCTCTTGGGGTCCATTAGGATAATATACAGAAAGTATATTGTAAACTGAGTCTTTGTTCACTTTGATTGCAGCACCTGTAGCAAATATACCTTCATCTTCCTGCGGCACCGGAAATGGAACGATCCTAGTAAATTCCAGGTCCCGTCTGATATATAGCGCAGTCTGGACTTTTTTGTTTGATTCACTGACTGTGTAAAGTGGAGGGTAAAAATAATTCTCCAGATTAGGTAGTCTGTGCTTTTCCACATTCAGAGACTGAAGTGCTAGCACAGAGTGGTTTCCCTCCAGAACATGATTTTCAAAAGATAATAAATTACTGGGAAGTGATCTGGCATTCCATTGAAATATTTTGAAACAATCATTTGCTTAGCTTTCATGGCAGACTGCAAGTTGTAACATAACTGCTGTTATGCAAATTATAGGCTTTCACGGCACATTCTCCACCAAACAAGATTGATTGATATTGAGAGTGACCTATTACAGTAGTAATAAATACGAAATAGCCCACACTGGGGAACATCTTCTTAACAAATAAACTATACATTCAAAGAAAACACGAAAAGAACAATGCTATGAAAACAATAAACCAATGTCTGAATAGCGCACTACTAAGTATACTGACTATGGGAACGATGAAGGCTATGAACACTCGTTATTCAGGGAACTTGTATGTCTCCAAAGTGCAGGTCTGACCTCAATTAACACTTGCAATGATGAATGTGGTGTGCCTTCACAAAACAGAATATCCAGATATATCTAACACACAAGCCAACATAATGTATACATTTATACACAGGCATACATACAGCCACACACAAAGACACGCCGCACACACACACACACACACACACACACACACACACACACACACACACGTTCTCATCAGTGCATAACACACACACACACACACACACACACACGCACGCACCTACACACACACACACACACACACACACACACACACACACACACAGATGCTTCCCTTAGATGAATACAGAGAGTTAGCGTGTTGTAAACTTGTTATCAAGAGTACAACTAATAAAACGCACATTAGATCTGAAATAAAAATGAGGTCAGATATTGATTTTCCTAAAAGAGCAAAATCTATAGCTTCTCAAAAAACACTGGCAACGTACACGTCAAAAAGTATTACTGATTCTGGAGTTTCAATCGATAACGATGCTCTATCCATTAGACCGTTATTTTCTCCTATACCACCATGGGAGCTTAATAAAGCACATTTTGATATTGAACATACTAATATGAAAAAAGATGAAAACATAAACATGTTAGCAAGCTGTATCAAATGCCATATTGAAAAGAACTATTCAAATTATTTGAAAATATACACAGACGGTTCGTGCATTGATAAACAAACAGGTTGTGCATTCTTAATACCAGACTTAAGAGTAGAGAAATCATTTTATATCGGAATTAACAAATCGATATTTACAGCAGAATTAACAGGGATACTCCTGGCTTTAAATTATCTTTTAAACTTTCCAAAAACAATATTTCAAATTCTGTTCTGTGTTGATTCTAAATCAGCTCTTCAGGCATTAAAAGTTTCTCAATTGCACACAAGACCTGAAATGGTCATAGAGATAATTTGTATGATACACATGTTGATTGCAAGAGGAACCCATGTAGTTTTTTGTTGGATTCCTTCACATTGTTCTTTTCATTATAATGAAAAAGTAGACAGGGCAGCTAAACGTGGAGCCAAAAATAGTTTTGGTTCAGAACTGTTTGATTTCCCCTTATCAGTACATGAACAGTGTAACTTAGTTAAGTCGCATATCTGGAAAGCTTTCGAATATAGTATGGTAGATCACGTTCATAAAGAACAGTTTGATATTAAAAGAATCAAAGAGAATTTTAATCTTAATAGAAAATTACTCTCATTAATGCACAGGTGGAAACTTAATGCATTTAAAACAAAATATGTAAAAAACGTAGTTTGCGTATGTGGAAACAAAATTACTCCAATTCATATTGTTTCATGCAATGATATGAAAAAAATCATTCCAGTATTGAAGCAAAATACTGTGCAGGCCATTTTTCAGTCACCAGCTTTAACGTACGAATTCTTTGTACACTTAGAGCGCACCCCTATTGGAAAATACTTATAATATTTTTATTAACTTTATTTGCGGGGGATAAGAAAGGAAGGGGGGTGGGGTGGATAAAATGGGGGGGGGGGGGGGGGGGAAGCAAAGGATTTTGTTTGTTTGTTTATTCTTTTTTTCCTTTTTTTTCCCCTTTTTTCTTTAGTACTGTCATCCGTTTTGACTTTAATTGATAAGTTAGTTGTTGGTTATAAGTATTTTGTTTCATGTTAATCTTCACTTATGACTTGTGTAAAGATATTCACACACTTACACATCCACAACTCTCTCACTCACACACACAGGCACACATACTCACACACACACGCACACACACACACACACACACGCACACGCGCGCGCGCACACACTCACACGCACACACACATTCGCGTGCACGTGCACCCATACATATACACATACACACATTATGTGCACGCTCGCAATTACTTCCGTACACATTCACTTTTTTTTTTTTTTTTTTTGGTCTAATATCACGAATAGTGGATAGACGTTAAATGAAGGACACACACACACACACACACACACACACACACACACACACACACACACATTCACATATTAACTACAGCTCAAAATATACATTGTCAAGGCAGTCACCAGTGGGGGTACCAAAAACCCCTCCAGTCAAAGAACCCCATATGCGGCTGAAAGTACGATTTGGAACGTCGCTTGGGCTGATTCCAGAAAAGACCGTGAAGATGTCTGCCCAAGTTTCCGGCCAGCACTGACGCTCCTCGTTGGTTGGGGTGAAGCTGATCCCGGAGACCTCTCGGCTGTAGGTTCTCGTGGCTGATGAAAGAGATATTCTTGTTCTCCACCAGCTCGGCGAACACCAAGGCGTTATAAAGGTCTCTTTTTGCATTCAGGGAAGGATCTTTGACTGGCGAAATTTTGCTAATAACAACTTTCACTTTCTGATGCTCAGACTGTAACTTGCGCACGGCAGCAACAAAAGCTTCACTGGCAGCCTGAGGGGTCTTGTTTCTCAGGGTGTTGATGCCACAGTGCAACACGACAGCATCGAGTTCTTGGTAAGCGTTTATAGCAGATCTAGCAGCTCTTTCAATATCATCCATGGACAGGCATTTACGTTTGATGACACGAAGTCCATAGGAAAGACCATGCCTACGTGCCTGCACCCCATTCAGTACAGAATCGTGCAGGATGGCAATACCAGGAAGATCTTTTTCTGTCTGGAGGTACTTTTCAGACTTTGATCCAGCATTTCGAACTTCAGTAATGACTTTTTTCTTTTTTTGAGAGGATGACGCCGACGGCATTACGTCATCGGAAGTATCTGCATCAGAAACCGCGTTCTTTTCCCTCACTGCAGGCAAGTGGGTGGTTTTTGGCTTCTTTGCCCTCCTTCGGTCCACTATTATCTGCATTTCAGATAAGTCTTTATTCAATGGAAGGGTAACACTAGCAGATGTTTTAACAGCATCAGAGTAGAGTATATTCTTCTGAACGGGCTGCACTATTTTTACCGCCCCTTTCCCTTCCGACACATTATCTTTGCCCTCCAGCGGACGAAAGGCCTAGGAGCAGGCAATACAAATAAATGTGCCTTTGAGAGGGATTACGATGGTTCCCTCAGGCAGCTAGTGAAGGGTTTCTCGTATTTATAATATATTCCCCCATTTTATTCTTCTTCAATTTTTTTTTTTTTTTTTTTTTTGAATTTCAAATCTTTGCCAAGTCATTACTATAACGACTGAAGAATTGTTAACCTGCACTTGTTTTCCTCCACTACTTCATTGTTCAGCATTATATTGTTTGGTCAATCAGTGGGAGATTGCATCTCTTAGGAGATCCAAGTAAAGGTTGTTCTGTACAATTCTTAGCCACTCACAATGCTTGGGTTATTGAACAGCAGAGCTGACCACTCAGACTGTTCCATATCTTTTGATCTCCCTTGCATCCTTGAATGGATCCTCAAGCATAGGCTCAAAGATTGTCCCCTACATTTTATACTGTTTGAATAATGCTTTTAGTTTTTCAGCAACTTTTTTTCCCTCTCCACTTTTGTTTTGTTCCATTTACTACCCTTCGCTGGCTGCTTTGAGGGTGCTGTTGGAGTCTTTTTTTGAATCCTTGGTGGTGAGAACACCACAGAATCATGGACTGTGGTGTGTCTCTATTTGACACCAAGAGCACAGACACAATCAGCTGTGTCTCCCTGATGAGTCCGATCCAGCGGACGAAAGGCCTAGGAGCAGGCAATACAAATAAATGTGCCTTTGAGAGGGATTACGATGGTTCCCTCAGGCAGCTAGTGAAGGGTTTCTCGTATTTATAATATATTCCCCCATTTTATTCTTCTTCAATTTTTTTTTTTTTTTTTTTTTTTGAATTTCAAATCTTTGCCAAGTCATTACTATAACGACTGAAGAATTGTTAACCTGCACTTGTTTTCCTCCACTACTTCATTGACACATTATCTTTTCTCAGATTCACAATAATATTGGACAG
>CM065738.1:50631656-50649156 GCA_033310375.1 Conus canariensis | reverse complement strand
ATGAGATATCAGTAAAGACTTTGCTTAAGGCAGTTGTCAGTGCAACGCCTCGCTAAATACCTGGGTTGTCGTCTTGTGAAGAGAAATTACTATGGTGTTTGACCAGTTATTTGATAATAAAGCGTACGTCCTTAGCCTGTCTGGGAAAAAAGCACCTGAAAAAAGGAAAAACAGATTAAATATTAACTTAACGCAGGTTAAAAAAACAAAAAAAAACTGTGGAATACTGAGTTTCGTTTTTGTACTCCCAGTTCTTATAGAACAGGGAATGGGAACGAAGAAATGCTGTGTGTGTGTGTGTGTGTGTGTGTGTGTGTGTGTGTGGTGTGTGAGTGTGTGTGTGTGTGTGTGTGTGTGTGTGTGTGTGTGTGTGTGTGTGTGGGGTGTGTGTGTGTGTCCGTCCGTGGTCAAAATGTGTTCCACTCCTCTAGACAAAACTACTGGGCCGATCTTTCTGAAAAATTGTAGGTATGTTCATTATGAGTCAAGGATGATGCCCGATGTTTTGTTTACCGTTATAGCTGTTACTAAAAGGCTGAAGGGAAGGTCGCTCGCCTGGCAGGCTGAGCGTTCTGAGCTCCGCATTGTTTTGCTTTTTTCTTGTGATCTACAGTGTGTCAGACTTTGATTGTTGTTGTGGTGCTGCATTGTGGAGTGGAGCAACTCTGTGTGGACATTTTTTTAATCCTGCGGACAGCAGATTGTTTATATTCTGGTTTTTATTTTTCGCATGGATGACTGTCTTGAAAGAGCAATGGCCGCAACTCAACACTTCCTACACAGATCGCTGCACGTGCAACACGGTCGTACGATCCCTGTCACGGAAGGTGAGTCACGTCACCACAACACACCTGTGTGCCAGTGTCAGAGGGGGCCATTCTGCCCTACTGTCAAAACTTTGCCGCACGTGCAAAACGGACAACAACGCCCACCTGTCGCCATATATGGTGACCCATTTCGCATATATACAAGGGCCGAGATGTTATCAATGAACCCTGCACCCCTGACCCCTGACCTGACCTCCCGTTTGCGACAGGCAGGAATTGGATTTGCCTTGCCCCGAAGGAAACTCAAACGTGGAGGAAGACGGAAGCGGAGAACTATTTCATTGTTTCTCTCATTCATCCACTGAGAAACACAACACCACAGACCGACTGTCTTCCGTGAACACTGAATGCTGTGATGGGGAATTCCCGGTCCACGCCACTCCCCCTCACACACCAGAGATGTCAGCCACCGTCATTGTGGTCGTCAACGGCACCATGCGGACCTGCTGGCACCGCCCCTACCACTGGATCTCCTGCCCCACGCCACTGCTCTACTAAAAGACGTCTAGAGAATGGACATTTACAGAAAGGAAACGTAATCGAAATTCGACCGAGCATTTCTTGCCATGTGTCTCAATGTATAAAACTCTGTTTGTTCAATGCCCAGTCTATCGGGAAAAAAACTGAAAAGAGCAGCGATTTCTGACTTTATCATTGAAAATGATGTTGATTTCATGTTTCTTACGGAGTCTTGGTTAAAAACGCATGGTGACGAGTCCAAGTGTGCCGACATCACCCCCACAGGTTACGCGATAAAATCCTTTCCTCGTGTTTCACGTGGTGGTGGTCTGGCTATCATTTTAAGAGAGTCTTACAACACATGTGTTACTATTACAAATTCTTTTCCATTTGCGCATGATAGTTTCGAACTTGTTGTCATGTCACTGTCGCTGTCACAATTACACGTTAACTTCTGTTTGTTGTACCGCCCCCCTCCAAGCAAAACCAATAGGATGACTGATGCCCTCTTTCACCAACAGTTTCCAGACTTTCTCGCCTATTGTAACGTGAGCAGGGGAAAGTCTGTAATCCTAGGGGATTTTAATTTTCATTACGACGTAGAGCAACAGGTAGCCAGGTTGAAAGACATGTTGACACAGTTCGATCTGGTACAGCTTGTGACTGAACCCACACACAGGTCAGGTCATATCATTGACTGGGTTGTTGACAGTCAGTCTGACCCCCTTGTTCAGTCGACTAGTGTCTCCCACTACCTCACCTCTGATCACATGTCAGTTGTTTGTGAACTTAATATTAAAAAGCCTGTATTCCCCTCCACAGTAGTTCAGCGCAGGAATATTCGTGCCATTGACAGATCATTGTTTAGGTCTGATTTTGAGAATACTCTGTCCGACACCCGTGACATTACTGTCAGTGACTATAACACACGTCTCAGTGCATTGCTTGATAGACATGCCCCAGAGACCCCTAAACGTGTGCCCACCAACAAGAAAGCTAAACCGTGGATCACTCCAGTGCTGCGTGAAGCCAAGCGTGCTCGTCGATGTGCGGAGCGTGCCTGGCGGAAGACTGGTCTCACAGTACACAAGCAGATTTTCACACATAAGAAGGATGAGGTAAACTGCTTACTTCTTGAAGCAAAACAAGATTTCTATTCTTCCAAAATCAATGAAAGTCAGACTTGTAAAGAACTGTTTGCGATAACTAACTCTGCTGGGAAAGATCAACACGTCCCCCCTCCCTAGCAACATTCCTCATACCGAACTTGCCCAATCGTTCAGCGACTTTTTCAACAGGAAAATCCAATTAATCAGACAGAACATTGACAGCATGCAGACTTCTCATGTTCCCACAACCTGTCCTGATGTTGAAACATCCCTTGCTTGCTTTTCACCAGTGTCTGAAGACACAGTGAGTAAGATCCTGAAAGATATGCCCCACAAAACTTGTGAACTGGATCCGATACCCACATCACTTCTGTTTGAGAACTCGGATCTCTTCATTCCCGTTCTTACCCGCCTTGTCAATGAGTCTGTTCAGTCTGGTGAGTTTCCAAAGGAACACAAGCTCGCTCTTGTCAGGCCTCTACTGAAAAGGGCTGGTATGGACCCAAATCAGCTGAAAAACTACCATCCAGTCTCAAATCTTCCCTTTGTTTCCAAACTCATAGAGAGAGTTGTTCTCTCACAACTCCTATCCCATCTCGAGATTAACTGTCTTCAAATCCCCTTCAGTCTGCCTATCGTGCTGTCACAGTACCGAAACTGCTCTTCTTCATGTTGTAAATGATCTCCTTGTCGCTGCCGATGAACAAAAGGTCTCTATCCTTGCTCTACTCGATCTAGCCGCTGCTTTCGACAGAATTGATCACTCCATTCTTGTGCAACGTCTGCAGCACTATTTCGGCGTTACAGGAACAGCCCTTCAATGGTTCAAGTCATACCTGTCAGATAGACACCAGTCAGTCGTCAACAACGTCAGATCTCCTTTAGCCAAGCTGGAATCTGGGGTTCCACAGGGCTCCGTCCTTGGACCTGTACTCTTTGTAATGTACACGAATCCTCTCTCTCAGATCTTGAAACTCACTCCTGTCCTCACCAGATGTTTGCCAACGACACCCAGCTAAGACGCTCGGGGAATGCCTCTGATCTCGACCAAATGAAGGGCGAATTGTCTGAATGTGTGTCCGTCGTTCGGGACTGGATGGCTGAAAACAAACTTCAGCTAAACCATGACAAATCTGAAGCCTTATTGTTCAGCTTACCAGGAGCAAAAACACCCGCTCTTTCTGTAAATTCTTCACTTCTGATCTGCAGTGCTGTTATTCCCTTCTCAGAAAAGGTTAAAAACCTTGATGTCTTTATCGATAGCGATCTTGATATGAAGGCACAGGTGAACCATGTCTGTAAAATATGCTTTCTGGAAATTAGACGTATAGGTGCTATCCGACATCTCCTTACCACTGAAGCAACCAAAACTCTCACCACTTCTCTCGTGCTTTCGCGTCTCGATTACTGTAATTCTCTACTAGTAGGCCTTCCCGACTACCTCACCAAAAAACTTCAGCACGTTCAAAACTGTGCAGCTAGACTAATCCTCAAAGCTCCCTTCAAAGAACACGCTCAACTATTATTACGCAGACTTCACTGGTTGCCGGTCAAAGCCAGGGTGACATATAAAATCGCATGCCTCTGTTTCAATGCTGTTAAAACTGGAACTCCAGCCTATCTGTCTGAACTTCTAAACTCATACTGCCCAGCTAGAACACTTCGCTCGTCTTCTGACTCGTTGCTCCTGGTTCCTCCCAGGTTCAAATGCAAAAGAAGGGGGGATCGTTCCTTCTCCTTCCTGGCTCCTAAAACTTGGAATTCTCTTCCACGCGACATAAGGCACTGTGACTCTTTTCCAGTTTTTAAAACGAAACTAAAAACTCATCTTTTTACCGTCTATTTCGGCTGATAATTCAAAAGTCCCGGTCATACACAGATGTCAGTTTGTGTGAGTGCGTGTGTGCGAAGGTGCGCGTGAGTGGTTGTGCGTGTCTGCTTTCCCGTGTGTGCTGTGCGTATCTGCTTCCCCGTGCCTGAGTATGCGGTTTGTGTGCGTGTGCGTGTGTGTGCGTGTGTGTGTGTGTGTGTGTGTGTGTGTGTGTGTGTGTGTGTGTGTGTGTGTGTGTGTGTGAGTGCGTGCGCGCGTGTGCGTGTGTGCGTGCGTGTTTTCGTTAGTCCTTGTATTGTAAAGCGCTTAGATCTAATCTAGGATTTGCGCTATAGAAATATTCATTATTAACGGCTCTAACGGCCTGTAACGGTTTTCTTCTTCGTGGAATATCTCAGCAAGTACTTGGCCGATCTTTGTGAAAATTAGCAGGTATGTTCATTACGGGTGAAGAATAATGCCCAATGTTTAGTTTACCGTTACAACCGTTACTAACGGCTGTAACGGCCTGTAACAGTGTTTCTTCTTCTTGGAATATCTAAGAAAGTACTTGGCCGATCTTTGTGAAAATTAGCAGGTATGTTCATTATGGGTCCCGGATGATGCCCGATGTTTTAGTTTGCCGTTACATCCGTTACTAACGGCTATAAGGGCCTGTAACTGTTTTTCTTCTTTATGGAATATCTCAGAAAGTACTTGGCCGATCTTTGTGAAAATTAGCAGGTATGTTCACTATGGGTCACGGATGATGTCCGATGTGTCAGTTTACCGTTATAGCCGTTACTAACGGCTAAAACGGCCCATAACAGTTTTTCTTCTTTATGGGATATCTTAGAAAGCACTTTGTCGACAGTTCTGAAAATTTGTATGTTCGTTATGGGTCACGGATGATACCCGATGTTTTAGGTTACCGTTATAGCCGTTACTAACGGCTATAACTGCCCATAACTGTTTTTCTTCTTTATGGAATATCTCAGAAAGTACTTGGCCAATCTTTCTGAAAATTTGTAGGTATGTTCATTATGGGAGGCGCATCATGCCCGGCGTTTTAGTGTACCATTATAGCCGTTACTAACGGCTACAACGGCCCATAACGGTTTTTCTTCTTTATGGAATATCTCAGAAAGTATTTGGCCAATCTTTCTGAAAATTTGTAGATATGTTCATTATGGGTCATGGATGATACCCAATGTTTTAGTTTACCGTTATAGCCGTTACTAACGGTTATAGCGGCCTATAAAGGTTCTTCTTTTTATAGAATATCTTGGATAGTATGTGGCCGATACTTCTGAAAGTCTGTAGGTATGTTCATTATGGGTCACGAATGATGCCCGATGTTTACGTTTACCGTTATAGCCGTTACTAACGGCCGATAATGGTTTTCTTCTTTATGGAAAATGTCAGAAAGCACTTGGCCGATCTTCCTGAAAATGTGTAAGTATGTTCATTATAGGTCACAGATGATGGCCGATGTTTATCAGAATAGCCATTACTAGCGGTTACACCATCCCAAGACGGGTTTTCCTCTTTATGGAATATCTGACGCGCATTCAGGATAAGCTGGGAGTACCTTTATATGCTTTGCATTTTGTTCTTTTTTTCATTGAGTATCTTTCTCCTCTTTTCATTTCTTCTCTTCTTTTGTTGTCATACTTTTTCCACAAGTAAACACATACCTAACTAGTGAAATCTTGTGTGAAGAATTCTTCAATAAGTTTCGTGTATTGGAATGCCATTGCATTATTTCAGTTCTTTCTTCAACTTCCCGTTACCAATCCAAACAGGAATCAGGAACCCCATTTGTTCTGATGACATCCCCGTCATCTGGCTACATGACAATGGCAGCAAATCTGAGTCGTGAGGGCCCTGTACATGTATGGGGATCCATATCTGTTCCAAGTGGGAATGTAGTGATGGTCAGTTTTACAGAAAGCACGTCACGTCCCACCCATGTCATATTATATCAACATTTCAGGATATATGACAAGTCTGCTAGTCATTTTAGACAAGAGAAGATAATGGTATGGGAGAGATTTGAAGACATTATATCAGATTATGCCCATATTTTAAATGCAACAAAACTGAGTATTCAAATTAGGCGAACATCTTGCACCATGGCTTTTTGCTTTCGACTTTTCTTTTCTTTCTTTCCTTACAGCGCAGCATCTGACATTTTGTCTGGCGGTTTATGGAACTGTTCAGTGAAACATTATGCCAGTTTTCGTCACCACGTGGATTGTAATTGGAAGACCGAGTGTGAGGATGGACGGGACGAAGCAGGACACTGTCCCTTCAGCAGTCCTGAGTGTCAGGGGATGGTGGCTCTGTGTGGACGTTGTTACACATTTCGTCCAAATAGTGAAGACTGTCACAGCTTAAAGGGCGAAGTAAGTTTTCCTGTTTGTATCCATGACTGGGTTTCTGTGTTTACGAAAATGATAGCACTGCATTTCCGCAGGGTTTATGGTCACAAGGTTGGTGTGATCAAGGGTGATATGTCACTGCCTGCTATGTATAGACATGTCTTGTTTCATAAAAGACTTGTACTTCATCATAGTAGAAAGAAACTCGTGGAGAGCGTGGCAGCAGAGAGTCCTCAGAAGAGAAGCCCCCTTCAAGCAAGTGTTTCGGCCCTTATCTCCTGACACTCTAGGGGGGTTGGGCCACACCCGGTTCATGACTCCGGATGTCCCTCTGCTGCCCCTTTTTTTCCCATCTTGGGACGAGCCATGGCTGGGATTCGAACCCATGACCCTCTGGACATGCTCATTTTCCACTTAATGACTCGCGCTTTAACCACTGAGCCACAGGGACACCTGATATTTGTAGGGAAATTAAGCCTTATGAAGTTCACTTTTGTTCCTCCTTGACCAGATCCAGCTTGAACACCTCTCTGCCGCTTCTGCCATTGCTTTCAGGGCTCTGGTTTTTTCCTTCCCTGCAACTGAGAGCTGTTTCATGAGGCTGTATGCAGACGTTCCTACAAACCCCCTAGCTCCAATTTCTGCAGTGAGGACTTTGACCTGATAGCCTTCTCTCCTCAGGCTGTTTGCCAGATCAGCATACTTTTCAGTCTTGTAGATTTGTGCTGCCTCCATTCTGTTCTCATATGGCACCGTGAGCTCGATCATGATCAGCTGCTTGGTTGACTTAGAGTGGACTACTATGTCTGGTCTCATGCCACTCTTGCTGATGATCTCTGGGTGACTCTTCCATTCTGGGAGGTCTGCAGTGCACTCCCAGTCATCTGCCCCGTCCAGCAGACTCTGCCTGCATGTTTCGAGTGGCACTGTTGTTCTTGGCCATGATTTGCTGCCTCCTGCCGTGAAGAATGTTGCGGGTGCTTTTGGAGTCCTGATTTTCCCTTTTGTGGTGTTGGTACTAGCCCAGACTACTTGTACAATTTCTTTGAGCACTTGGTTGTGCCTCCATGTGTACCTTCCTTGAGCCAGGGCTACTTTACATGAGCTTAGGACATGCTCCACTGTTTGTTTTTCATGGCAGAGGGGGCATGCAGGATCGTCTGTTTTCCCCCACTTCACCAGGTTTGCATTTGAGGGCAGAAGGTCATATGCAGATCTGAGAATGAAGCTGATCCTGAGAGGGGCCATGTGCCAAATGTCATTCCAAGTGAGACTTCTTTGGAGTGCATTCTCCCACGTTGTCCATTGCCCTTGCTGGCTCTGCTGGACTGCTTTTTGGAGTCTTTTTTGGTCTTCTTCTTTTCTCATCTCCTGAATCATCATGTCTCTTTTGGCTTTTCCTTTGGCCTTTGACCACCATTCAGTTTTGGTCACCCCCAGTCCCTGTCTGTTGGTCTGTGTGTGTCCTGTTATTTCTCTGATCTTGAGACTTTCTTTTGCAGAATCCATCGCCTCTTGAACTTTCCATTTTCTGCCTGTCTTCAGCTGGGGCTTAATTGCTTCTACCACCTTGTCTCCTGAGTCCTCCAGCATGCTTTGAAGTCTGATCTTCCCTGCTTTGTATTCCTCCAGGATGGATTTCAGGGGTAGTTTCAGCTTTGCTTGGCGACAGTACAGCGCTATGTCAGTCAGACAGGGTGGGACACCAAGCCATTTCCTTGTGAACTTGTTGATTTTGGCTTCCATTGCCTCCACTATGCTGGTGCAGATGTCGTATATCATCAGAGGCCATAGCAGCTTTGGTATCAGCATGAACTGCAGACACCAGACCTTGTATTTGCCAGGGAGCCCACACTGGTCAATGGTCTCCAAGCCTTCCTCCGCCATCTGCTTGGTTTCTTTTGCTCTTTGTGTGTCTTTCAGCGTATCATCATACCATCTTCCAAGGCTCTTGACTGGTTCTTCTGTGACTGTTGGAATGGCCTGGTTGGCAACACTGAAGACCACAGATCCGGCCACTTTTCCTTTCCTCAGTGAGAGACTCCGTGATTTCTTTGGCTTGAACTTCATTCTGGATGAGGCAACTATGTCGTCCAGCCTCTCCAGCACATGACGTGTCTCGTCTTCTCTGGATGAAATCACTGTAGTGTCATCCATGAAGGCCTTGAGAGGAGGCATCTTGTATCCATCACCAAGGTCTGTTTGTCTCGCGTTGTTTGTTGCTGCTTTCAAGATGAGTTCCATTGCCAGCACGAACAGTATTGGGGAAATTGCACAGCCCATTGCAATACCCACTTCCAAATTGATCCAGTCTGTTGTGTACTCCTTGGTAGAGAACCGCATTGAGAAGCCATTGAAGTACTTCTTGAGCATGTCGCGGATGTTCTTTGGCACATGGTACATCTCAAGAGCCAACTGTATCATCTCATGGGGCACAGATCCATATGCGTTTGCCAGATCAAGCCACACTACGTCCAGGTCTCTCTTTTCTGTTTTTGCTTTTTGGATTGCGTCCCAGATCATTGTGGCGTGTTCTACACAGCCAGCCACGCCTGGGATGCCACCTTTCTGGACTGACACATCCAAGTACTTGTTTTCCATCAGGTACTTGGTCAGCCTTGCTGCCATGACAGAGAAGAAGATTTTCCCTTCGACGTTCAGTAGTGATATTGGCCTGAACTGGCTAATGTCACTTGAGTTTTGCTCTTTGGGGATGTACACACCATCTGCCGTCATCCACTGGCCGCTGATCTTCTGGTTTCTCCAAGCCGATCGCAGCAGCCTGTGGAGCCACTCCAGCACCTTGGGACATTTCTTGTAAAGCTGGTAAGGTATTCCGTTTGGCCCTGGTGATGATTTGGCTCTGGCTTTGTCGACCACCTTCTTGATTTCCGCCAACGTTGGAGGCTTGCCATTGAACTGTTCCTCAGGGTTGGTTGGCCACACCAGACCTTGAATGTCGAGTGGTGCTTTGCTCTGTGGGTCAGAGTATGTTTTCCTCAGATGCTGCTCAAGAACTCCTTTGTCCACACTTAGGGTCCCAGATTTTGGCTGCTCAAACAGTGTTCTGGCAAACTGGAAGGGGTCTCTGAAGAAGCGCTCTTGTGTCTTCTTCTTTTTGCTCTTCCTCTTCCTCGCAGATTCCGCTTTGCTGAGGGCACTGTGTTTTTCTTTCAGGTTTTTCCACAGTTTTTCCAAGCCTTGTTTTTCAGCTGGCAGTGCGGTCTTCATTTGCATCTTGAGTTTTTTCTTTTGGACCCTGATCTTGTCCATCTTTTCTTGGCGTCTGGATTTCTTTGGAGGTGTTTTCTCTTTGGGTAGTTTTGCTCCATAGGCGTCTCTACATGTGGCATACACAATGTCCCCATATGTGGCTAGTTTGTGTTCCAGGGTGCTTTTCCCTATCAGTGCATCGAGTCTTTGGACGATTTTTGCATCCAGTTTCTCCCAATCTTCAGTTTCGTTTGCTCGTGGCAGGTTGAGTTTCAGGCGCCTGGCATCGAGGGCCTGTGCAAATTCCTCATCCGAACCAACAGCGTGGATGTCCTTGGCACTGTGGTTTAAATCCTGGCCTTGGTCTTCCGACGTCTTATCTGCTGATGCAGTGCGCTGCTGCTCATTCAGATGAGTCTTCACACATCCCATCTTTGTTCTGTGGATCTTCATGCCACGGGTGGTAGCGAAACGCTTTCCACAGACACATGGATATTCCATTTGGTCCATGTTCATAGTCCGTTTGGGATTTGCAGTCATGATTGGTTGAGCACCGATGGATTCATCATTCTCTCCCCCTTTCGGTGAATCCTGGGAGCATCTTTTCCTTTTATTTTTAGTAGCCACATGTTTAAGGCAAAGTGGGGAGCCAGCCCACAGAGCCCTTGGTTCTGGTCTTTCCCAGTTACATTTAACTCCCTCATTATTGTGGCATTTGTTGGAAAAAAGATGTGCTTTGCTGTCATTTCTATTATCCACCAAAATTATGTCTGCATGGCTGTATTGAGAAGAAAAGTAGTTTGTGAGTTCAGAGCAAATACGACTGATGAGCAGTCACATTACCTGGAACCAATAGTTTTAAACACGAGTCAGGTTGGATTGTTTTGGCGACAAGACTTTATGACAGTTTGCCATGATGGCCAAGTGACGTACATATTCCTCACGTGTGGCTTCCATCAGTTGACAGTGTGTGGCCAACAGCGCACATCGTGTTATTTTTCTGATCGTTCATCGTATGTAAGTGAACGACATTTATCAAATCACCACACCATTTTAATCCCCACATTTACGTGCAGTGATGGCTTCATAACATTGTCATACAATCTGGTATGCAATTTTATACACGATTGCCAGGACAACAGTGATGAGTCTGTCTGCCAGCATCCTGTTTGTATTCACACCTTTACATGCAGTAATGGCCAATGTCTTTCCTACGAAAAGGTGTGTGACCAAACACCACAATGTTGGGATGAATCGGACGAAGAGAAGTGCAGCTCATATACACCATGCCGTGCACATTTTCCCATGTTCCCGTCACCTGCCGCCGTCAGTTTTGATAACATCAGGCAGTTTATCTCAACTCCCATGCAAGTCAATGAATCCTGTCCTGACAGTCATTATCGTTGTCCCGGTAACTTCAATGACTGCTTGCCTGTCTACACACGATGCAATGGAATGTATGATTGTCTCGACCAAAAGGACGAAGATGAATGTGGAAACATGATATGTTCAGGATTGTTCAGATGCAGAGCATCTACAATCTGTATACACACTGACCACCTGTGTGATGGTTGGCCTCACTGTCCTATGCGTGATGATGAAATAGTGTGTGATACAAGTTGCCCTGCGCACTGTCTGTGTCAAGGTTATACCTTCCTTTGTCCCCAGCCTTTCTCTGTGGCGCTGGTTCCGTACATTCGTTATTTGGATGGGACCAGTTCTGGAATGACATTGTGTGAAATGAGCCCCACTATCTATCTTATTCATCTTATTCTTGCCCAGTGTTCTCTGATCCTCTTGCCTAGAATTCATATGTTAAATCTGAGGTTTCTTGGCCTCAGTGAGAACAAGCTGAAGCACGTAAACATGACGTCTTTTCTTGGGTTAAGTGTGTTAGAGGCTTTGTCATTGTCCAATAACCCCCTCACCTCTCTTTACTCTGACTACTCGTCCGTTGCCCAGCAAAGTGCCCTGACACTGGTTGATCTGTCATTTACGTCACTGACAGTGTTGGACACACAGGCCTTCTCTTTCTTTTCTCATATACAAAGACTGAACATAACATTCACCGCGATTCATACGATAAGTCCCAATGGATTTCAGTTCACGCCACAGTTGATGGAACTCTACATGGAAGGCAGCCCAGTGACAAAGTATCCACCTGACGTGTTGAAAGATCTTTCCTATTTGCACGTCATATCTACACAAAACTACAGATTGTGCTGCAGACAGATGCTCCCAAGTAGTTTTCATTACTCATCTTGCTATTCACCAAGAGACGAAATTTCTTCATGTGATGATTTATTACGGTCATGGTCGTACCGTGTGTTTCTGTGGCTGATCGCCTGTCTGTCACTAACAGGCAATGTCTTCTGTTTCTGTGTACGGTTGTTTGCCAGAAGCATGACTTCTTCCAGTGGATTCAGCGTGTTTGTCCTCAACCTCACGTTGGCTGACTTTCTAATGGGTGTCTATATTTCAATCATTGGAGTAGCTGACGAACATTTCCGCGGTCGATATCTCCATTATGATGACACATGGAAAAGCAGTGTGGCCTGTAAAGTGGCTGGTTTTCTGTCTCTGCTGTCCAGTGAGGTGTCAGCTCTGATCATCTGGTTGATCACCCTGGATCGATTTCTTGTCCTTCGCTTTCCGTTCAGCACCTTGCGATTTGAAAAAATGTCAGCCGCTGTGGCCTGTCTCCAGATCTGGGGAGTGGGCGTTTCACTGGCCTTGCTGCCTTTACTGCCCATGACGTCACACTGGGAATTTTATAGTCAGACAGGTATTTGTGTTCCTTTGCCCGTTACAAGGCAAGACTTCAAAGGGAGATTTTATTCTTTCAGTGTACTGATCATTCTAAACTTTATTTTATTTTTATTTATTTCTACTGGGCAAGCCTCTATCTACTGGTCAATACAGAAAAATGCATTGAAAATGAACACTACGAAAGTGGCACGGGACATGGCCATTGCCCAGAGACTAATAACTGTCGCAGTATCAGATTTCATGTGCTGGTTTCCAATTGGACTTTGTGGAATGTTAGCATCAGTCGGTACTCCCATCCCTGGAGAGGTGAACGTGGCACTGGCTATCTTCATATTGCCTTTGAACTCGGCCATCAATCCCTTCATGTACACCTTCAACACACTGGCTGAAAAACGGAGGAGATCCAACGAAGCTAAGCTTCTACAATGGCTGGAAACTAATTCTGATATTACGTCACATAGAAAATCCTGTGCATGCTGTTTGGCGGAGATTTTACACATACTTTTTTTTGTTAGGATTTGCTTAATTTTCCGCCTGCAGTTGCCTCACTTTGCAACTAAACTATGATGTTATGCAAGATGAATAAGATAAATAGTGGGATCTCTTCACACACACACACACACATGCGCGCGCGCGCGCGCACGCACGCACGCACACACACACACACACACACACACACACACACACACACATGTTGTTGTGATCGCCCAATTTTAATTTTTGTTATTTCACTGGCTTTGGACTACCATTTCAAAGGGGGAAGAGGAGTTCGAAAATTGTAATAAAACTGGGAGCAAGAGTATGAGTTTGAGGGAAAAGTAACAGGTGGAAGAAACTAAAAAAAAAAGGGGAGGAGGAAGAAGAAGAAGAAGAAGAAGAAGAAGACGAAGAAGAAGGAGAAGAAGAAGAAAGAAGAAGAAGAGAACGACAGACAATAGAAAAGTGTGACGTCAACGTAAATTATGACGTCAACTTGAAATGACATAAGAACATGATGAAAATAATAAAAGTTTTGACGGAAGAGGAGAGCAAGAACTAACGGCCGAGGCTTTGGTGTCCAGCCTAATTTATTTTGTTTTAATCGTCGTTTTCTCCGTAGTGTTACTATGTGGAGAGGCTGACTTTCAAGTTGTCTGCACCAGTCAACAGACTCTCTTACTTACATATATAACCTATGTATAGAGAAAAACTGTTTTCCAGAATGTTTCAAACAAGCAAAAGTTGTCCCGCTGTACAAAACTGGAGATCCGTCCAACCCTTGTAACTACAGACCTGTATCTGTTCTGTCAATTCTTTCAAAACCGCTCGAAAAACATATCCAAAATATTTAGTTACCCATTTAAACAATTATAATTCGATTCATCCTAAGCAGTCTGGTTTTAGGGAAAATCATTCCTGCCACACCGCGCTTATACAAATGATTGACAAATGGCTCTTGAACATTAACAACAATGAACTTACAGGAGTTTTTTTCATTGATCTAGCTAAAGCTTTTGATGTTATAAACCATTCTCTTCTAAAAAAGACCGCTTTATACGGACTCTGAAAATACACTTCAATCCATGTCCTCATTTCTTTCTGATCGAAAACAGGTAGTATGTGTTAGTTCTTCAAAATCAGATTTGCAGCCAGTAAAATATGGTGTTCCACAACGATCCGTTCTTGGTCCTTTACTCTTTTCGAACTATATAAATGATTTATCGCTACGTATTCGATGTGACTGCGAATTATTTGCTGATGACAACTCTATGCATTCTAACCACCCTTGCTTGCAGGTTGTGACACGATCTACAAGATAGTTTAAACAGTGCCGTCAAATGGACGGAAATCAATCACATGTCTCTTAATGCAAAAAAAGGAGAAAAAAACTAAATGCATAGTCATTACTAGCAGACAGAAACGTTAAAATATGCCTGCTGATTTATTTGCAATATTTGTTTCTAGTGTTAAAATCGAAGAAGTCAAAACACATAAAGTTTTGGGTGTTGTCATTGATAAACAACTTATTATGGTCCGATCACGTTGCTTACCTATCTAAAAGAATATCCAAAAAAATATTCCAGTTGTCAAAAATAAAGCATTTTCTGAATACACATGCTAGAAAACAATTCTTTCATGCCCATATACAGTCATAATAGACTATGCTTCTACTTTATGGGATTCAGCCAGCGCAAACAATTTGAAACCTTTAGCAAGACTGCATAGGGGCGCGATAAAATTAGTTCTCTTAAAATCTAGTTCATTAACTCTAAACGATTATAAATCTTTGGATATCCTTCCCCAAAGGCAAAAACTCGAATACAATAAGGCTATATTTATGCATAAAGTGGTAAATGGAAATGTACACCCCCCCCCCCCCCCCCCCCCCCCCCCGGCCATTGTAAACAGTTTCCGGACGAATGACAATAGGTACGTACACAAATTAATAATGCCTCTGCCCAGACTTGACCTTTACAAATCAAGCCTCGTGTACAGTGGTGGTACGTATTGGAACAATTTCCCTCCATTTCTGAAAGACATCTCAAGTTTTAATATTTGCTCAGTAAGTTAAAAAAGAGAGAGAGAGAGAGAGATATATATATATATATATATATATATATATATATATATATATATAATAAATTCCAAGGATAAGTACCGAGCACCATTCCAGCAACTTACAGAGCAGCTTGGTGTTGCAATGACTGCAAGAAATATTGAATTATAAACAAAGCTTGCTCTTATGTCTTAGATTGAAGAAATAGGGGGAGATAAGCATTCATATCTGCAGTGGTAGATAATTCTGCCTAACTAACAGTATGTGCTTGAGTGGGTGAATGGGGCAGTTAGGCAGAATTATCTATTGTAATTTAGTCCCTTGCGGATTCATTGCAAGAACTGGCCCTCAGCACTTGTGTCTTAAGAGGTTATCTTTTTATATTTTCTACTTTTCACAAGAAAATGTAGCTTGCTTTGCTCTTTCATGATTTTCTTTTGCTTCTTAGGTGGCACCTTTGGTTGGTTTTTGGAAAACGCAACAAACATACTACGGTATTGCACACCAGCCTTTTTCTGGGATAGCATTCTTCTTAAAACCGAAAAGGCGGAGGAGTCAAATTACCACTTTCCGCGGTCACTGAGGAGAAACAATCAGGTTTCGAAATATCGGTATCTGACCAGGAGTTATATGTTAGTGAGTTTCCTCCCCATTGGCGATTTGTCTCCCCCTTGGAGACTATAAGCTTGCTGAAGGCTCATTTTGAGAAGCATTTATTTCATTTTTTCCCCATTCACCCACTCAAGCACATACTGTTAGTTAGGCAGAATTATCTACCACTGCAGATATGAATGCTTATCTCCCCCTATTTCTTCAATCCAAGACATAAGAGCAAGCTTTGTTTATAGTTCAATATATATATATATATATATATATATATGTAAACGAAGCTTGCTCTTATATCTTAGATTGAAGAAATAGGGGGAAGATAAGCAACACCAAGCTGCTCTGTAAGTTGCTGGAATGGTGCTCGGTACTTATCCTTGGAATTTATTAGTTTATTGTGTATATATATATATATATATATATATATATATATATATATAAAACAACAACAACTGTACCAGTTTATTCCTAAATCAATTAAACGACTGAGTGAATAGAAATAAAATACTGTACAATTATAAGCCTGTGTTAGACGGAAATCTTGCACGTGTCATTTGAAGCACAGCAATAATGGGTTAAGATATTTGAATAACATGTTTTACATTGATGATATCGCTTAACTGCATTTCGTTACTTGATGTATTGTGTATATTCAAGTCTATTTGACTCTTTTTTCCCCGTTTGTCTTTGTACTTTACATTTATTTTCTTTCTCCCCCCTCCCCATCCCACCCACACCCCATAACCCCGTTTCTGCTCTCTCTCTCTCTCTCTCTCTCTCCGCTTCTCTCCACCCCTCTCTCTCTCTCTCTCTCTTTTACCCCGCCGCTTACTATGTATGTTCGTGTGTTGCTTGTTTGCGAAAATGTACAGGTGTTTGGGTGGGTGTTTGGGGAGGGGCGTTTTCTGGGCAGGGATTGTTAAAGTGGAAGTGTGTTGCGTTTCTTTGATGTTATTTCCATTTGCTGTATTTTCAAACTTTTTTGTTGTTCAGTCTCTTCTTGTTTTTTTTTTTTGTGTTTGTTTTGTTTTTTGTCGTTTGTTCATTTTTCATTTCGCAATTTGTGTTTTTTTTTTTTTAGTTTTGTTTTGTTCCCCTCTTGGGAAAAAAAGCATGAACTTGCTTATCTATTACCCTCGATAATAAAGAATTTGTCTTGTCTTGTCTTGTCTTGTCTGTCTGTCTGTCTGTCTTTGTCTCTCTCTCTGGCTTTGTCTCTCTCTGTCTGTCTCTGCCTCGCCATCTTTGTCTGTCTGCCTGCCTGTCTGCCTGTCTGTTTCTCTCTCTCTCTCTCCTCTCTCTCTCTCTCTCTCTCTCTCTCTCTGACTGTCTCACTGTTTCCGATCTGATGGAGCTGATTTTTTTTTTTTTTTGGTCAAAAAAAGATATAAGATATGCCACAGAATTTTGTGCGACCTTTGAATAAAAGTTACTCTGTGTTAGGTTTTCTTATGGGAGCAAAAAATACCCCACTTGTTTACTGTTTTTTGTGTCACAATATGTTAAACAATAAAACAAGTCCCAAGTACTTAACATTTTGAACAAGAAAAAAAGTTCCAATAATCATTATCATCTCATATCTGCAATGTGTCACATTTATGCCACAGTACAGTGAAATCTGTCCCAGTTTTCCCGGAGTCTTTACTGAGCTCTTTCTGATATATATATATATATATATATATATATATATATTATATATATATATATATATATATATATCACGTGTTAAACTAACAAACGCTTTGTCCTGTAGAACTCTCCAAGACAGCGATAACTTAAATCGCTAC
>CM065738.1:50614156-50629156 GCA_033310375.1 Conus canariensis | reverse complement strand
AGTCGCGACTTTAACACTTTCACTACTTTCTGTTCTAACATCTGCTGTCTTCGCTGTTGGACCAAGGACAGAAAGTAGAGAAATGGGTCAAAAGCAGAGGAGAGTGGTAGCAGAAACACAATCATGGTGTCATTAATTTTGTTCATGAGAGGAAGACTAAGTAGAGTCATGATCGTTACAGATCCAAAGGAAAGCCAGGTTACATTGTCCATGGTCGCTATTGTCTGCATCAGGTGGACTGAGGAATACACAGACCTTCTTGTGGGATCCAGTGTGACTCGAAATGTAGGCATTTGATTGTAAATGATCAGTTGGCTAACCACTATTGTTAAGCACATCATGAAATTCACGGTCACAAAAACAGTGAGCCATCGGAATTCTTGGGCAGAATCATATCTGTCAAATAATGCTAGGCGGCACAATCCTGACTGCCCATGAAGTCCCCAGTGTGACAAACCAGGAAGAAACGGTATGAACGAAAAAAGAATTCCAACGCACCAAACTACTATGCAAACTGATGTCAGTGACACTTCTTTTACCGTCAAGGCAGTTTTACTAAAACAAATGACAATGATATGATCCAAAGTGATGAACCCAAGGACCAAAACTGACGTTTCACAGGACAGATAGAAAAGAAACCCAGCGATCTTACAAATCACACTGCTTGTCCAGGCCTTTTCAAACTGGATGTAAGGAACATTAAGCATCTCATTAGCTGCAACCACAATGGTCACATGCAATCCCATGCATAACTTAGCACAAAGAAAATTAGCAATCATCACAAAGTTGCCTTCAAAACCTCCCTTACACACAAGTACATTGACAATGCAACTCACGCTCCCTAAGGTGGCGCACACACTGACCAACCAGAAAAAAATTCTATACAGTTCAGTTGGCATTAGCTTTACGCACGAAGGAAGTACGGAGTAAGGAGCTAAGCACTTCATCATACCCGACTGCTTTGGAAGTACGCTTTCGCAACAAAACCTGTGATTTGGCACAAGAATATTTTGTAAATGCTTAGATCCTAAAAACAAAGCCAAAGGAAATTCGTCAATAGGATTAAACCTAATGTCAACTTCAACCAAGCGTCGCATACTTCTAAATGCAACAGATCCGATGAGTTTAATTTCGGAAAACGATAAATTGACAAATTTCGTCATTGGCAGGTATACCAACAATTCATTATTTACTGCATTAAAGTTTGTTCTTGATATATCTAGCCTAATCAACGAGTGATGAATTTGGTTTTTTGATTTACCTCCTGAGTGTGACCTAAGAGGATTTCTTGCTAATAGCAACACTCTAAGATTTGCTAGCTGTAAAACATCAGACATGTCAAGGGATGTCAAGTCGTTGTCCGTAAGATCAATTAACTGCAAGTTCGGAAGCTTATACCAGAAATATTGGATAAAGAACAAGAGGATAAATCAAGATACACAAGGTGTGCATTTAGAGTAAAATCACCCAGTGACATTCCCGATCCTGTGACATCAACATAGCGGAGTTGTAAGTATGTATCAGGTGGGAACGCGTTTCTGCACAAGAACGAATGACCTTGACAGAGACAGCCTTTGGGGCAAGTCATATCACACAGCATTTCGTCATCACGCTGTGGGCACTGACCCCATCCATCACAAAGATGATCTCCATGCACACAGACTCTGGAAGTTTGACACTGGTACAGGTTCAAACAACGTACACTGTCGCAGCCTCGTTCATCTTCTCCATAAACACAGTCAGAAAACCCATTGCAGCGAGTATAGATAGGGAGACAGTATAACCATTCTGATGTGCATCGGTAATGGGTGCCAGGACAAGGCTCTTCTGGTTTCATCCTCTGCTGAGTGAAGTAACCAGTACCATCCAGGTTAGTGTAAAAGTGCTGCTTCTTCTCCCCATCTATGTCCTGAATGCAGTAGGTACATGGCTTGGGACTTTGCTGCTGGCAATCCACCTCATCCGAATCATCCACACAATCCGAATACTCATTACAACGTTGGCTGAGTGATACACATTGACCATCGTGACACAGAAAGCCGTAGCACGGAGGGTGCTCACAGAATGTTTCATCATTGTTATCTGGACAGTCCTGTCTAAAGTCACACACTAAAGTGTAATGCAGCAGCGTGAAATCATCTTTACAACTGAACATTGCATGTACACATTTCATATTTCCTCTAAAAATAGCTAACCTTTCGTTCCGCTCATCATTGGCATTTTGGAAATCAAAGGGATGCGAGTAGTTTGTTTCCGGACAGTGACTGTTAGCGTTACAATGTAAAAAGCTGTGTGTCACTGGACTGTATGTACAAATCAATAAATTCTGTTGAGTGTTTCTAAATTTGGACAAAGATGACTGTATATACGTGAATACCACTTGAGAAGGAAACGTGTCCAGTGATTGTAGCTCCATTTCGCATAGTACTGCATACATTGCTGAGAATTCACGGAGCTCGCGTAAGCCGTGTGGTGACCAGGTAACATATTTGCTTATCCTTGATGGGTTGTACATGTCAGGATGACTGGACATGAAGTTCATGCAACCATAACAGTGCGTGAAGTGGTTCAGGTTGTAGACTATGGTTTTATCAAACCACCGACGAAGCTTACCGTACATAAATGGTACAAGGTGCCAGCCTGAAGAATAACCAATCATTACGTTGAAAATAAAATAATTTCCGAGTAAATGCAGGGCATCATTCTGTTCCTGTCTACTTTTTACTGAAGCCATTCTTTGGCCTATCTTCAAGCATTTATAACCAACATGTCTTAATGCTAAAACGGAATCCAACAGGATCATTTTGTAACATTTGTCACGTGATGCCACCATCCCCTGACACTCAGGACTGCTGAAGGGGCAGTCCCCTGTTTCATCCCGTTCATCTTCACACTCTGTCTTCAGGTTACAATGCAAAAACTGCTGAAATTTCAAGTAATGACTTACAGAACAATTGAAAAGTCCACCCTGTACATTATGAGGACGGTCATTCTCAAAGAAGGAATAAAAACGCAATTTTAGAAAAACTCTGTAGTAACGAATGAATTGAATTCTAATGAATGAGGTGAGGAATACAGAAGCTGGTGTGGAACGTTCAGCACATACATGTGCACTATATTCATGAGAGGTATTGCGTTCTATATATGTCACTTTGAATGTGTTGCTTTCAGAACACGTCTCAAGACGACGTGACTGAAGAACATTGACCATGATAACACATTTACAAGGTACATTTAGTGTCTCTTCAAAATTAATCGGTCGTGGTACATATGGTACAACCATATATCCGGAATATGTTGTTACATATTCCAAAACTAGTTCTTCATTACTTTTTATCACTTGGATATCGATCGCGGCCATTGGATTGTTCAAATTAGCTGTCCAAAAGAGATTATTGAATGAAGAAATAAACATTTCTTGAAGACTATGAACATCACATTTGATCCGGAGGATCTCAAAATTCATTGCAAACATGAACATGCGTATTTTCCAGTCAGTGCTGCCACACCAATATGCCAGCCTTCGAACATGAACACGCACATACATCTCTCGTTTCACCGCCACGTGCATGTAACAGAAAACAGTGGAGGCCCCACACACCCCGTACACCATTCCCTGCCTTGCTGGAAACCGTGGTTTACCATAATTACACGATGACATATTGATCTTAAGAAACGTGCTTTCTGTGTTGTTTTGTTCCATGAGATATGCTACCCCTGGACATGCAGTGCTGATGTTTATATGTCCAGTAGTGCTGTTTGCTTTGGTGCTCACATCTGCAATGTCAGCACACAACTTACAACTCACACGTTACCTGAAAGAAACAAGACAGTACACCTTGGCAACATGGTTTCATGCCGTTTCTTTTTCTTTGTTCTAGATTCAAATATGGCAATCAATATTTTCTCATCTTATATGTCGGCTATTACCAGTGTACGCGGAATCCTCCAGTGGTACATTGAAATCTTTTTTTTTAAGAGTACCCACCTTAAATCCTCCCAGATGAGCGATTCCTTTGCAGCTAAAGAATAGTGGACAGTAAGGACATTTCCTTTGAAAAAGAACGCAATGTACAAGACCCATCTTTCTTTGGGCCAGCCACACGTATTGGTGTGGGATTCAAAATGATAGAGGAAAGCGTCAATCTCATCTTTAGACTCATCAAGAACGGGGAGCTTAGGGATGTACGGCTTTTAACAGGAGGATCTCTAGGGGAATGGAGGTCAAATTTACACTCCTGAGAATGCAACAAATAACAAGCCTGGGTTTGCTTAAGATCAATCTCAGCCTGCACTCGGAGACGTTGTTTATATGTTTCCTCTTTTAACAGAAATGACAGCACAGAGTACACAGAACAAACAAGACAACAACTCCCAGAAAAGATGTTCCCCGCCTGCCCAAGTACCTGACGACAACTGGCAAAATGAACAAACAGAAATCAACATATATTCAAGACTGGCACAGCCATTCTGATCATGAATATAGTCAAACAAGCACGTAGGCAAACAGTAAAAAATACAGATAACCTTGGTGTGATTGGTACAATAGGAAATCTTAAATAAGGCAGAGAACACTAAACAGGATTAAAGGAACAAGTAGGTCAACTCTTGCTCCCATAATGAGATAAACGCACGCTAATAGTCTAAAGGAATAATGCTTACAACACCGAAATGCTTACGTTCAGTGTAGTCTACGAACATGTTGCCACTCCTTTTATTCTTCTTGTCTCTTTCTTTCTTTTTCCTCAGTCTCCTGTTACTTAAATTCATTTTTCCTTTTCTTTTTTTTTGGTGGTTTTTCTTGTCCTTCAAATTTCAGACAGTAAAACAGTAAATATTGAACAGGCAGATTAGTTCTTGCTTCAAAATGAAATAAATACACGTACATAACTCTCAACGAATGCTGCTTCCGACAACAAACCGACTAGCAGAGAAGATAACACAGAATAACAGAACGAAGAAGGAGACAGCCCCCCCAAAACAAACAAAGAAACAAACAGACAAACAAAAGCTCCACACTTGTTCATGTACCCTGTGCCTGACACACCTACACAGCAATGACAATTGGAGAAATGAACAATCACAAACTTATATGTATTCAAGACTGGTGAAGCCGTTTCATCTTGAATATAGTCAAACAATCACATAGAGGAACATTAACAAATGCAGATCATATCGCTGTGATCGAGATGATAGAAAATCCAAAATAAGACAGAGAACAGAAAACAGTAAATAACGGATAGGTAGCTGATTTTATTCTTCCATGATGACAAAAGTACAAGCCTATATCTTCAAAACGAATACTGCTTACGAAGCCCAGTCGGCTTACACAAATGACAATACAGAGTAGACAGCACAAATAAAATCATATGTTCCAAGCTTGCTCATATACCTTTTACATTACACATCAATAAAGCAATGTCATCTGGAGAACTACACATACACAAATTAACATGTATTCAAGACGGGCACAGCCTTTCCGACATTGAATGTAGTCAAACAAACAGACAGACGAAAAGTAACAAATATAGACAATCTCGGTTTGATTTGCAGGTCAGGAAACCTTAAATGACGCAGAGAACATTCAATAGTAAAAAAAAAAAAACGAATAAGTAGGGCAAGCCTTGCTCCCATATAAAATAGACAAATGCCCATAAGTCCAAACGAACGCTGTTTACGACACCGAATTACATATCAGGAATAACAACACAGAGTATACTGGACAAACAAGGCGACATCCCCACAAGATATGCTCCAAGCTTGCCCTTATTCCCTGTATCTTGCACGTCTATACAGCAACGATAACTGGAGCAATGCACAAACACAAGTTGAGATGTATTCAAGACTTGCACAGTCTTTTCGATGTTGAATATAGTCAAACAAGAACATACAGACAAGCAGCAACAAATATCGATAATCTCTGTGTGATTGGTATGATAGAAAACTTTAAGTGAGACAGACAACGATGAACAGTAAAATCCACAAAGTAGGGCAAGTCTTGCGCCAAAAGTGAAATGAATACATACCGCTAACTCCAAACGAATACTGCCTGCGAATCGACGCCGAATGAACCAAGAGAAATGAAAACACAGAGTACACAGAACAAACAACAACGAAAACATGATGTTCCACGCTTTCCTATATACCTTGTACCTGATGCATAGACACAACAATGACAACTAAAGAAATCAACAAACACAAATTAAGATGTATTCAAGACTGTCATAGCCTTTTCAATCTTTAATATACTCAAACAAATACTCAGACGAACAGTAACAAATATAGATCACATCGGTATGATAGGGTATTTTTAATCAGGCAGAGAAAATAAACAGTAAATAACGAGCAAGAAGAAAATCTCTTTGCTCCCATAATGAAATAAATACACGTCCATAACTCGCAGTGAATGCTGCTTATCACACTGAATCGCCTAGCAGAAATAACAACAGAGAGCACGCAGAACAAACAAGAACATCCCCCTCCCCCCTCCCCCCCCCCCGCCCCCCCCCTAAAGAAGGATGTTCCAAGTTTGCCCATATACCTTACCTGACACACCTAGACAGCAACGACAGTTGGATAATTCAACAAGCGCAAATTGATACTAATCAAGACTGGCACAACCTTTTAAATCTTCAATATAGTGAAACAAACACACAAGCAAACAGTAAAAAATACAGATCACTTCGGTTTAATTGGTATGATATTTCAAATACGGAAGAAAATAGTAAACAGTAAACAAGGAACAAGTAGTGGAACTCTTGGTCCCATATTAAAATAAATGCATGCCTAGAACTCCAAACGAGTGGTGCTTACGATACTGAATTACCTAGAAGAAATGACAATATAGAGTACACAGAACAAACAAGTACACATCTTAAAACAATGTTCCAAGTTTGCCCGCATACCCAGTACCTGGCTCATCTGCACAACTTCAACAACTGGAAAAATGAACAAATACAAATTAACACATTTCAAGACAGGCACGGCCTTTTCAATCTTGATTGTCAAACAAACGTGCAGTAACAAATACAGATCGCATCAGTTTGATTGCTATGAAAGGAACTCTTAAAGGAGCAGAGAACAATACATAGTAAAGAACGAACAAGTATGTAAACACTTGCTCTCATTATGAAAGAAATATACGCCCATGCACATTGAATATCGTGGTAGAAATAACAATATAAAGTACAAAGAACAAACAAAGAGAACCTCTCCACCACCCACCACCCCCACCACCCAAAAAAGCATCTCGTTTGTTGCTGTAATACCTGTTTTGCTATGGAAAAAAAAAAAAGATTTGTTACTCTCGTTTCGTGTGTTTTCCGGTTTGTAGTCGTCATTTCCTGTTTTCCGAACTACCACTGACACTTCATCGCTCGCTAGTCACTTTAAAATGTGTCAAAGGCTGAGTCTTTGTGCTGAAAATATGACAATGTAATGACTAAATATTCGTGAATGTAATCTGCAAGTTGGCGGCATCAAAATGATGAAAAAGATTCCGAATCTTTTGACACCTGCACGATTAGATCAGCTGCTAAACAGTGGAAGCACTGGCATCGAACTTTGGTCAACTTTCTTGAGGAATGTGGATCACATGCTTCAGAGAGACTCAGAACACTGAACAGGCACGTGTCTGTAGAAATGTATGAGTACAAAGAATAATGTTGTGACTTTGACTCAGCTATCTCGAGTTTGGAAAAACTATACGTGAAAACTCCAAATGAAGTTTTTGTTTGCCACCTTTTACCGACGCACAGACAGTATGCAGGTGAGTCCTTAGGTGAGTTTTTATAAGCTCCCAAGAAACTTAGCAAGGGCTGTAATTTTCAGTCATAGCAGAACAATGTGATGAAGATGTGATTGGAAAAACGTTTATAAAAAGGTGTCTTAATTCACATCATCAGACAACGCCCACTGGAGAACAACACAGTGGATCTGAAAACTGCATACGACGATCCAGCCCGAGAGAAATTCGTCAATAGATTCCACAAGGGAGTTTGGTTTGAACAAGGAAGCGGGGACACTTGCTTGCTTTCAAAAGCCCAGGTCTATCGAGGAAATAGTCAAAAAAAATGTAAACATTTTCAGTATATCTCTCAGGCAATGGATGGCACAGTGGAGATATTGGGAAGACCTCCAGGTGGGATGGGTAGAAACAGGTGCAGTGTCCAGGGAGGAGTCTGACAGTCTGCAAAAGGCCATTGGGAAGTTGACCACACGCCTCTCAAAAACAGAACGAAAGGGAAAACTTCCCCTGTGCCAGCTGTCGCTGCCACCCAGAACTCCCAAATGAGGTGTTCTTTCTGTCAACAGAGTGGTCCAGCATGTCGCCTGTGCTCTCGAAGGGGCTTCCCCAGATTAGAGGTCATTCTGAAATCATCTGAGTTTAGAGGACAGGTGGCATAGAACGTGTTTTTTGTTTTGTTTTTGTTTTTTCATTTCACAACCAATGATGCGTTTGTTTTCACGGGAAAAAGGAAAGAAAGAGAAAAACAAATCTCTTTAATCAATGTTCTCTCTCTCCTCTTGCCTGATGCAGGTCTTGGTGCTGAAATGTATTCAACCATATACATGTATATTACATTTATAGATGAAGTGGTCAGACTCTGAGTAAAACGGATTTAATTTCATTTTGGGAAATACTGCAGTTAGTATGTGTGGCGTATGCGTAGCTCCTCGGTTTTCCAGTATACTATCTTATGGAAAAGTTAAAGACAGCAGTTTTAATATTGATTGCATTCATGGCTTTTCAAAGTTCTTTGACAGTGCTTTCCCCATTTCTGTAACATGATTTTTTTTAAAAGCAAAGATAGTTGACATGGAATTTGACATCATATGTCATATGTCTGATATGGCCCAGGTATTTGGCTATGAAGCACATGACCGGAAAAAGGAATATCAGCACCATTAATTGAAAGTGAAAATGTGCGTGTGAAAATAGCCTTGTACCGTTAGCAGTAACCATTTGCATGTTAAGGGGTGATTATTAATACGAAGCATTAGATGATAAAAGGCAAATAAGTAAACTTTCTTTCATTATCAAAACAGGAATTATTGATTTTGGCTAACAAATAATTCATTTGATAGATTTTTTGAACTGCGTTAATCGGTCACAAGGCTTGCCATATTTGATAAAGCATGGCTCATGGTCTGCCCGTAATTTCAGGTTCACCAGCTATTGAACAGAAGCAAAACAGCAAAAACTAAACATTCTTTCAATTGAAAGAAAAAGATCAAATAAATGAAACTACCTAAGTTTTTTTTTTCTTTTTTTTTTCAAATTGAAAAGAATGAAATGATATCTATTTCAACATTGATACAAATTAATTTAATCGGCTGTAGAATACTCACTGTACTGAAATCGGTCTATCAGACGCCACATTGTTAGTGTCTGTCAACGCAGTCATCACTGTTTACCACAAAACACTGCAGACAATTACAAAACTTCGGTCTAAACTCTCCATTCAAAACTTAGAAAATTTCAAGTCTTTCAGTCTTTTCCTATAAATCTTCATATGTCTGCAGTTTCTCGCTTGAATCAATACAGTTTCATTATGATCTTCAAGTTGGTCACAGACTAATTTTAAACCACGGAATCGGCTTCATCTATATGGATCTCAAATGCTGTAAGCAATTTACACATTTATTGCTGCACGGGAATTATTGAGAAACAGTCCTATAGCTTCACTGCTGGCTATGCTAACAAATAAATCTCTTCTCATTCTGTCATATTCATGCCAGTACTGTTGCTATCCTGCTTGACACAACTTTGGCATCCACCATCTGCAGTTCTTAGCCCGTGATTTTTCTTGAAATAATCCAATGAAATTAATTTTTGCTTGAAATTCAGGGTAGCTCCTTGTCAGAATGTTGCTGGATTATTTCTGTTGCAGCGACAAAGTCAGTTAATGTGTAGGATGAACATAGAACTTGTGCTTCTCATTTAGATAACGACACCCATGTGCTGGACACATCTGCATTTCCCAAAAACGCTAGAGCGGTTTATACGCTGCTGCATTTCTAGATGTCTACGTTATGTATGCACCAATGCATTTCCTAAATCATAAGGGTTAATGATGAAGTCCTGGAAAAATTGAGGGAATAAAACGTTGTAAAGGTTATAGATGTGATGTTGATCTTTATTCCCTTCGCCTTTGAAATATTTTCCAAACTGGACCTTGACTCTGGCATTTAAATCTGGTCAATCGTATTTCAGATGAGTCATACGTAATAAATAGAGGTTTATCAGAATCCTTTGGTAGAGTCTACATATATACACCGGAAAAAGAAATAGTGAGGTTTCTAAGTATAGCAGCTTTTTTCGCATTGTTAATGTAAGTCAGAATGGCTCCGCTTTATGCCTCATCCCATCAGTTTCAACCATATCCCCACGGCACTCTAAAATAGATTTTTGTTTTTGTTTTTATGGTTGATGGTGTCTGCTTGTATCTGAACACTTACAGAAATAAAAAGAAAACAGTCAGTGTTTGCTGATTATTAGTTTGGATCAAACCAGGTTGTTAAACAATGACAGTAAACTTTTAAATTGATATGAAAAAAGGAAATGGCTTGCATGCCAAATTTAAAATCATACAAGTAGTATCTCATTTCTTATTTCTAACAAATCTCCCCTCTTCCCACCTCACTCAAGCCGTCGAGCCTACACAGTTTTTAACGAGTGGCTGATAGTCTTCACGTAGACGTCTCCAAGAACTCAACACAGATCCATAGTTATGTCACTTTTGATTTGAAACTTTGGTGGATCAGACAGCAGTTGAAAAGATAATGATGATTTTGATAACCATTCTTTATCCCTCTCCCTCTAGGGTCTGTCTGTCTGTCTGTCTGTCTTTCTTTCTGTCTGTCCTTCTGTCTAACTCCTCTCTCTCTCTCTCCTCTCTCTCTCTCTCTCTCTCTCTCTCTCTCTCTCTCTCTCTCTCCATGTATCTATCCCTTTTCTTGTTTCTAAAATCGATTGAACTGTCATAAATCAGGTTGTAAGGCATATACATATGCAGACTACACATACGTCATTGACAAGATGCAGTAGCGTGTACTGATTTACGAGGTGCAGAACACACACACACACACACACACACACACACACACACACACACACACACACACACACACACATACATCATTGACAAGATGCAGTAGCGTGTACTGATTTACGAGGTGCAGAACACACACACACACACACACACACACACACACACACACACACACACACACACACACACATGAACGGATTCAAGTATGCATGCGTGCTGGCAGGCAGGCACGCACGCACGCATGCACGCATGCACGCACGCACGCACGCATGTACGCACATACGCACGCACGCACGCACGCACTCACACACACACACACATACACACACACATACTAGCATGCACGCACGCACACACACAAGCACACCTCACTGATTCATTTTCTTCAACAATGAAGCCCATGAACAATACACAATAGCTGCCGGGTGATAATTCATATATAGATACAACATTTCAGCTCGGCATATTCTTGGTGAAATACTTTGTCCGAAAATCACAGCTTCTATATATTTTGCTATTGATATGCTATTTTTTTACGAGATGGAATTACTTTAAGAGTTTATCCGTGTGCAGCAGACTCACTGACATTTTCTAATTTGAATATGTTTATAAGAATGACAATAAAAAGCATAACATGTTTGGTCCTCATTGCTATTTCTCTCTGCACACGTGTGGTACGTTTTATTTTTCGATACTTCAACACATTTTTGTTTGCATAGAGGCCCAGTGTTCTAGTTCGGAATTTTGTTGTTATATTTATCCCGTTCATGTGCAACAATCGTTTTTTTTCCGTTTCCAAGTGTACTTTTAAACGAAGGAAACCATTTGCATTAATCGTTTCCATCCATGCTGGAATGCCTGTGTTGTCTATGAGAACGCATTAATCCATCTTTGCATCACAAAACAAAGTGTACAGTATTGACTACTCTCTGACATACCGGGCCAAAGCCGTTGTCTGTCGATATTTTCATTATACAGGTAGTCTAGTTCAATTTTCTCTGTCATGTTTTTACAGAGAATGTTATACGCTAAGCTTCAGAAATTGGTCTTAGGTAATTGCACTAATCCTTACGAGTATTTGATTGGTTTGACAAGTCCCAACAAACAGTGGATATTGTCAACTTTCACCATAAACTATTTCATGTGATGCATGTAACGGCACTTACATGACACGCCTTACAGCATACATGTATGGTTATTGTTTAACAGACCCGATATCTGTGATGTGTATCTCAGTATAGCTTGTAACTGGGTATCGAATAATTTCCAAAATAAAGACATGTCATTTGAATTCAATCTGTTCGCTGTTCTCAATGTCTCAAATATTCATCTCTCTCTCTTCACCTACCGATTTTCAAATAGCATCTTTTCAAGCGTACTTTTGTAGTGAAGAGTCATCTCTACATATTTGTAATCATTTGTCACTGTAACTTCTGATATGCCATAAAACCAGCTTTCTTTTTGTGCTAAATGCCCACTATTTCTAAAACAAAATATGCTTTTACTGTTACTTAGATTCACCGTCAGTTGTAATCTGTCTGGTTTCCTTTTAAAGGCTTCTGACGGGTTCTGCAAACCAACAGGTCTATCCATGAGAAGAAGCTGAACTCTGAAGCGATCTGAAGCGATCAAAGCTAAGTGAATTTTCGTTATTTTATTCGTTTGTGTCTCACCTAAAGAAGACCTAAGAAGTCGAAACGCGTTGTGTTTTATCTTGTGACTCGTTTGTCCACGTTTCTCTGAGCAGTTCGCTAACATTTATTTAAGATTTGCTTAGATTTCCGCCTGCAGTCGTCTCACTTTACAATTAGATCAGGTATTAATGATAAACTGTACGTCCCTGGCCTATCTGAGAAAAAAGCACCTTAAAAAGCATCAGATTAAACATTTTTTACCACAGTTCAGAAAACATTTTCTTCTGTAGAATACTGATCTTCGGTTTTCTTCTTTTCATTTCATATCTTTCTCCTCTTCTCATTTCTTCTCTTCTTCTGTCTACATACTTTTTCCACAGTAAACACATACCGAACTAGCGAAATCTTTAGTGAAGAATGCTTCAGTAAATTTCTGGTATTGGAATGCCATTGCATTATTTCAGTTCTTTCTTCAACTTCCCGTTACAAAACCAAACCGGAATCAGGAACCCCATTTGTTGTGATGACATCCCCGTCATCTGGCTACATGACAATGGCAGCAAATCTGAGTCGTAAGGGCCCTAAATATGTATGGGGATCCATATCTGTTCCAAATGGGAATGTAGTAATGGTCACTTTTAAAGAAAGCACGTCATGGTACATCGATGCCATATTATATAAACATTTCAGGGCATATGATAAGTCTGCTTGTCATTTTAAACAAGAGAAGAGAAAGGTATGGCACAGCTGTTGCGACAGTATATCCGATTTTGCCCATATTTTAAATGCAACAAAACTTAGTGTTCGAATTGAGAGAAACGATTGCACTGTGGCTTTTTGCTTTCGACTTTTCTTTTCTTTCTTTCCTTTCAGCGCAGCATCCGACATTTTGTCTGGCGGTTCATGGAACTGTTCAGTGAAACATTATCCCAGTTTTCGTCACCACGTAGATTGTAATTTGAAGACCGAGTGTGAGGATGGACGGGACGAAGCAGGACACTGTCCCTTCAGCAGTCCTGAGTGTCAGGGGATGGTGGCTCTGTGTGGACGTTGTTACACATTTCGTCCAAATGGTGAAGACTGTCACAGCTTAAAGGGCGAAGTAAGTTTCCCTGTTTGCATCTATGACTGGGTGCCTGTGTTTAGGAAAATGATAGCTCTCCATTACCGCAGGAGTTATGGTCGTTATGTTGGTGTGATCAAGGGTGATATGTTACTGCCTGCTATGTATAGACATGTCTTGTTTCATAAAAGACTTGTGCTTCATCATACATTTAACTCCGTTACTATTACCAAGCCAATTGTTGGGAAAAAGATGTGCTTTTTTATCTTTACTAATCAACACACAGCCAAACCATGCATGGATTCACTGAGAGGAAAAGTAGTTTGTGAGTTCAGAGCAAACACAACTGATGAGAAGTCACATTATCTGGAACCAATAGTTTTGAATAGAAGTCAGGTTGGATTCTGTTGTCGACAAGACTTTATGGCAGTTTGCCATGATGGCCAAGTGACGTACACATTCCTCACGTGTGGCTTCCATCAGTTGACAGTGTGTGGCCAACAGCGTACATCGTGTTCTTTTTCTGATCGTTCATCGTATGTAAGTTCACCAAATCACCACACACTTTTAGTCCCCACATTTACGTGCAGTGATGGCTTCATGACATTGTCATACACTCTGGTATGCAATTTTGTACACGATTGCCAGGACAACAGTGATGAGTCGGTCTGCCAGCATCCTGTTTGTATTCACACCTTTACATGCAGTAATGGCCAATGTCTTTCCTACGAAAAGGTGTGTGACCAAACACCACAATGTTGGGATGAAACAGACGAAGAGAAGTGCAGCTCATGTAAGCCAAGCCATGCACATTTTCCCATGTTCCCGTCACCTGCCGCCGTCAGGTTTGATAACATCAGGCTGTTCATCTCAACTCCCATGCAAGTCAATGAATCCTGTCCTGACAGTCATTATCGTTGTCCCGGTAACTTCAATGACTGCTTGCCTGTCTACACACGATGCAACGGAATGTATGATTGTCTCGACCAAAAAGATGAAGATGGATGTGGAAACATGACATGTTCAGGATTGTTCAGATGCAGAGCATCTACAATCTGTATACACACTGACCACCTGTGTGATGGCTGGCCTCACTGTCCTATGCGTGATGATGAAATAGTGTGTGATACAAGTTGCCCTGCGCACTGTCTGTGTCAAGGTTATACCTTCCTTTGTCCCCAGCCTTTCTCTGTGGCGCTGGTTCCGTACATTCGCTATTTGGATGGGACCAGTTCTGGAATGACATTGT
>CM065738.1:50599156-50604156 GCA_033310375.1 Conus canariensis | reverse complement strand
ATGCTTCTTGATATTCTGTTGCTGCATCATTGAATGCGTTTTCATTGCATGACAGGTTGGATAGTCTCTTGTTTATACCATTGGGTATTGTTTTTAGTATAGATGGTGGGTGGTTGCTTTTGATGTTTACGTAGACTGGTATGTCATTGGGTTTTTTGTATGGTTTGTACACATGGTCATTGAGGTCTAATGTTATGTCTAGGTAATTCACTACTTTTTTGTTTGCTTCTATTGTGATTTTTAAGTTGTGGTTTTTAAAGGTTTTACATAATTCTTTTTTCTTGTTTTCAATGGTTCTTGGATTATTGTTTAATGCAGCGAGGCCGTCATCTCTGTATAAACCGGCCTGTTTTCCAAGTTGTTTTTGGATGTTGGATAGCATGAATAGTCCGACTAGTTCACATGTTTCGGCACCATCATACGATCCCATGGTTACATCAAATGTGGAGTTTTTGCTCGTTTTTTTAATCCAAGTTTCATTTCTGCTATGG
The DNA here is from genome assembly GCA_033310375.1 of Conus canariensis. Taxonomy (NCBI): domain Eukaryota; kingdom Metazoa; phylum Mollusca; class Gastropoda; order Neogastropoda; family Conidae; genus Conus; species Conus canariensis. Next base: position 50,603,665 of record CM065738.1, on the reverse strand, counting down.
AGTAAGGTTTTTTTGGTGTGGAAAATAATCTCCATTTCTGACTCTGTTATATTTGTGTATTTGTTGGCAAATTTCAAAGCTTTGTTGAGTAGTTCTTCATCTATGGATGGATAGAAGTCTACTATGTCAAATGTAATGAACATTGTATTTCTCTGTTTGTTGAGTTTCTTAAACCATTGTATGACTTCATAGCTGTTTTTCCAAAGGTTGTATTCGGTGTTTGATTTTATATCTTCTATAGCCTTTTCCAAAATTCTCTTGCTTATTTTGCCCAGTTCGGATTTAGATGGGTTTATTAGTCTACATGTTGGGTTGTTTTGGAAGTTAGGCTTGTGGTCTTTAAGTGTTATGAAGGCCTCCTTTGTTGCTGTTGCCTCTACCCTGTCACTTAACTCCATGCGATGTGCAAGCTCTTTTTCTTTTTTGCGGATGTTGCTATGTGTAGTTTTATCAGCTTTCTTGTAGTTTTTCTGGATGTTTTTGTTTAAGAGTTGAGAGTATTCGTTTGGTTCCATTTTGTAAAAATTGCTCGTTTTGTCAGCCTTTACGAATATCTTTTTATCATTTTGGATTTGTTTTATATCATTTGCTAGTGATGTTTGAAAGTTGTTATTTGATTTTTTGAATTTAATATTGGCTATCAGTCCCTTCATTTTGTCTTCAAAAGGTTTCATTTCATCTATTGTCGAGGTGATCGCCATGATTTGAATCCATATGTATTTTGTCTTCATTCTTTGTATTTGGGTTTAGGAAGAAGAACACCTTCCATCTCATGTTGCGCACAAATTTCTCGGTTTGTTCTATCAGTTTTTTAGTGTAAGTTTGTGGGTTTGAAAATGGTATGTTTTTAGTAGATTGCCTAAAGTTGATTTTCTCCATTTTAGATTTTGTCAGACCACAGTGCTCAACGTGAGGAGCGATTATTATGAACAATATAAAAAAAGTCCTTAAAAATCTGAAGGTGCTCAACCCCTTGGGGAGCAACATCTGTTAAAAAATTTTTAAAAATGAAGTGGTAAAATCTACAAGCTTGTTTCTAGCGTTGCTATCTTCAGGATGTCTTTTGGGGCACGCCAACGGTCTTTTATGGCGTGCGGGACTTGATTTCAACTCTGTGTGTGCAGGCGGATCTCATTTGCTGCACGTGCGGCCTGTGGTTCTTATTGGGGCCTGTTCAGGTGGAATGTGCTAGCAAAGATTTCCACTTGTGCCTGCAATTGTTTACAATTTCTACTTTTGTGTTCAGAGTTGCTAAGTGTGGTTTGCATAATATTAACCATTTTTCTGTGGAGCATAGATTGCATCTTTTGAAATATTGTTGTATGGTGCTGCTCTTTTATGATTTTCCATGATATGTTGTAGTCTATTTTTTTATCTTTGAGTCTCCAGATGTATTTGCTCAGCTCTGTTTGATTTTTGTATTTTTCATTTTTGAATGACTGTTTGTGGTTTGCGTATCTGGTTTTGAAAGTGTTTTCAGTAATCCCTACATATGTTTCTTCTTCATTTTCTGATGTTACCGTAGCTTGGTATACAATGTTGCTGTGAAGACATTTATTGCTCAGGGGGCACTGTTCTTTTTTAGTGCAGTTGCAAGATGTCCTTTCGGCACCCTTCTCTTTTATGTTGCTTTTCATTTTGTTAGATGAATCAATCATGTTTTTGAGGTTGGGCATACATGAGTATGACAGTTTAATGGTGTTTTTGTTGAATATTTTGGACAGTTTGTGTTCTTTTGGGAATGATGTTGCCAAGATTTTAAAGAATTCTTTTCCTACATTTGTTTTTACTTGTCCATCGTATGGTGGGTTGTACCATATGATCTTTCTTTTCCTATTTTTCTTAATTCTGTTCGTGTTGTTGTCTGGACTGTATTGTAGTTTGTAATTGTAACCACTTTTTTGTAATGCTTCTTGATATTCTGTTGCTGCATCATTGAATGCGTTTTCATTGCATGACAGGTTGGATAGTCTCTTGTTTATACCATTGGGTATTGTTTTTAGTATAGATGGTGGGTGGTTGCTTTTGATGTTTACGTAGACTGGTATGTCATTGGGTTTTTTGTATGGTTTGTACACATGGTCATTGAGGTCTAATGTTATGTCTAGGTAATTCACTACTTTTTTGTTTGCTTCTATTGTGATTTTTAAGTTGTGGTTTTTAAAGGTTTTACATAATTCTTTTTTCTTGTTTTCAATGGTTCTTGGATTATTGTTTAATGCAGCGAGGCCGTCATCTCTGTATAAACCGGCCTGTTTTCCAAGTTGTTTTTGGATGTTGGATAGCATGAATAGTCCGACTAGTTCACATGTTTCGGCACCATCATACGATCCCATGGTTACATCAAATGTGGAGTTTTTGCTCGTTTTTTTAATCCAAGTTTCATTTCTGCTATGGAGTAAGGTTTTTTTTGGTGTGGAAAATAATCTCCATTTCTGACTCTGTTATATTTGTGTATTTGTTGGCAAATTTCAAAGCTTTGTTGAGTAGTTCTTCATCTATGGATGGATAGAAGTCTACTATGTCAAATGTAATGAACATTGTATTTCTCTGTTTGTTGAGTTTCTTAAACCATTGTATGACTTCATAGCTGTTTTTCCAAAGGTTGTATTCGGTGTTTGATTTTATATCTTCTATAGCCTTTTCCAAAATTCTCTTGCTTATTTTGCCCAGTTCGGATTTAGATGGGTTTATTAGTCTACATGTTGGGTTGTTTTGGAAGTTAGGCTTGTGGTCTTTAAGTGTTATGAAGGCCTCCTTTGTTGCTGTTGCCTCTACCCTGTCACTTAACTCCATGCGATGTGCAAGCTCTTTTTCTTTTTTGCGGATGTTGCTATGTGTAGTTTTATCAGCTTTCTTGTAGTTTTTCTGGATGTTTTTGTTTAAGAGTTGAGAGTATTCGTTTGGTTCCATTTTGTAAAAATTGCTCGTTTTGTCAGCCTTTACGAATATCTTTTTATCATTTTGGATTTGTTTTATATCATTTGCTAGTGATGTTTGAAAGTTGTTATTTGATTTTTTGAATTTAATATTGGCTATCAGTCCCTTCATTTTGTCTTCAAAAGGTTTCATTTCATCTATTGTCGAGGTGATCGCCATGATTTGAATCCATATGTATTTTTGTCTTCATTCTTTGTATTTGGGTTTAGGAAGAAGAACACCTTCCATCTCATGTTGCGCACAAATTTCTCGGTTTGTTCTATCAGTTTTTTAGTGTAAGTTTGTGGGTTTGAAAATGGTATGTTTTTAGTAGATTGCCTAAAGTTGATTTTCTCCATTTTAGATTTTGTCAGACCACAGTGCTCAACGTGAGGAGCGATTATTATGAACAATATAAAAAAGTCCTTAAAAATCTGAAGGTGCTCAACCCCTTGGGGAGCAACATCTGTTAAAAAAATTTTAAAAATGAAGTGGTAAAATCTACAAGCTTGTTTCTAGCGTTGCTATCTTCAGGATGTCTTTTGGGGCACGCCAACGGTCTTTTATGGCGTGCGGGACTTGATTTCAACTCTGTGTGTGCAGGCGGATCTCATTTGCTGCACGTGCGGCCTGTGGTTCTTATTGGGGCCTGTTCAGGTGGAATGTGCTAGCAAAGATTTCCACTTGTGCCTGCAATTGTTTACAATTTCTACTTTTGTGTTCAGAGTTGCTAAGTGTGGTTTGCATAATATTAACCATTTTTCTGTGGAGCATAGATTGCATCTTTTTGAAATATTGTTGTATGGTGCTGCTCTTTTTATGATTTTCCATGATATGTTGTAGTCTGTATGTTGTAGCCCAACCTCAAAAACATGATTGATTCATCTAACAAAATGAAAAGCAACATAAAAGAGAAGGGTGCCGAAAGGACATCTTGCAACTGCACTAAAAAAGAACAGTGCCCCCTGAGCAATAAATGTCTTCACAGCAACATTGTATACCAAGCTACGGTAACATCAGAAAATGAAGAAGAAACATATGTAGGGATTACTGAAAACACTTTCAAAACCAGATACGCAAACCACAAACAGTCATTCAAAAATGAAAAATACAAAAATCAAACAGAGCTGAGCAAATACATCTGGAGACTCAAAGATAAAAAAATAGACTACAACATATCATGGAAAATCATAAAAAGAGCAGCACCATACAACAATATTTCAAAAAGATGCAATCTATGCTCCACAGAAAAATGGTTAATATTATGCAAACCACACTTAGCAACTCTGAACACAAAAGTAGAAATTGTAAACAATTGCAGGCACAAGTGGAAATCTTTGCTAGCACATTCCACCTGAACAGGCCCCAATAAGAACCACAGGCCGCACGTGCAGCAAATGAGATCCGCCTGCACACACAGAGTTGAAATCAAGTCCCGCACGCCATAAAAGACCGTTGGCGTGCCCCAAAAGACATCCTGAAGATAGCAACGCTAGAAACAAGCTTGTAGATTTTACCACTTCATTTTTAAAATATTTTTTAACAGATGTTGCTCCCCAAGGGGTTGAGCACCTTCAGATTTTTTAAGGA
>CM065738.1:50586656-50594156 GCA_033310375.1 Conus canariensis | reverse complement strand
TGTCTGTTCTGTTCTGTCTGTCTCTTTATCTATCTATATTTAAGAGGGAAATGGACGTCTGATTACATGCACATAAAACGACATCTCTCTCTCTCTCTCTCTCTCTCTCTCTCTCTCTCTCTCTCTCTCTCTCTCTCTCACACACACACACACACACACACACACACACACACACACACACACACTCTCTCTCTCTCTCTCTCTCTCTCTCTCTCTCTCTCTCTTCCAAAATCGAGACACAAAACATTGACTTAACCCGTCTATTGGCCTTCAGCTTCCTATTCCATAATTCATGTAGTCTGTATTCCATCACGTGTGAGTCCTTCAGTGTCCTATTCCATAATTCAAGTAGTCTGTATTCCATCACGTGTGAGTCCTTCAGCTTCCTATTCCATAATTCAAGTAGTCTGTATTCCATCACGTGTGAGTCCTTCAGCTTCTTATTCCATAATTCATGTAGTCTGTATTCCATCACGTGTGAGTCCTTCAGCTTCCATTTCTTTAATTCATGTAGTCTGTATTCCATCATGTGTGAGTCCTTCAGCTTCCTATTCCATAATTCATGTAGTCTGTATTCCATCACGTGTGAGTCCTTCAGCTTCCTATTCCATAATTCATATAGTCTGTATTCCATCACGTGTGAGTCCTTCAGCTTCCTATTCCATAATTCATGTAGTCTGTATTCCATCACGTGTGAGTCAGTCAGGAGGTGCTCTTTGTCTTCCTTCTTCTCTTCTTGTTCTTGCTCTTGTTTTCCCTGATTTTTTTTTTCGGAATTTTGGCAGGTATACAGGCAGAAAGAAAACAGATATGTGGAGAACAGATACGAAGAGACAAACGCATTTTGCGTCCAGTTTGAGGAGATATGTGACTGTGCACTATTCGTTTTCATAGTCTTAAATCTTAATTGTCTTGCCTGAAGAAGACCAAAGAGGTCAAAACGCATCGTGTTTTGCCTTGTAATTTTGTTTTTCTTTCTTTCATTCAGCGGTACAGTGATTCTTCTTTTGAATTGGTTTCAATTTCTGCAAGCTACTTGTAGCCTAATTTTGAAATGGGCGTCAAAAAAGAAAACCTAAGATGGCGCGATAGAGATAGAGATAGAAATACAGGTAGAGACAAGCATATAGACAGACAAGGATCAAATGTTCATGAAATCGCCACACTGTCATCTCTAGAAAACGTTTTGGTCAGAAATAAAAGGGATTAGCTCTGTAAGCTTGAAGACTATTTTGTCCACCAAGGAAAACTTCCTCTTCAGTTCACGTTAGGGTAAATTTGATGTCACTGGTTTGTTATTTTGGGTTTTTTAAAAGAGAGAGAGAGAGAGAGAGAGAGAGAGAGAGAGAGAGGAGAGAGAGAGAGAGACGAGATGTTGAGGATGGTAGGTGGGTCCTCTAGAATAAGGACTTGGAATAATTTCTCTATGAGAATTATATTAACATTTCACCTCCACCCTCTCTCTTACTAGTGGTGGAAGGAGCAACTTTCCAGAACTAGTCATCAAAAGAAATTTATATTTATTCCGGGTACTGTTAAAATACTCAACAGTGGCTCTGAGATAAGTTTCCTTAGGACGGTACTCTTAGAAGTACTTGTAGCTCTGAGAGACAGAATTGAAGAGAAAAGTTCAAACATTCAACATTAACTGAACAACAGAGAACTGACACAAGTTAAGTGCAATTTCACACATCAACTTTTACTTGCTTACACACTGGTAAGTATATATATATATATATATATATATATATATATATATATATATAATATTGTTATATTAAAAGCAAGTTAAAATCAAGCTGCTAAAACCATCTAAAATTTGTTTCACGCTGTGCGGTCGTCAGGATGTGATTGCGCTGATTAAGATTGCGCTGATCCTCAGTACCATTCTCTTAACTGCTCCATACGTTGAGCACTTTGAATCAGCAAATTTTAAAATGGAAAAAATCAACTTTAAACAATCCATCAAAAACATTCCGTTAGCTAAACCCCAGTGCTACATGAAGAAAACGATAGGACAAACGGAAAAATTCATCAAAAATATGAGATGGAAAGCATTTTTCTTTTTAAACCCCAACGCTAAAAAAGAGGATAAAAATACATACGACTTCTAGTCATGGCGAGTACCACCAGCCATTGAAGAAATGAAAACATTTGAAGAAAAAATGAGAAGAATGTTAACCAACATAGAATTCAAAAAATCTAATAACAAATTCCAATCAGCGTTAGAAAAGGAAATTAAACAAATTCAAAATGACAACAAAATATTTGTGAAGGCGGATAAAACCAATAACTTTTACAAAATAGAACCTGAAGAATACTCAAAACTCCTTGACAAAAATATCAAAAAAAATTACAGAAAGGCTGACAAGGCTACATATGATCACATCAGAAAGAAAGAAAAGGAACTTGTACACCAAATGGACCTAAGTGACAGAGTAGAGACCACAGCAGCTAGAGAAGCCTTCATTACACTTAAAGACCACAAACCCAATTTCTTGAACAACCCAACATGTAGATTGATAAACCCTTCCAAATCTGAACTAGGGAAAATTAGTAAAAAAAAATCTTAAGAGAAAACCATAAAAAACATAAAAGAAAACACTGAACTCAATCTCTGGAAAAACACATATGAAGTAATATAATGGTTAAAAAAACTCAATAAGCAAGAAAATACAGTTTTTATAACATTTGACATAGTAGATTTCTACCCATCTATAGATGAAAAGCTACTAACTAAAGCAATAAAATTTGCCAACAAGTACACAGAAATATCAGGGTCAGAAATGGAAATCATTTTCCACACAAAGAAAACTTTACTGCACAGTAAAAATGAAACCTGGATTAAGAACACAAGCAGGAATTCAACTTTCGATGTCAAAATGGGATCATATGATGGTGCCGAAACTTGCGAACTTGTCGGACTATTCATGTTATCCAATATTCAAAAAAAAAACTTGGAAAACAAACTGTGCACTGTCCTCTTTCTGCGCATATGTATCTCTTCTGTTACTTGAATAAAATGTATGAGGGAAAAAAAAGAAAAAAAAAAAGAAAAAAAAAACTTGGAAAACAAACTGGACTGTACAGGGATGATGGCCTTGCCGCTCTGAATGACAACCCTAGGAATATTGAAAATAAGAAAAAAGAATTGTGTAAAATTTTCCACAACCAAAACTTAAAAATCATAATAGAAGCAAACAAAAAGATAGTGAACTATTTAGACATAACGTTAGACCTCAACCAACACACATATAAACCATACAAGAAACCAAATGACACGCCTGTTTATGTAAACATCAAAAGCAACCACCCACCCTCCATACTGAAAACAATACCCAAAAGCATAAATAAAAGACTATCCAATTTGTCATGTAACGAAACAGTATTCAACAATGCTACAGCTGAATACCAAGAGGCGTTACATAAAAGTGGCTACAATTACAAACTACGATACGATCCAGACATTGATACAAAAGATGCAGAAAGAACAGGAAAAGGAATATCATATGGTACAATCCCCCATATGATGCAAGAGTTCAAACAAATGTAGGGAAAGAATTCTTTAAAATCTTGACATCATCTTTCCCAAAAGACCATAAATTATTTAAGATATTCAACAAAAACAACATCAAATTATCATATTCATGTATGCCGAATCTTAAGAATGCCATCGATTCAGCAAACAAAATGAAAAAAAGCAGCACAGAGAAAAAGGAGGGTAACGAAAGGAAATCTTGTAACTGTACCAAAAAAGAACAGTGCCCCCTAAGCAACAAATGCCTTTACAACAACATTGTGTACCAAGCCACTGTAACATCAGAGAACGCAAAAGAAACATATGTAGGTATCACTGAAAACCAATTCAAAACTAGATATGCAAACCATAAACAATCATTCAACAAAGAAAGATACAAAAACCAAACAGAATTGAGTAAATACATTTGGAAACTTAAAGATAAAAACATAGACTACAACATATCTTGGAAAATCTTAAAAAGAGCAGCACCATACAACAACATTTTAAAAAAAAAATGTAATCTATGCCTTACAGAGAAATACATTATACTATGTAAACCACAGTTGGCAACTCTAAATGTTAGAACAGAAATGATTAACAATTATAGACACAGATGGAAGTTCCTATCAGCGAATAAAACCAACACCTGAGAAACACACGTAGCACGGGAAAAAACAACTGCAAACCAGCTAGCTATATATATATATATATATATGGCACTGGCAATACAAGCTCATCACATCCTTACGACCGCACAGCGTGAAACAAATTTGTAGATGGTTTTAGCAGCTTGATTTTAACTTGCTTTTAATATAACAAATGTCACTCCCACTGTGGTTGAGCACCGTTTTTAAGATTGCGCTGATCCTCAGTACCTCTCTCTCTCTCTCTCTCTCTTATATATATATATATATATCTATATATATATATATATAATGCTGAACAATTAAGTAGTGGGGGAAAACAAGTGCAGGCTAACAATTCTTCAATCATTATAGTAATGACTTGGCAAAGATTTAAACTTTTAGAGAAAAAAAAATGAAGAAAATTGGGGGAATATATTATGAATATGAGAAACCCTTCACTAGCTGCCTGAGGGAACCATCGTAATCCCTCTCAAAAGCACATGTATTTGCATTGCCTGCTCCTAGGCCTTTCGTCCGCTGGATCGGACTCATCAGGGGGACACGGCTGATTGTGTCTGTGCTCTTGGTGTCAAATAGAGACACACCACAGTCCATAATTCTGTGGTGTTCTCACCACTAAGGGTTCAAAAGAGAATCCAACAGCACCCCCAAAACAGCCAGCGAAGGATAGTAAATGGAATAAAACGAAAGTGTGGAGAGGAAAAATGTTGCTGAAAAACTAAAAGCATTATGCAAACAGTATAAAATGTAGGGGACAATCTTTGAGCCTATTCTTGAGGATCCATTCAAGGATGCAAGGGAGATCAAAAGATATGGAACAGTCTAAGTGGTCAGCTCTGCTGTTCAATAACCCAAGCATTGTCAGTGGCTATATATATATATATATATATATTATATATATATATATATATATATATGTCTGTCATATAGGCTGAGTTTCAGTTCTCACTATTTCATCATTAAGTGAGGAAAAGTTCTGAAGGAACTGAGGCCGTTTGGATTAACAGCCTTACCTTGTATCGGAGAGGGTAGTTGATCTCTCCTGTGGCTGATGACTGATCCTGCTGTGTAGACCTGTTGCTGTAGTGGTGGGCTGTTGTGTCTCTTCACAACTAGTCTTGCCCAGTGTGTAGTCTATGGCATCATCATGGTCTATGGTGTAGCCATGGTCCCAGGTATTTTCCTGGGATGAATCAGTGAAACGTTAGACCGGATATTCAGATCAGAGAGAGATTACCATGCCATTCTGTCTTGATTAACCCTGGCGTCTGTTTTGTTCCTTAGTACTGTTCTACAGCTGGTCTTCAGGAAAAGTGAAGTTCAGGGAAAGGAATAGTTGAGTTTTACGTCCTCATAGCGAAAGCTTTTAGGGACTTGTCTTTCATTCACGGTAGTCTTTGTAAGCTCAGGGTGGTGCTTTCAAAGTGGTATAGCTGTTGGCAAGCTCAGGGACTATGTGTCTCCTATATGTATTCTAAACTGCCAAATCAGGGGTCTGATCTGGCTGAGAGTGTCAATCAAACACTGAAAGTGAGAGGGGAAGGAATCTTTTGCTACCCATGGAAACCGTTTGAACTTAGCGCCGAGTTCAATGGCCAGTAATTTATGCGCCGGTCGTTGGAACGAATGCTAATGGGTAAAGTGCTTGTCCGACACGGTGACGTCACTGGCCACCTGTGCGCATGGAAGGTGACGGACAGCGTGTGAACAGGAGAATGTCCATGAGCGGGGGAAGGGATGGGAGCAGAAGGAAGGGGGTTTGCGAGACACATGCTCCGTGCTTTTGTGTCAAGTGAGAGAGGGGGAGGGGCGGGGTGGAGAGAACGATGGGGACTGGGGGGAGCGACGGGTGATAGACGGTGAAACTGACATGCGGGGTGTCATGTTGCCACGTTTGGCAGTGGGGGAGGGTTGAGATGGGAAGAAAGGTGGAGGGAGAACAATGACGCGGAGCGTGACATGACGTAACTTTTCAGTCTTGAATCGCGACATCGGGGTGAGAAGGGACAGTTGGCATACATTTGAAATCTATTCTGCCTTTTGGGTGACAGGTGGGAGAGAGAAAGGAGGGAGAACAGCGTTTGTACTTGTACAGAAAAATACAAGAGGGACCAGTCAGGTGGATCTGTCAAGCGTTTCATCAGAGAGAGAGAGAGAAAGAGAGAGAGAGAGAGAGAGAGGGAGAGAGAGTAAAACGATACGCACAGCAATGACATGCGCACACATAGACACGCAGTCGTGCGCGTGCAAGGACGCACGCACGCATGCACGCAAGCATACACACACACACACACACACACACACACACACACACACACACACACACACACACACACGCCCGTGCACACACACACACACGCACACACACACATACACACACATACATCTATCTCTGTCTCTCTCTCTCTCTCTCTCTCTCTCTCTCTCTCTCTCTCTCTCTCTCTATATATATATATATATATATATACCTATCTTTCTTTCTGTCTATCTATCTATCAGAGAGACAGACAGACAGATGGATAGACAGACCTACTCTCTCACACTCTGTCTCTGTCTCTGTATCTCTCTCTCTCTCTCTCTCTCTCTCTCTCTCTCTCTCTCTCTCTCTTTTTGTCTGTCTGTCTGACACACACACACACACAACACACACACACTCTCTCTCTCTCTCTCTCTCTCTCTCTCTCTCTCTCTCTCTCTCTCTCTCTCCTATTTTCATTTGATGTTCCAGTATGATTGCATGACCACTTTGCTCGCGTGTTTGTTTTCTTACATTATTTCATTTCACTGCATGTAGTAGTCCCTACTCAGGGCGAGGACTGGATGTAAAAAAAAAAGCGCGTCAGTGCTTATCCTTTATCCTCGTAAATAAAGAATTTTGACTTGTCTTGTCTCCCTCCCTCTCATACAGTGATTACAAACGTTGCAGGTTAGTATGCAAGGTCGCTTGTGCCCATCTTGCATCTGTGTCAAATTCTGCTGTGGCCATGCCGTTGCTCCTATTGACCAACACCCCTACCAGCTGTGCTCTATTGACACAAAGTCCACACAGGGATTAAAACGTTGAGTGAAGGGTGAGGGGAGGCAGGGGGTTGGGGGGAGTGCTACACGCGCCATACTGATGTGTCGTAATGCCTCTGGGTTTACTATAATTGAAGGTGAAGGAGTAAATGAGATTATACAATACATCTATAATGATATCCTGTTACTATTGAAAATAATGAAAGTAGGAATAGAAGAAAATAAGGTAAACAAATGCATCTAAGAACTGAGAGAGAGAAAGAGACAGACAGACAGACAGACAGTCAGACAGATAAAAAGACAAAGAGACAGGCA
>CM065738.1:50531656-50579156 GCA_033310375.1 Conus canariensis | reverse complement strand
TTCATCAATTTTTCTTATAACTACCATGGTGCCCTGTAATTATTATGTTGTGTGTTGATCACGGTGTTATGCAGTAAACACAACGTGCGGTATTTAGCAGACTCTTTGGTAATTAACAATCATGCTATCATTAAAGAGCGTTACGTAATAAACACAATATTTTTTCAGCATGCTCCGGTATCATCGTCTGAAAGTCTTTTTCAGCTTACTCAAACATTTCCATGAAAGAAAAAAAGCTCAGAAGTGTATGTAGAGTTCTTCGCCATTTCCCGTGATTCCTGTGGCTTCATGCCTCAGCCAATGTGCTGCTTGGAAATAGAATGCCAATCAGTTCATCAACCAATCAGCGCATAATGCCGGTCTTTCATCAACCAACCAGCGCATAATGCCGGTCTTTCATCAACCAATCAGCGCATAATGCCGGTCTTTCATCAACCAGTCTGAGCCGAATGCCAGTCATTTTATCAACCAATCAGAGCAGAACGCCGATCATTTTATCAGCCAATCGGAGACGCTACTGGTCATGGTGCACGGCTGCACAAGATTGGAATTGCCTCCCCGTCTGAAAACTCGCCTTTAAAGACTGTATGTACCTTGTTTGTGTCGGAAATAAAGTGGGCTTTAAACAGATAGAAGTGGAACAGTAAGTTAGAAAGGAGGTCACTCCATGACTTTGCAGCCAACAAAATATCGTCAAAAAAAAAAACTGACTGCACCACATTCATGGAGTTTCAGGGCTCGCATCATTCTGGCAAAAGAAGCTGGGGCATTTTGCAAGCCGAATGGCATTTCCGTCCATTGGAAAAGTCCAAAAGGTGTTTGAAATGCTGTCTTTTCCTTGTCAGCTTCAGCCATTGGGATCTGCCAGTATCCTTTTAGTTAAGTCTACTTTAACAAAATAATTTCCTTCTGAGAGCTGACGCAGAAGTTCTTCAATGTCTGGGATGGGCTCCGCATCGAACACAGTGATCTTGTTTAATTTCCTGTAATCGATGCAAAACCACACCGAGCCGTCAGTTGTGTCCACAATACAACTGGTGAGCTGTACGGAGATGTAGAAGGTTCTATGACCTTTAATCCAGCATCACTTTGATTTCTTCCTCTCAACAACCTCTTTTTTTTTGCCAACGGGAGGGGGTATGGTCTGGTTCGCACTGGCATTTCAGTAGTTAACTGAATACTATGGGGTTCAATTCCTGTCACTGTACCTGGGGTATCTGTATCACTCACTCTCTCCCTTGACCGGATGGTCGTGGGGGAGACATGATGGACGTCCAGCGGGCCAGAGAGAGCCAGCCAGGTCTGTCTTCTGCCGCTCTGATCAGGGAGGGGCTGTCCATTCGGGTCCACTCTTTGATGTTATCCATCCAGTTCTTTGCTGGTCGTCCGCGTCTGCGGCCACCTTCCAAAATTCCTTGCAGCTCTGTCTTGGGTAGGCTGTTGTGGCGAGTGACGTGACCGAACCATGTCAACTTCCTCCTTTTCACAAGCGCTAGGAGGGGCTCCTGCGGGCCTGCCCGTGATGTTATTTGGGCACGAACGAAGTCGTTGGTCTTGTGGTCTTTCCAGGAGATCCCTAGCATGCGTCTGTAGCACTTGGTCTCAAACGTTTGGACTCTTCTCGTCGTCTCAGCTGTCATGGTCCAGCTCTCGCAGCCATAGAGAAGAATGGACAGAACCAGGGCTTTGTATAGTGTGATCTTTGTTGGGAAGCTGATGTCTGATGTCTTTGCTGCTCCAGATCTTATCAAGTCTTGCCATGGTGGATGTTGCGATGGCGAGCCTGGTCTTGATTTCGATGGTGGAGCGTCCGTCCTTGGTGAGTATGGCGCCAAGGTATTTAAAAGCGTGCACCTCTTCGAGCTGTTGGCCGTTCATGGTGATCTGTGCAGTGGTGTTGTTTGCGCTGTTGACCATGACTTTACTCTTTTCGCAGCTGACCTCCATGCCATATGCCTTTGATGTGTCTGCCAGTCTGTTGGTGAGACCTTGCAGTTCGCTGTTGCTGCCCCCCATCAGGTCGATGTCATCGGCGAAACGTAGGTTTGATCGTTCGCCCACCGATGGAGATTGTGGACTCAAAATCATGTGGAGCCTCTCTCATGATGTTTTCCAGATAGAGATTGAACAGCACTGGAGAGAGTAGGCATCCTTGACAGACACCGACCGTTGTCTTGAAGTACTTTCCAATGTTGTTGTTGAGGAGGACCGCACTACTGGCAGAGTTGTACAGGGACTGGATGATTTGAATTAGTCCCTCCTCGATGCCAAAGCCTCTCAAAACATGCCACAGTCCTTCGTGCCACACTCTGTCGAAGGCTTTTTTTGAAGTCTATGAAGTTGTGGTATAGTTCGTTTTGGTGTTGGAGGTGTTTTTCCATCATAATGCGGCAGTTGAAAATCTGTTCAACTGTGCTTCGGCCTGCCCTGAATCCGGCTTGTTCTTCTGCCAAGTGTTCTTCAGCTTCGCCTTTGAGTCTGTTGAGAATGACTCTTAGCATGATCTTGCTGGTGTGGCTGATCAGGCTGATTGTCCTGTAGTTGTTACACTTTCGAAGGTTTCCTTTTTGGGGAGGGGGATGATGAGCGATTTTGTCCACTCATCAGGCCATTGTTTGGTCTCCCAGATCTTCTGACAGAGTGATGTTACCACAGTGACCAGGTCATTTCCCCCGTGCTTGAGGAGCTCTGCTGGGATGTTGTCGTCTCCTGGTGACTTGCCCGCTGGAAGGCTGCGGATGGCCTCCTCTACTTCTTCCCTCATGATAGGCAGTGGAGATGGTTCCTTGGGTGGTCTTGTTTCCCTTTTAAGCACGCTGGTGTCTGGCTGTATGGGATAGTTGTATAGTTCGTCGCAGTACTCCGTCCATCTGGCCAGCACTGCGGAGCTCTCGGTCAAAAGGGTTCCGTCTTTGTCCTCGATTACTGTTGATTTGTTCTGCTGGGTCTTTGTGAACGTCTTCAGCGCCTAGTACGCTTTCTTGCTATTTCCTTGCTCCGTGCTTTTCTCAATGGCTTCGCACTGTTCACTTATCCACTTCTCCCTGGCTTCTTTCATCTTGCTTCTCACGAGCTTGTTGTTTTGCGGTACTGCTCGGCTCCCTCTGGACTGCTGTGCTTTGTCTTTTTCTGCTCACGTCTTTTGTCGCAGAGATCCAGCGTATTGTTGGTTACCCAGGGACGTTTTTGCTTCCTCTGGTGGCCCAATACCTATGTCGCTGTTTCCAGGACTGCCTCGTTATAGTTGGAGGTGAGGTCATTAATGTCAGTGTCCAAGAGGCTGAGTGCTGCGAATCGTCCACCGAGTTGAGCTTGGAAGATCTCGGCAACTGCTGGGTCTTGTAATTTTTCCAGGTCGAACTTGATTCGTGGGTTTGCAGATTGGTATTCTTTTTAAGCTTTATCTTCATTGTGAGCAGCACAAGGTCGTGGTCGCTGCCCACGTCAGCACCAGGGTATGTTCTTGTCTTGGCCCTGTTGATGCTTGACTTGAAGCGCCGAGGGGTCAGGATAAAGTCTATTTGGTTGTGTGTTTTCCCATTTGGCGCATGCCAAGTTGTTCTGCGGGAAATCTTGTGTGGGTAGAGGGTGTTGGCGATGGTAAGCCATTGGCTGCTCGCAAACTCCAGCAGGCAGAGTCCCCTGTCATTGGTTTCGCCTGTTCCGTACTGGCCGACTGTTCCTGCCCAGATCTCATAGGCGTCCGGTCCGTTCTTCGCGTTGAAGTCACCCTGTATAATGGTGATGTCTTTCTTGGGCGCTTCCTTTATGACTTTTTCCACATGTTCGTAGAATTCTTCGACCTCCTGGTCGTCATGATCGTTTGTTGGAGCATACACTTGGATGCGAATGGAGATGATCCTGCTCGAAATGGGTGTGCACCTTTTACTGCCTGAAAAATATATACCTATTTTCTATTGTCTGTCGTACTCTTCTTTCTTTCTTTCTTTCTTTCTTTCTTTCTTCTTCGTCTTCTTCTTCTTCGTCGTCGTCTTCTTCTTCTTCTTCTCTTCTTCTTCTTCTTCTTCTTCTTCTTCTTCTTCTTCTTCTTCTTCCCCTCCTCCTCCTCCTCCTCCTCCTCCTCCTCCTCCTCCTCCTCTCTTCTTCTTCTTCTTCTCTTTCTTCTTCTTCTTCTTCTTCTTCTTCTTCTTCTTCTTCTTCTTCTTCTTCTTTTTCCTCTTCTTCTTCTTCTTCTCCATTTTTAGTCTGGAGACCTGTTACTTTCTTCCTCAACCTCATACTCTTGTTCCCATTTTTATAGCAATTTCCAAACTCCTCTTCCCCCTTTGAGATGAAGTCCACAGCCAGGGAAATAACTAATCAAAACTGGGAGATCAAAACATCTGTGTGTGTGTGTGTGTGTGTGTGTGTGTGTGTGTGTGTGTGTGTGTGTGTGTGTGTGTGTGCGTGCGTCTGTGTGTGTGAGAGAGAGAGAGAGAGAGAGAGAGAGAGAGCGCACGAGCGAGTGCATGCGTGCATGCATGTGTGTGTGGGTGCGTGCGTGTGTGTGTGTGTGTGTGTGTGTGTGTGTGTGTGTGTGTGTGTGAGTGTGTGAGTGTGTGTGTGTGTGTGTGTGTGTGTGTGTGTGTGTGTGTGTGTGTGTGTGTGTGTGTGTGTGAAGAGTAAGAGCACTTGCGTAACATCATAGTTTCGTTGCGAAGTGAGACGACTGCAAGCGGACATCTAAACAAATCCTTAAAAAGTATATGTAAAATCTCCGCCAAACAGCATGCACAGGATTTTCTATGTGATGGTAATATCAGAATTAGTTTCCAGCCATTGTAGAAGCTTAGCTTCGTTGGATCTCCTCCGTTTTTCAGCTAGTGTGTTGAAGGTGTACATGAAGGGATTGATGGCCGAGTTCAAAGGCAATATGAAGATAGCCAGTGCCACGTTCACCTCTCCAGGGATGGGAGTACCGACTGATGCTAACATTCCACAAAGTCCAATTGGAAACCAGCACATGAAATCTGATACTGCGACAGTGATTAGTCTCTGGGCAATGACCACGTCCCGTGCCACTTTCGTAGTGTTCATTTTCAATGCATGTTTCTGTATTGACCAGTAGATAAAGGCTTGCCCAGTAGAAATAAATAAAAACAAAATAAAGTTTAGAATGATCAGTACACTGAAAGAATAAAATCTCCCTTTGAAGTCTTGCCTTGTAACGGGCAGAGGAACACAAATACCTGTCTGACTATAAAATTCCCAGTGTGACGTCATGGGCAGTAAAGGCAGCAAGGCCAGTGAAACGCCCACTCCCCAGATCAGGAGACAGGCCACAGCTGCTGACAATTTTTCAAATCGCAAGGTGCTGAACGGAAAGTGAAGGACAAGAAATCGATCCAGGGTGATCAGCCAGATGATCAGAGCTGACACCTCACTGGACAGCAGAGACAGAAAACCAGCTACCTCACAGGCCACACTGTTTTTCCATGTGTTATCATAATGGAGATATCGACCGCGGAAATGTTCATCAGCTACTCCAATGACTGAAATATAGACACCCATTAGAAAGTCCGCCAACGTGAGGTTGAGGACAAACACGCTGAATCCACTGGAAGAAGTCATGCTTCTGGCAAACAACCGTACACAGAAACAGAAGACATTGCCTGTTAGTGACAGACAGGCGATCAGCCACAGAAACACACGGTACGACCATGACTGTAATAAATCATCACATGAAGATATTTCGTCTCTCGGTGAATAGCAAGATGAGTAATGAAAACTACTTGGGAGCATCTGCCTGCAGCACAATCTGTAGTTTTGTGTAGATATGACATGCAAACGGGAAAGATCTTTCAACACGTCAGACGGATAATTTGTCACTGGGCTGCCTTCCATGTAGAGTTCCATCAACTGTGGTGTGAACTGAAATCCATTGGGACTTATCGTATGAATAGCGGTGAATGTTAAATTCAGTCTTTGTATATGAGAAAAGAAAGAGAAGACCTGTGTGTCCAACACTGTCAGTGACGTAAATGACAGATCAACCAGTGTCAGGGCACTTTGGTGGGCAACGGACGAGTAGTCAGAGTAAAGAGAGGTGAGGGGATTATTGGACAATGACAAAGTCTGTAACGCACTTAACCCATGAAAAGATGTCAAGTTGACGTGCTTCAGCTTGTTCTCACTCAGGTCAAGAAATCTCAGATTTAACATCTGAATTCTAGGCAAGAGGATCAGAGAACATTGGGCAAGAATAAGATGAATAAGATAGATAGTGGGGCTCATTTCACACAATGTCATTCCAGAACTGGTCCCATCCAAATAACGAATGTACGGAACCAGCGCCACAGAGAAAGGCTGGGGACAAAGGAAGGTGTAACCTTGACACAGACAGTGCGCAGGGCAACTTGTATCACACACTATTTCATCATCACGCATAGGACAGTGAGGCCAGCCATCACACAGGTGGTCAGTGTGTATACAGATTGTAGATGCTCTGCATCTGAACAATCCTGAACATATCATGTTTCCACATTCATCTTCATCTTTTTGGTCGAGACAATCATACATTCCGTTGCATCGTGTGTAGACAGGCAAGCAGTCATTGAAGTTACCGGGACAACGATAATAACTGTCAGGACAGGATTCATTGACTTGCATGGGAGTTGAGATAAACTGCCTGATGTGATCAAAGCTGACCACGGCAGGTGAAGGAAACATGGGAAAAGGTATTATCCATTCTGTATACGCGCTGCACTTCTCTTCGTCCGATTCATCCCAACATTGTGGTGTTTGGTCACACACCTTTTCGTAGGAAAGACATTGGCCATTACTGCATGTAAAGATGTTAATACAAACAGGATGCTGGCAGACCGACTCATCACTGTTGTCCTGACAATCGCGTACAAAATTGCACACCAGATTGTATGACAATGTTATGAAGCCATCACTGCACGTAAATGTGGGGATTAAAATGGTATGGTGATTTGATAAATGTCGTTCACTTACATACGATGAACGATCAGAAAAATTACACGATGTGTGCTGTTGGCCACACACTGTCAACTGATGGAAGCCACACGTGAGGAATGTGTACGTCACTTGGCCATCATGACAGACTGTCATAAAGTCTTGTCGCCAAAACAATCCAATCTGACTTCTATCCACAACTATTGGTTCCAAGTAATGTGACTCCTCATCAGTTGTATTTGCTTTGAACTCACAAACTACTTTAGATCTCAGTAACACCGTGCAGGATGTAGCGCCGTGTGTAGTAGAACGTATATAAAAACACCACTTTTTTACCATACGTTTCCAGCCAACGACGACGTTAAATGTATGATGAAGCACAAGTCTTTTGTGAAACAAAGCATGTCTATACATAGCAGGCAGTGACATATCACCCTTGATCACACCAACCTTGTGACCATAAACCCTGCGGGAATGGAGAGCTATCATTTTTATAAACACAGACATCCAGTCATAGATACAAACAGGGAAACTTACTTCGCCCTTTAAGCTGTGACAGTCTTCACTGTTTGGACGAAATGTGTAACAACGTCCACACAGAGCCAACATCCCCTGACACTCAGGACTGCTGAAGGGACAGTGTCCTGCTTCGTCCCGTCCATCCTCACACTCGGTCTTCCAATTACAATCCACGTGGTGACGAAACCTGGGATAATGTTTCACTGAACAGTTCCATGAACCGCCAGACAAAATGTCGGATGCTGCGCTGAAAGGAAAGAAAGAAAAGAAAAGTCGAAAGCAAAAGTCCACGGTACAACGTTTTCGCCCAATTGTAACACTAAGTTTTGTTGCATTTAAAATGTGGGCAAAATCGGATATAAGGTCGCGATGTCTCCGCCATACGATTCTCTTCTTTTGTCTAAAATGACTAGCAGACTTATCATATGCCTTTGCATGTTTATATAATACCATTATTATGTGACGTGATGTGCTTTCTTTAAAACTGACCATTACTACATTCCCACTTGGAACAGATATGGATCCCCATACATGTACAGGGCCTTCACGACTCAGATTTGCTGCCATTGTCATGTAGCCAGATGATGGGGATGTCATCACAACAAAGGGGGTTCCTGATTCCGGTTTGGTTTCGTAACGGGAAGTTGAAGGAAGAACTGAAATAATGCAATGGCATTCCAATACCAGTAATTTACTGAAAAATTCTTCACTCCAGACTTTGTTAGTTTGATATGCGCTCATTTGTGGAAAAAGAAATGAGATGAACAGAAGAAAAACGAAGACCAGTATTTATACAGATAGAAATATTTTCTAAATTGCGGTAAAAAAAAAAAAAAAAAGTGATTCATCTGTTGATCCTTTTTTCAGGTGCTTTTTTATCAGATAGGCTAAGGACGTACACTTTATTATCAATACCTGGTCAAAACCCATAGTAATTCCTGTTTACGACACTCCAGGTAATTAGCGAGGCGTTGCGCTGAAAACTGTCTTAAAGCAAAGTCTGTACTGATAATAGAAAGATACACTGTCTGGGCAGAAAGAGTGCTGGATTTTGATGTGGACACAACACAACAGACCACATATTTATGTCGTATGCCTTAGTATGAAACATTTGTTAAAAAAAAAAAGAAGTTGTTTTGCCTTTATAATACCCAGATTTATCATTTTTTATTCTGTGAACAGAAACCTCATGCCGAATCGTATAAGGGAGAATGGAGTAAATGCGAAGTCGTATGCAGTTGTGTGAGGAAAGCATGATTCCACCATGGCATGTGTTCGTAAAAAGGCATTTATTCAGATTACTTCAATCGCCCATGCGGTGTGAAACAAGGATGTCTGCTCAGTCTCGTGTTGTTTGCACATTTCATTGATGGATTTGCAATAAATATTTCAGAGACAGGGAAGCATGGAATTCAGACTTTACCAGGGGCTACCGAACTTCTTTTTTTAATTCTGCTTGCTAATGATACTATTCTTCTCGAGGATTCATCTGTTGTTTTGCAGAACCAGTCAGACGCCTTTAACAGGAAATCAGGTAAATTACAACTGACGGTGACTGTAAGTAAGAGTAGATCCACATTTTGTTTTAGAAATAGTGGGCACTCAGCACAAACCAAAGATGATTTATGGCATATCAGAAGTTAAAATGACAAATGATTATAAATATGTAGAGATGCTTTTCACTAGAAAAGTATGCTTGTAAAGATGCTATTCGGAAATTTGTATGGGAAGAAAGAGATGGATCTTTGAGACATTTAGAACAACGAACAGATTCAATTCAAACGACGTCTTTATTTTGGAAATTATTCGATACCCAGTTACAACCTATACTGACATACGCATCACAGTATCCATACGAAAAACGATCATATATTTGCTGTAAGACGTGCCGTTACATGCATCAAATACAATGGGTAATGGTGAAAGTGCACAATATCCACTGTCTGTAGGGGTTTGTCAAATCAATTAGACACCTGTTAGGATTAGTGCAATTACCTACGACCAGATTCTGTAGCTTAGCGTATAATATGCTTTTACAACATGACAGAGAAAATTGAACTGGACAACCTGTGTAATGAAAATACTGACAGACAACGGCTTTGGTCCAGTTTGTCAAAGAGTAACCAATACTGTACACTTTATTCTGTGGTGTAAAAATGGATTAATGTGTTCTTATAGACAAAACAAGCATTCCAGCACGGATGAAAACGATAAATGCGAATGGTTTCTCTCGTTTTAAGGTACATTTGGAAACAGAAAAAAAAAGAAAAATTTAGAAAGAGAGGGTGTTAGTTAGCGCCAATGACATTGACAAACAAAGTACATGACAAGACACGATGCATTTCAACCTCTTGGTCTTCTTCAGGCGAAAAAATAAATCACATTTAACATTTAAGACAGTACAAACAAAGAACGAAAATGACTCATCTGTTGTTGTCCATGTGGTGGGGAGAATAGCCGCTAGGCGGAAATGACAAGGGGGATTATGGGAGAGGAAAAGGAGGGGGGGGGTTCGTGGGGGGAGGGGGGGGGTTGTGTGATACGATAGGGTTGTGTGTCTAGTTTAGTGGGGTGGTGTGATATCTTTGTGACGGTTGTGGTAATGGTGGATTGATAATAATGGTAAGGGGGGGGGGGGGGGGGAGGCAAACTGGAAAAAAAAATTATATATAGAAGGGGTAAATAAGTACATGAACAGAAGAAACTGTTTTTAAAAAAAAGTTTAGGTGAATAAAATAAATGATTTCGCTGGGTGATGAAAGAGGTGGTGGTAGTTATGCGTGGGTAGTTGTGAAAGGCGTGTGGGTAATGTTAATGAGGGAGGGAAGGGATGGAAGATAAATGGGTGATAAGGTATGATTGGGAGGGGGGGGGAGGGGGGGTTGAGAAAAAAAAAGGAGGAGGGTAATGTGTGTGGGGGGGGGGGAGGGAAGGGGGGCAAGAGAAGGAGAGCTCATATCTCTTCATCCACTATGGGGTGGGGGGTGGGGGTGGGGTGGGAAGTTGGGAGGTTCATATTAATAGTGTTGTTTAAAAAAGTAAACAATGCTGTGGGATGATGTTCATTGTAACAGGTGAAATAATGTGTTGGCATCAATATGCTGCTGTTTGTTGAGAGAAGATAGCAGTGATCAATGAAAAACAGGGTATCATGTGTTGCACACACACACACACACACACACACACACACACACACACACACACACACACACACACACACACACACACACACACACAAAAGGGGGGGGGGACCACATGTAAACAATGTTCTAGGTGAGTTAAGATCGTGTGATCATAATGAGACTAACTGTGGAAAGTTTACACACACACACACACACACACACACACACACACACACACACACACACACACCACACACACACCACACACACACACACACACAAAGAGGGGTAAAAATTATTATCATTAATCAGTCACTGATGGGTGATGATCATATGAGATCAACGGTAGTGTAGGAAGAGATTCTTCTCCGTTCCCTTAGGCGGGAATGGTGGAGGTACTGGCAAGGGCTTCTGTATGGTGAAGGCCCTCCAGTGGTCAATAAGGTTTTGCATTCATCAGTGTGTTGGCAGGCCAGGATTCTTCTTTTGGTGTTGTTGGGACTGTTCCACCGTCATTGGGGCTGCATGGATAAATTGAAGACCCGCCAGGGTGGAGTATTGCAGAGATGTTATGTCATAGTCTGGAGTGCCCGGTTCTCAGTATCACAATGATGGTCTTCTTCTTCGTTTACTTAGGTTGGAATCCTGGAGGTACTGATGGAGGCTGCTGTATGGTGAAGACCCTGCAGTGGTCAGTATGGTTTTGCACTCATTGGTGAGTAGGCAGGCCAGGTTTCCACTTTGGGCCTAGCTGGGAATGCTCCGCTGTCTCTGGGGCTGCACTGCATTGATGGTTTGAAAGACTCACAGGTGTGGAGTATAGTGGACCTGTGATGTTGAGGTCTGGGGAGCATTATCCTCAGTCCAACAATGTTCACTTGGTCTGATTTGGGCGTCCGGTAGTATGCATCCCTCTTGTTGAAGTCTGGGTGCTGCTCAAGTCATCTTCCTATTTGTCTCCTTGGACATATTTTAGATTTATTCCAAGGAGACTAGCTTTTACAGTTGGGGCTGCTGTCCTTCCTTTGTCAGTTGGTCAGCTTCTTCATTTCCATATAGTGCAGTGTGAAGGTATTCACTGGATGGGAGTATTTTCAGTGACTGATAATGGTAATAATTTTAAATCAGTAGTACCAAGGTGGTGACCATTGTTATACAAGTGGAAAAATGCAGTGGTGATGGTGCAATGGTGCAAGGTGGGGGGGGCATAGGAAAATACCAATGACCTGTGGGTGATGCTCACTGGCATGGGTGAGATCAATGATACTGTAGGATGATAGTCACTGAGGTAAGTGGAATAATAAGGTGGCATTGGTATAATATTGCAGGTTGAGAAAGTGGGTGGAGGGGGGTTGGGGTAGATGACTGGTGGGTGATGGTCATGTTTCATTGGAGATACTGTAGGATGATGATAATTGTTGGTATAAGTGGGATGATGTTGTGGCATGGTGTAAAGTGCCGGTGGGGGAATGGGGCAGGTGTTTAAAGATGGGTGGATGATGATGATGGTAAAGGTGTAGGTATGGTCATAGTGGTGTAGGATGATGGTCATTTTTGTAAAAGGAGTAGGAGAGTGCATTAGTAAGTGTGATAATGCCAGTGGGGGAGTAAAGGAAATGATTATAAAGACTGATGGATGTTGATAGCTGTGATGAGATTTACAGTACTGTAGGGGGTGGCAGTTGTTATAAGTGAAATAATGTCATGGCATTGATGTAGTAATGCCGGTTGGAAAAAAAAGGGGGGGGATGAAGAATAATGGATAATTGGTCATTGTCTTGAGTGGGGTAAACAGTGCTATAGGATGTTGTTCATTGCCATAAGTGAAATAGCATGATGGCATTGGCATGATAATGCCAGTTGAGTTTTAAAAAAAACAACACCAACAACAACACCAACAACAACAACAACAGCAACTTTTTTTTTGGGGGGGGGCAATGATAAATGACTCGGTTGGTGGTAAAGGTTGTATAGATGAAATTATCACCGTCTCACACACACACGGGCATGCGTAATACATGCACGCACACACTGTATATGGGCAGGTACATATGTACACAGGCACATCCACACACACACACATATGCAAACATATACACACATGTCAAAAAAAAGGGATGAAGAATAATGGATAATTGGTCATTGTCTTGAGTGGGATAAACAGTGCTATAGGATGTTGTTCATTGCCATAAGTGAAACAGCATGATGGCATTGGCATGATAATGCCAGTTGAGTTTAAAAAAAAATGTTATACATAGGACATCTTATATCTTATGAGTGGTGGTAATAATGTAATGATGATGGTGGTCATATATGGGAATGTGGGGGAAAAAAAAAGAAGGGGGACACACACACACACACACACACACACACACACACACACCACACACACACACACACACACCCGACAAACACATGTACATGCATCCAAGCATACCTGTATGTCGAGGGGAGATCATGAGATACAAGATACAATGGGGACAAAGGAAAGGAAGTGGTCAGTGAAAAAAAAAAAGGACAGAAGAGGAAAGGGGGGGGAAGGAGGGGGGGGGGTTACTGCAAGTTAATGTGGTGTGGGTGTGTGTGTGATTGTGTGGAATATATAGTGGGTTGTTGTTGCAGTGAGGGACCGGTGTAATCATGTACTTGGGTTGGGACGCTGGTGATACGGGGGGGGGGGGGGGGGGAGGGGGGAAGGGAAAGAGCGGGGGGGGGGGGGTGTTACAGGGGGGGAGTTTGGAGGTGGGAGGGTCGACTACTGGGCCTACCCTTCTGATAGGTTTTTTTTGTTTGTTTGTTTGTTTGTTTGTTTTTTTTTGGGGGGGGTTTGGGGGGAGGGGGAAAGGGGGGGATATTTTGTGTGTGTGTGGGGGGGGGGGGGGGAGTGGAGGGGGAGATCAGAGGGTAGGTAGTTCATTGGTATAGAACATGCATAGGGTGTGGTGGAAAGTGAAAGGTGAAGGAGGGTGGCTGTAGATTAGGTATGAAGTGAGGAGCGGGGGGGGGGGGGGGGGGGGCTTCTTGGTGGTGCTGTGTGTGTGTGTGTGTGTGTGTGTGTGTGGTGTGTGTGTGTGTGCTGTGTGTGTGTGTGTGTGTGTGTGTGTGTGTGTGTGTGTGTGTGTGTGTGTGTGTGTAAGTAAATGAACAAAATAAAATGAAATAAATTAATTGAAAAAAAAAAAAAACATTGATAAATACATAAATTAGAAGTGGGGGGGGGGAAGTTGTAAGGGGAAAGATAAAGCAAAATTAAGATTAAATAGGTGGAGGGTGGCTGTAACTACTGTATGTAGTGAGTGAAGGGGATATGGTGGTGGTGTGTGTATATGTGTATGTGTGTGTGTTGGTGGGGGATATTGCCAACTGATGTAGAAGTGGTGGGTATGTGTGTAAGGTTATTGTTGGATATTGATGCCTTGGGGGTGTAGTGTGCCCAGTTTGGCAATGAGATGGGATTCTTGAGTTGTGCGTTCAAAGCTGTCACTCTGTGACTGCCAGAGTGCCATGACTTTGACATGGTTGATGTTGTGTTGGGTGTGGTTGAAGTGTAGGGCGACGGGAAAAAAAAGAATTACGATTGTTGCCAGACTGCCAGAGTGCCATGACTTTGACATGGTTGATATTGTGTTGGGTGTGGTTGAAGTGTAAGGCGACGGGAAAAAAAAGAATTACGATTGTTGCACATGAACAGAATAAATATAACAACAAAATTCGAACTAGAACACTAGGCATCACTGCAAACGAAAATGTTTTGAAGTATTGAAAAATTAACCATGCCACACGTATCAAGAGGGAAACAGCAATGAGGACCAATCACCTTTCTTTTTCATTGTCCTTCTTATGAACATATTTAAATTAGATATTTTAAAAAAATCAGTGAGTCTGCTGCACACGGATAAAATCTAATAGTAATTCCATCTCGTAAAAATGAAAAATATATCAATGGCAAAAAACATAGAAGCTATGAGTTTCGGAGAACGAATATTGTTTAAGTCTTCTTTCATGATTGCAAAGTCTTCTTTTGTGGCTAAACCGTCCATTCGTTTTTCTATTCAAGCGAGGGCTACTTGAATGTCTCTGTTGAAAGATCCGGCATGCTGTTGTTTTTTTTCCACTTCTACACAAGACCCTATGTTTTGACGTTTTCGATCAGGTTTCACTGTCTGTTCTACACAAAAACTGGTATCACTATCATCTGTAGATGAAGAGTAAATCCGTTTGTTTTTGTTGTCACTCATTTCACAGAACACTTCACAGAACACAATTCCATGTCGTACTCCAAGAATTAACACACAAACACCACCGGGCACTTCGTTTGAGCGACGTCACTGTCCAAACACAACACTGTGTCGGTACATCTGTACTGTTATTCCACCATTTCCTCTCGACACCACATCCTGTGTTGTTTTTTGTGTGGCCCGTGCCCGATGCAGCCGTCGGCTTCTCTTAAAAAAATCATACTGGTCGACACGTTAATCACTCACTGAGATTTCTGTGCACTTGAAATGTCAATACAACTCGTAATTAAGACAAAGTTAATTAATTATGCGCAGAGACGTGAAACTGGCTACTGCACCACTCGTGAGCGAGAACTCACTGTTTCCACAAATCTTGGATTCTGCTGAAGAACTTTGATGGGTTTAATTTTCCCAACACCATTGAATGCACGTGTTGTGTCGCAGCCGGTATAAGCATGAAGAGCCAGGAAGGCGGTGGTGTGCTGTTGCCCATATGCTTTTGCGATGTCAGTGACGTTGATAAGCCGTTGTTTGTTCCCCATTCCTGTGTCGAACAGAATCACCACGTCCTTCAGCTGCAGAGCGAAATGCGGCAGAATGAAGACAATGTCCTAGTCGGGACTCTTGACGTGGACGAATCTGTAGCCATTTCGTTCAGCGTACGCACAGTAGAGGGCAACTCTGGAATCCGTCTCTTCTTGTGTGGATATGAGCGTTGTGATTGACATCCTTGTTGTCGTCAGCTCATCTGCCGATTGCAGCAGGAAGGCAAAACTCTCACGTATCAGCATGACTTTTCTGTCTTTGAATTTTGGCGCATTCTCATCTTTGCTCCAAACGTTGAGTAATACTTGGCTGAGCTGCTTCTTGTTTTCGTCGTTTGACAGAAACGTCTTCCAGTCTGAAGGACGCTTGGTGCTTTCACGATGATCTTATCACCAGTGCCTCTCCTTTTCCTTTCCATCGCTTTAATTGAGTCTGTTTTGTACATGTCTGTACTTTGGCAGCATGTCAAATATCTTCTGGCTGATCTCCCTGAAATTGGAAAGAAGCTGTTGCAAACAGTGAAACACTGCATTGCCATCGACCTTAACCAGTGTTGCGTCATGGGGAAGTAGAGCGGCATCTTCCATATCTTTGGAGAGGTAGTTGAACCCTTTTGCTTTGTCGGTATTGGCAAGGAAATTGTCAGCAGTGGAAATACTGTAAGGTACAGGAGTAAGTTGGTATGTCATCAACTGTTTCAGATCCTGTTGAACACCTGCTTCCTGTGCCTTTACAAGGACTTGAAAGGCAAGGTTCCCTTGTTCTTTGTATTCCACAACCTTCTTCTTGGTAGTCTTCATGTAGACGGTTTTGTTCATCGATGGCATCGTTTTCAGGTTTTGCTGCTTGACTGGTTCAAAGAAATGGTCAGTTCCCATCAGTTCTCTGCGTGATGAACGCCTCCTTCGCGGCTTTACCAGCCTTTTCTGTTCTCAACACATCATGCTGAATGCCGGCTGGGACAGATGCTCCAGATGACAGGGCTGTCACGGTCGCTAAGCCGGACGGCCCTACCACCCCTACCCACGCCTATCACACTAGTTCAGACAACACAGCACGCTAACACAGCTTTACAATCATGCACACTTCTTTATTTCAACATACACACTATGGCGCCACCACGCACGTCCATCCGCAACCGTACACAAGTATCCCACTTCCCCGCTGACCCACCCTATCCTGCTACAATGACCTGGGGAACCCTAACCTATCCTAAAACACCAGTTGCGGTATATCACTGTGACCTGGGGACGCAGCGATAGCCCGCACACATGGTGGCCAACTACTAGGGACAAGCACCAACCCAAAGGACTCTAATCTCTAAACTACTACCACCCACTCCTCTCCCCGGGACCCACCCTTCTTTTTTGACCCGGGACCACTACCGCACGGTCGCTGCGTCCCTAAGGGAGACAACGACAGGTGCCCTATCCCATGCTGGCCACTACGTCCCTAAAAGAGACAGCAGCTAACACCCCTAACCCTACTGCCTATTGCTACACCCCCTTCCTACCACAAAAATTTGACACCCTTCCTCCCCGGAAAACACTGCTCCTCGGCGCTGCCCGTGGCCCCTCGCAGGCTGAATCCTCCCCAGAAGACCGTGCTCCTTGGCACTGTCCGTGGCCCCTCACAGGCTGACTCCTCCCAAGAAAACCGTGCTCCTCGGCACTGTCCGTGGCTCCTTGCAGGCTGACTCCTCCAGGGAAAGACCCTGCTCCTCGGCGCTGTCCGTGGCCTCACGCAAGACGACTCCTTCCCGAGGAACACAACACTCTCACACACACACCCAACTCTTGAAGGAACCCCTCCTCCACTGAAGGCTCCGCAGGAACTGAGGGTGAAGGAAGGCCTGGCGCAACACCCCCTCACAAGGCGCCTGAACAGGGCGGTCCTTCCCTCGTGGGAAAGAGTAACAGGTGGCTGGAGAACTGCCTCACAGACGGCAGACGACCTGGGTGGACTTCCTCTCCCGGAAGAGCACAGGTAGCAGGAGGAGAACTGCCTCACAGACGGCAGACGGCCTGGGTGGACTCCCTCTCCTGGAAGAGCACCGGTAAGGTAAGAGGACGTTGCCGCTCACCGGACAGCACACGGCCGCCGACTGCAGTGATCCGGCCCCAGCCTTGGCACGGAAGCAGGATGCCTGCTGAAACAACTGCAGGCCACTACTGTAGTGTTGCTACTACCTGAGTCACCAAGGCACATAGCCTACCTGGTAAGGCTTTAACTCTCCATCTGCCGTACTTACTTCCCACTTGGACATGAGTGACTCCTTATATTTTGAATACATCCCCCAACCCAGTACTCCCTTTGGGGTTATCAGACCCATTTCCTGCCAACCCTTACCACGGCAGTAAAGCAATATTCTCCCTGAGCCAATCTACGTTATTACACATGAAATTAGGTATCACATCCAAATCTCGGGAAAGGAAAAGAAAACAAACCCAAGCGATCCCAACGCGGACTCCATGGGTCCCCCTAGGAAATGCTAAGTAATCTAGGAAGTGGACAATTTCTCAAGGAGATGTCTTCACATAATACTCAGTAGTAATGAACATCTCTCTACAAAAACGTATCCATGTTCTGCTGGGTCAATGCTCACACAAGGGAATGGTCTCCCGGCCACAATCCCTCACATTCTTACCCCTCTTGCACTGTCCAGTATAATCATACACCAAAAACATAATTCGCTCGCCAACATTTCCATCCATCATCCCCCTCTCATGTCATCTCTTGTCAGTTAACCCAGTTCTTCATCCCTGTTATGCCAACGTATCCACACTTCATACAATATTACATGCTGCACACCATCCATTCTTTATCCTAGGTAGACTGCTAAGCCACTCGCCTTAACTTTACCTCTCCCTTCTTCCTGACTACTAAAATTCATAATGGGGCTGCCTCCCCGCAACCTAAGGTATCTTTCTCCAACCCTGTTTTGTCACAATTTTATATATCCCTGTACGTGTGATGACAGTCACTTGCTCTACAGAAAACCTGGTGCGCTTGTTCACACACACACACACGTCAAAGATACAGTCTGCACGCGCACGACACCCGCGTCGAGAACCATGAGTCTGAACGAAAGTGAAAGGACACCAATATAACTTGAATGGTCACGACCTCACCCCGGTATAAACACTCAACAGAATTTATTGATTTGTACAGACAGTCCGATGACCTACAGCTTTATACGTTGTAACGCTAACAGTCACTGTCTGGAAACAAACTACTCACAGCCCTTTGATTCTCAAAATGTCAATAATGACCAGAACGAAAGGTTAGCTATTTTCAGAAGAAATATTAAATGCACACATGCAATGTTCAGTTGTAAAGATGATTTCATGCTGCTACATTACAGTTTAGTTTGTGACTTCAGACAAGACTGTCCAAACAAAAATGATGAAACATTCTGTGAGCACCCTCCATGCTAAGGCTTTCTTTGTCACAATGGTCAATGTGTATCACTCAGCCAACGTTGTAATGAGTATTCTGATTGTCTGGATGATTCGGATGAGGTGGATTGCCAGCAGCGAAGTCCCAAGCCATGTACCTTCTGCATTCAAGACATCAATGGGGAGAAGATGCAGCATTTGTACATTAACCTGGATGGTACTGGTTACTTCACTCAGCAAAGCATGAAAACAGAAGAGCCTTGTCCTGGCACCCATTACCGATGTACATCAGGATGGTTATACTGTTTCCCTGTCTATACTCGCTGCAATGGGTTTTCTGACTGTGGTTATGGAGAAGATGAGCGAATCTGCGATAGTGTACGGTGTTTCAATTAGTACCAGTGTCAGACTTCCAGAGTATGGTGCATGGAGATCATCTTTGTGATGGATGGGGTCAGTGTCCACTGCGTGATGACGAAATGCTGTGTGATATGACTTGCCCCAAAGGCTGTCTCTGTCAAGGTCATTCGTTCTTGTGCAGAAACGCGTTCCCACCTGACACATACTTACAACTCCACTATGTTGATGCCACAGGATCGGGAATGCCACTGGGTGATTTTCCTCTAAATGCACATCTTGTGTATCTTGATTGATCCTCTTGCTCTATGTTGAATATTTCTGGTATAAATCTTCCGAACTTGCAGTTCATTGGTCTTACGGTCAACGACTTGACATCCCTTGACATGTCTCTGGTTTTTTTTTTTACAGCTAGCATATCTAAGAGTCTTGCTATTAGCAAGAAATCCTCTTAGGTCACACTCAGTAAGTAAATAAAAAAAACAAATTCATTACTCGTTGATTAGGCTAGATATATCAAGAACAAACTTTAATGCAGTAAATAATGAATTGTTGGTATACCTTCCAATGACGAAATATTTCAATTTATCGTCTTCCGAAATTAAATTCATCGGATCTGTTGCATTTAGAAGTATACGACGCTTGGTTGAAGTTGACATTAGGTTTAACTCTATTGACGAATTTCCTTTGGCTTTGTTTTTAGGATCTAAGCATTTACAAAATATTCTTGTGCCAAATCACAGGTTTTGTTGTGAAAGCGTACTTCCAAAGCAGTCGGGTATGATGAAGTGCTTAGCTCCTTACTCCGTACTTCCTTCGTGCGTAAAGCTAATGCCAACTGAACTCTATAGAATTTTTTTCTGGTTGGTCAGTGTGTGCGCCACCTTAGGGAGCGTGAGTTGCATTGCCAATGTACTTGTGTGTGAGGGAGTTTTTGAAGGCAACTTGGTGATGATTGCTAATTTTCTGTGTGCTAAGGTATGCACAGGATTGCATGTGACCATTGTGGTTGCAGCTAATGAGATGCTTAATGTTCCTTACATCCAGTTTGAAAAGACTAGCAGTGTGATTTGTAAGATCGCTGAGTTTCTTTTCTATCTGTCCTGTGAAACGTCAGTTTTGGTCCTTGGGTTCATCTCTTTGGATCACATCATTGTCATTTGCATTAGGAAAACTGCCTTGACGGTAAAAGAAGTGTCACTGACACCAGTTTGCATAGTAGTGTGGAGTGTTGGAATTCTTTCTTCGTTCATACCGTTTCTTCCTGGTTTGTCACACTGGGGACTTCATGGGCAGTCAGGACTGTGTTGCCTGCCGTTATTTGACAGATATGGTTCTGCCCAAGAATTCCGATGGCTCACTGTTATTGTGGCCGTGAATTTCATGATGTGCTTAACAATAGTGGATGGCCAACTGATCATTTACAATCAAATGCCTACATTTAGGGTCACACTGGATCCCACAAGAAGGTCTGTGTATTCCTCAATCCACCTGATGCAGACAATAGCGACCATGGACAATGCAACCTGGCTTTCCTTTGGATCTGTAACGATCATGACACTATTTAGTCTTCCTATCATGAACAAAGTTAATGTCACCATGATTGTATTTGTGCTACCACTCTCCTCTGCTTTTGACCCATTTCTCTACTTTGTGTCCTTGGTCCAACAGCGAAGACAGCAGATGTCAGAACAGAAAGTAGTGAAAGTGTTAAAGTCACGACTGGTTGTGTTAGGAAAACAAACCATGTAATGACCTGAATGATAACACAGAATGAAGGAATCATACTTCGTATCGTGTGTGGTCAGCGTAATAGCATGCCATACAAGAGACCAGATGGATTCTGCATGTAAAGATAGTGGCATGCAGTTACAGATCGTTTGCACTTCGAGTCCTGGACACAGTGGTTGATTTCTTTGTCAACGTGGTGTGCAGTCAAGCTTCATGGTACCACATCATTTGCATGTCAACTACTTGGATTATTGTTTGTCAGCTTGGTAAATCACACAGCTGTATAGACATGTAGTAACCAGTATCAATCCTGTATCAATCATCCCACAGCATTGTTTACCTTTTAAACAATACTGTTTGTATGAACTTCCCAACCCCCCACACCCATACCCCCCACCCCATAGTGGATGGAGAGATATGAGCTCTCTCCCCCCACCACACCCACACTTACTCCCTCACACCCACCAACTTTTCTCTCCCCCCACCCCCCCAATATACTTTTTTCATTTCTTCCCCTCCCAACCCCCCCCACCTTATACTTAATCACCACTAATCATTTCCTTCCCCTTTCCTCCCTTATTATCATTACCGCACACTTATACAACTACCCACGCATAATACTATTACCTCCGTCACCACCCAGCAAAATCATTTATTTATTTTATTCACTTAATTATTTTCATTCCTTTTTTTACTACAATTACTTTTATGTTATTATCTATTGATTTATTATAGTTACTACTACTATCATTATTATCGTTAATATCCTTTCTAGTTTTTTATTGTCTTATAAATTTATTCTATTAATATATATATATATATATATATATATATATATATATTTAGAATATTTCTTGCAGTCATTGCAACACCAAGCTGCTCTCTAAGTTGCTGGAATGGTGCTCGGTACCTATCCTTGGAATTTATTAGTCTATTATTAAAACCGAAAAGGCAGAAGAGTCAAGTTACCACTTTTCGCGGTCACTGAGGAGAAACAATCAGGTTTCGAAATACCAGTATCTGACCAGGAGTTATATGTCAGTGACTTTCCTCCCGATCGGAAAAATTCAATTGTACCGCCTTTGTGGTCCAAACAAATTGAACCACACGCACAAATTGATAGTGAATGCGGCAACTGCAATTCTGTGGCACACATTTCTCACGCGTCTTGAAAAACACGTGTCGCGACTTGTCATTTTTGGAACAAATTGGGTGAATTTCTGATGTGTTTGGGATCCGAGGAGCATGCGCTGAATCAAAATCGTGTGAAGCACGAGCAAAATCAGGCTGTAGGTCATAAAGTATGCTCAACCAAATGTCTTTAAAAGCCACTGTACTGGCGACCTATGCAATGCAACAGCATGCCTCCACGTCGAAGACTGAACGAGCTGGATCGAGGAAGAGCAATAGGATGGCTCCAAGAAGGAGTTGCAGTCCGGGAAGTGGCACGGAGACTTGGGGTATCACACTCTGTTGTTATCAGACTCAGACAACGCTTTCAAGACACAGGAAGAGTGCAAGAATGACCACATTCTGGTCGACCCAGAATAACAACACCACGAGAGGACCGATACATTGAAAGGCAGGCCACACAAGAAAGAACAGCAAGTGCAAACAACATCAGACGTCGCCTTAGAGATGCCACCAACACTGTTGTCAGTGATCAGACCATACGAAACCGCCTACGCGCCGCTAACCTCCGTGCTCGACGACCAGCCATAAGACCTCGTTTGACTGATGCCCACAGAGCAGCACGCAGAGTATGGTGCATGCAGCACGTGAGATGGACACATGAACACTGGGCTAACGTGATGTTTACAGACGAGTCGCGGTTCTGCCTGGATCCCACCGATAGACGAAACAGGGTCTGGAGACGCCGTGGGGAGTGTTTTGCAGAAGAAGCTGTCCTGGAAAGGAACCGCTATGGTGGGGGATCCGTTATGATTTGGGGCGGCATAAGCACACGCTACACAACGGTTCTCTACAATGTGGCAGGGAACTTGAATGGCGTTCGCTACCAAACAGAGATTTTGCAACCCCTGGTGCTGCCAGCCCTTCAACAGCTTGGACCTCAGGCAGTCTTTCAAGATGACAATGCACGGCCCCATCGCACCAGAGCAGTAAACACGTTTCTCCAAGCTGCTGGTGTCAACAGAATGCAGTGGCCCACAAACAGCCCAGACCTGAACCCCATCGAGCATCTTTGGGATGAGCTGGGCCGGAGACTGCAGCAGCGTCGTCCTCCTCCTGCTAACCTGGGTCAGCTGTTTGAGTCACTCCAGCAGGAGTTGGCTGCTGTCCCCCAGGCCTTCTGCACACACTGGTGAACTCCATGCGACAACGCTGCCTTGAATGCCTTGCCAATAA
The DNA here is from genome assembly GCA_033310375.1 of Conus canariensis. Taxonomy (NCBI): domain Eukaryota; kingdom Metazoa; phylum Mollusca; class Gastropoda; order Neogastropoda; family Conidae; genus Conus; species Conus canariensis. The sequence continues at coordinate 50,555,960 of CM065738.1, read as the reverse complement.
CGGGGGACACACACGTTATTAACCATAACATTGAACAAACACTCCTCCTGTGACTTTCAAATTTGGGGGTGGGGGTCTTTGTACTGCGCTCCATTCCACTTTGTTGATTCCTCGGACTTGTCATTGTCTTTACACACTTTTCTTCACATATTCAATAAATTCATGTTACACTTGGAGATTGATCACTTCCCAATTTTCTTTTTTATTTTATAAGTCAGTGAAATGTTGGTCCTTAACTTTTTTTGAACAGTATATATGCTGTAAGGCGTGCTATGCAAGTGCCGTTACATGCATCAAATTAAATGGTTTATGGTGAAAGTCGACAATATTCACCGTTTGTAGGAACTTGTCAAATCAATTAAACACCAGTTAGGATTAGTGCAATAACCTACGACCAGATTCTGTAGCTTAGCGTATAATATGTTGTTACAACATGAAACAGAAAATTGAACTGGACAACCTGTGTAATGAAAATACTGACAGACAACGACTTTGGTCCAGTTTGTCAGAGAGTAGTCAATATTGTACACTTTATTTTGTAGCGCAAAGATGAATTAATTTGTTCTTATAGACAAAACAGGCATTTCAGCATCGATGAAAACGATAAATGTTAACGTGTTTTTTTTTTCTCGTTTAAAAGTATACTTGGAAACGGAAGAAAAAAAGATTGTTGCACATGAACGGGATAAACATAACAAAACAAACTGCGAACTAAAACACTGGGCCTCAATGCAAACAAAAAACGTTTAGAAGTTTCGAAAACTAAGGCGTGCCACACGTATGCAGAGAAAAATAGCAATGAGGACCAAACACGTTTTTACTTTTATTGTCCTGCTTATAATAATATACAAAATAGATATAAAACTTTCAGTGAGGTTGTTGCACACTGATAAAATCTTATATCAATTCCATATCGTAAAAATGAAAAGTACCATATCAAAAGCAAAATATATAGAAGCTGTGATTTTCGGACAAAAATATTACCAGCAATATCCCGAGCTGAAATTGTGTATAGATATATGAATTATCATCCGGCAGTTATTTTGTTTTGTTCATAGGCTGGACTGAAGAAGGAAATAGATCAGTGAGGTGCCTTTATGTGTGTGTGTGTGTGTGTGTGTGTGTGTGTGTGTGTGTGTGTGTGTGTGTGTGTGTGTGTGTGTGTGCGTGCGTACGTGCGTGCGTGCGTGCGTGCGTGCGTGTGTGTGTGTGTTTTGTGTGTGTGTGTGTGTGTGCGTGTGTGTGGTGTGTGTATGTGTGTGTGTGTGTGTGTCGTGTGTGTGTGTGTGTGTGTGTGTGTGTGTGTGTGTGTGTGTGTGTGTGTGTGTGTGTTCTGCACTTTGTAATCAGTAAACACTACTGTATCTTTTCAATGACTTATGTACACACTGTATATGTATATGCCTTACAACCTGATTTATGACAGTTCAATCGATTTTAGAAACAGGAAAAGGGATATGTACATGGGGAGAGAGAGAGAGAGAGAGAGAGAGAGAGAGAGAGAGAGAGAGAGAGAGAGAGGACTGAAAGAAGAGAGAGAGCAAGAGAAAGAGAGAAATAGAGACAGACAGACAGACAGACTAACGGACAGACCGAGAGGAAGAGGGATAAAGAATGATTATCAAAATCATCATAATCTTCTCAACTGCTGTCTGATCCGCCATTGTTTGAAATCAGTAGTAACATAACTATGCGTCTGTGTTGAGTTCTTGGAGACATCTATGTGAAAACTATCAGCCACTCGTTAAAAACTGTGCAAGCTAGGCGGCTTCAGGGAGGTGGGGAGAGGGTAGATTTGTTAGAAATTAGTAATGAGACATAACTTGAACAATTCGAAATGTTTGGGATTCAAGTCGTTTCTTCCTTTTTCCTTTTAACTTGAATGTTTACTTTCATATTTTTCACAACTGGATCGATCCAAACTAAACGTCAGCAAGCACTGAATTGTTTTTTTTTCTGTAAGTGTCCTGATAGAAACAGATACCATCCACCATAAAATTATTTATTTTAGAACTTTCTGGGATATGCATGAGTGCCGGGGGCTATGGTTAAAACTGATGGGATGAGGAATAAAACGGAGCCATTCTGACTTACATAAAAATAAGAAAAAAGCTGCTATACTCAGAAACACCACTAGTTCTTTTTCCAGTGTATTTATGTAGACTCTCGCACAGACTCCGATGAAAACTGCATGTAGTACATGACTCGTCTGAAATATATTTGACCAGATTTGAATGGCAGTGTCAAGGTCCACTTTTGAAACTTTTTCAAAGACGAAGTTATAGAGATCAACATCACTTGTATAACTTTTACAAAGCCAGCTTGTACACATTTTTTTTCAGGACTTCATCATCAGTCTTATGTTTTAGGATATGCATTGATGCATGTATAACGTAGGCATCTAGAAATGCAATGGCGTGTAAACCCTCTAGCGTTTTGGGAAACGCAAATATGTCCAGCACTTGGGTGTCGCTATTCAAATTAGAAGCACAACTTCTATATTTATCCTACACCTTAACTGACTATGTCGCTGCAACAGAAATAATCCAGCAACATTTTGACAAGGAGCTACCCCGGATTTCAAGCAAAAATTATGGATTATTTTAAAGACAAATCACAGGCTAAGAACTGCAGATGGTGGATGCCAAAGTTTTGTCAAGCTGGACAGCAACAGTACTGGCATGAATGTGACAGAATGAGAAGAGATTGATTTGTAAACATAACTAGCAATTTAGCTATAGGACTGTTTCTCAATGACTCCCTTCCAGCAATAAATGTGTACATTGCATACAGCCACATAAACAAAGCCGATTCCGTGGTTTGAAATTAGTCAGTGACCAACTAGCAGATCATAATGAAGCTGTCCTGATTCAAGCGTAAAACTGCAGACAAAAGAAGATTTATAAGAAAAAGATTGAAAGACCGGGAATTTTTTACACTTTGAATGGAGGGTTCAGATTGAAATTTTATCATTTTTTGTGGTAAACGGTTATGACTTCGTTGAAAAAAACACTGATAATAGAGTGTCTGGCAGACTGATTTCAGTACAGTGAGAATGCGTCCGTCGAGTGAATGGATTTGTGTCAATGTTGAAATAAACATGATTTCATTCTTTTCAATTTGAAAAAAAAAATCTGTAGTAATGCCGATACATCATTCCACTTATATGACAATAACCATCATCCTATAGTACTGTTGATCTCAAATGATCATCACACATCAGTCATTATTTTTTTCCCTCCCTCAACTGGCATTATTATACTATTGCCATCACATTATTTCACTTATGACAATGATCATTATCTTACAGTACTACTCATCTCACTTAGGACAGTGATCATCATCCATCATCATTTAATCATTTCCTTTATTCCCCCAACCGGCATTATTATACCAATGCCACTAACTATCCCACTTATGACAATGGTCATCATCCTGTAGTACTTTGATATCAAATGATCATTATCCATCAGTCATTTTTTCCTCTCAACCGGCATTGTTATGTTCGTGCCACCACATTATTTCACTTATGATAATGAATATCATCCTATAGTACTGTTGATCTCAACTGATCATCATGCATCAGTCAACAATCTTTTTGTATGTGTGTGTGTGTGGGGGGGGGGGTTGTAGGGGGGGAGGGGGGGTTATGTAGTGTGGACAGTCCGGGTGTGGCTGTGTATGGTTGAACGGTGTGTGTGTGTGTGTGTGTGTGTGTGTGTGTGTGTGTGTGTGTGTGTGTGTGTGTGTGTGTGTGTGTGTGTGTGTGTGCGCGCGCGCGCGTGTTGTTGTTGTTATTGGCATGTCAACACTTTTCCCATTAATCATTTCCACTAATTCTCTATCAAACCAGTATTAGTATACTGTTATCCTAATTTCAACATTATTTCACTTCTCACAATTAATCTCATTATGATCACCATCCACCCTCTCTACTGTTTATATGTTTTTCTCCTCCTTTTTTGTGTGAGGTTTTTTTGTTGGTGGTGGTGGTGGTGGGTTTTTGTCCCCTAACACATGATACAACTTTTCTCATTGATTATTTCTATCGGTTCTCAACCAACACGATCATATTAACGCCAACACATTATTTCACCTGCTACAATGAACACCATCCAACATTACTGTGTGCATGACCACACCCCCCCCCCCCCCCACCCCCATGCTCATACCCATGTGTGGGCGGAGAGATAGGAGCTTCCCCTTCCCATTTGCCCTCTCCACCCCTCCACCCCTTTTTTCCCCAACAATGGTAGCTTCTCACCCATTAACTACTTCCATTCATTTCCAGTCATAGTTAACATTACCCACACCGCCACACAAAACTACCCACATGTAACTTCTATCATCGCAATCACCACCCATTAAAGTTTTCTGGTTTGTTTTGTTTTCTTTGTCTATCCCTTACCACTAAGCACTACTATCAATACATCATAATCACTACCGTCACCAGTACATTATACCATTACACAGTAATTATAAAACAAACTACAAACCCCACTGTTTCACCACCACCTCCACCCTCCAATAAGCAAACCCTTACCACGTTTTTTTTTCCTGACCACTAAGCACTATTATCAATCCGCTATGATCCCTACCATCAGCAATGTACTGTACCAATAAACAATAACTACAAAAAAAACCCAATGTTTCACACACACCCCTACCCCCCCCCCCCCCCCCCCCCCCCCCCCCCCCCCCCCCCCTCTTTAAAAAAAGCACTTTACCATTATCCCTCCTCTCATTATATACGTTCTCATCATCGCCCCTATTAGCACTACTGTTCCCATTAATAACACTATTATCGCGGCCATCAGTACTATTTCAACTCTCATGATCCCCTCCTTAACCCCTTAACTGCCGCTATTTTGTTTCAGTTTTGTACTTCTGTGTGTCGAAGCAAAATTTGACCTTTTGCGTGTGACATTGGTCACCCCAACTTGGGGTCGAGTGAATGCGTGTCTTATGTTTGTTTAGGGCCTGCTAGGAAAAAAAAAAGGTTGTCTCCCCTCTCCATAGATATTCTAAATCAAATTTCCTTTTTTACCTCCTCCAGTGTGTAGAAGGTATTGTTTTAGGTTTTAGAGTTCTTCCTCTCAGTTTTGACTGCTTTATGTGATTATCGATTTGGTTGCTTGATTGATTTGTGCCTTGCCCCATTTTCCTCATCAGTGCCTTTCCCCTGGGATGATTGGCTCTTCCACCTCCTCTTCCTACGTCGCAGGAGGGGGACGCAAGTTTTGGAGAGAGTTGTCATTTCCCTTCCCTTCATCTGCTTACCTCCTAGGCTTCCTTCTTCCCTTTCAAACCTTCTCCGTCTCCTCTCCACCATAAGTGTTGTATACATTCATTTTCATATTTTACGTCGGGTGTTTTCTGGATAGTGTGTATTCTCTCCCCCTTCTTAGATGTCTGTCCTTTTCGTTGCCTTCATCTTTCTTTATATATGACTGTGTGATGACGTGAATGTGAAGATGTTGGACTGATTTTGTTTTTTCTGCAACATGTTTCGGTTTTGTCGAAAATATATGTTTGTTTCCCTTTTTCTTAATTTGATGGTCTGAAGTAGTATCTGGATAGTGTGAGCAGTAAGAAAACTGTCCCTTTGAAATCAGCTACAGGGGAGGTGATTCAGGAGAGAGAACAACAGATGGAGCGCTGGGTAGAACACTACACTGAGCTATATACAAGGGAGCATGTAGTCACAGAAGAAGCCCTGAATGCCATAGAGCGCCTACCAGAGCTGGAAGAGCTTGACAGAGAACCAACCATAGACGAACTCAACGAAGCCCTGGACTCTCTTGCCTCTGGCAAGGCACCAGGGAAAGACGGCATTCCCGCCGAAGTACTGAAGTGCTGTAAAGAGACACTCATCACCGAGTTGCATGAAATCCTCTGCCTCTGTTGGAGTGAAGGCGAAGTACCACAAGACATGGGGGATGCTAACGTCGTCACACTGTACAAAAACAAAGGTGACAGAAACGATTGCAATAATTATCGTGGCATATCCCTCCTTAGTATCGTTGGGAAAGTCTTTGCACGAGTAGTACTGAAGAGGCTCCAAGTACTTGCAGAGCAAGTTTATCCTGAATCGCAGTGCGGTTTCCGTGCCAACAGATCCACTATGTATATGATCTTCTCCTTTAAACAACTTCAGGAGAAATGTAGGGAGCAAAGGCAGCCCCTCTTCATTGCCTTCATAGATCTCACAAAGGCTTTCGATCTGGTCAGCAGGGATGGCCTCTTCAAGATCCTCCCCAAGATTGGATGTCCACCCAAACTTCTCAGCATCATCAGATCCTTCCACGAAGACATAAAAGGCACTGTCGTCTTTGACGGCTCAACATCAACTGCCTTCAACATAGGGAGCGGAGTGAAACAGGGTTGCGTCCTGGCTCCCACCCTGTTTGGAATCTTCTTTGCTGTGATGTTGAAACACGCATTTGGTCCTGCAGCTGAAGGTATCTACCTCTGAACCAGGACAGACGGAAAGCGCTTCAACCTCTGCAGACTAAGAGTCAAGACTAAAGCCAAGCTGAGGTGCGTGCGTGACTTCCTCTTTGCAGACGACGCAGCAGTAACCGCTCACTCAGCCGAGGACCTACAGCAGCTCATGACTCGCTTCAGCGATGCCTGCCAAGACTTCGGGCTTACCATTAGCTTGAAGAAAACACAGGTCATGGGACAGGATGTTGACTCTCCCCCAGTCATCAGCATCAATGACCATGAACTGGATGTCGTCCATGACTTTGTTTATCTGGACTCAACTATCTCAGACACCCTCTCACTTGACGCAGAGCTCAACAGGCGCATCGGCAAGGCGGCTACCACCATGACCAGTCTGACAAAGAAAGCATGGAACAACAGCAAGCTGACTGAGCACACAAAGATCCAGATCTACAGAGCCTACGTCGTGAGCACCCTCCTGTATGGCAGCGAGTCTGGGACCTTGTGTGCCCGACAAGAGCGAAAGCTCAATGCTTTCATATGCGTAGCATCCGACGCATTCTAAACATCACCTGGCAGGACAAGGTCCCAAACAACACTGTCCTGGAAAGAGCCAGATGCACCAGCATGTACACGCTGCTGAAACAGAGACGTATGCGCTGGCTCGGCCATGTCGTGCGCATGGATGACAGACGGATCCCTAAAGACCTCCTCTATGGAGAACTTGTGCAGGGAAAACGTCCCACAGGCAGAGCACAGCTGCGATTCAAAGGCGTGTGCAAGAGGAACCTAAAATCCTCGAACATCGACCAGAACAACTGGGAAGCAACAGCCCTCGAACGGTCAGCCTGGAGACAGACTGTGCAGAAAGGTCTCTCCAAGTTCGAAAAGACACTCGCTCAGCAGCACGGGGAAATGAGAATGAGAAGAAAGGCTGCAGTCCAGGCAGACAGACCAGCGTCATACTTCATCTGTGCCCTCTGCCACAGGGACTGTCATTCCCGCGTTGGACTGGCCAGCCACACCTGTCGCTGTACCAGAATAGACATCTAGAGCGCAACTCCATAGTCTTCGGAGACTGAAGGATGCCTACTAGTAATTTGCTGGTCTGAAGTAGTATCTGGATAGTGTGAGCAGTACTCAGTTACCCATTTTGGTTGGTTTCACTATTACTTTGTTTCCCGCTCAGTCGTTTAGTACTTTAATTACACTTATTTTTCTTTCCTGAGGTCAACTGCCTATGCTATTTCAGCTTTGCTTTTGAAGCAAAAAAATTGCGTTTGCACCCCTTTCTTCTTTTTCAGTTCAAATGTTCATATTCCATTGGTCCTTATTGTTTTATATATAAATCTTATCTAGTGTCACGGACTTATTCTTTTAGTTAGTAAGGCAACCTGGTTTTTTTTTTTTTAAGCCCAGGATAAGCTTGGTTGTCAGCAGTGATTTCTTTGCTTCATTGGCGGGGTGTCGACCTGTGAGCTGTGTTTGATACCCTGGGTGCGCTACGTCCGTGCATTTCGCTTCCATCCTCCGATACTTCTCTTCATTTTTCTGTTAAAGCTTTCTTGTTCTGTTCTTTTTCGTGTTTCCCTTCTTAAGCCTATAGTTGCGTTATTTTGTTCAGGACGTCCAGAAAAGGGCCAAGTCAACAGAGTCAAAAGAGAAGAGAGAACAGTTAGAAACAGAGGCACAGAAACAGCAAGAGTTGAACTTTGAAGCTCGCTTGGAGGAAGAAAGAGACATAATTTGGACCGAGCTGGTTCAACAGTTGGACACGGCCGAACGAGAGGAGGCACAGTCTGTGGATGTTTCCAAGCATGGCTCTGTCTGTCGGGAAATAACGGATCTTCAACAGGACGTGGATATTCCGGTGGCTCCACCTATGTTACATATGCCAGTGTATAGTACCAGCGACAACATAAACAGTTACATTGAGCATTTTGAGGCGGTAGCCGCTGCGTATCAGCTGACCAACCAGAGGAAGGCCATTTACTTTATCAGCAGCCTGATAGGGAAGGCCAAGGAGGCGTTTGTCGATATTCCACCTGGAGCTTCCTGTATGGAGTTAAAGGCTGCTCTTCACCGGAGACTGCACATGACTTATGAGTCCTACAGGAAGCAGTCTCGTACGATGAGGAAAGCTGTGGAGGAGACTTTTCCCCAGTTCGGAGAACGCTTTCGTCATACTATGAGTACTGGATTGAGGCCTCAGAGATGGAGATGAAGGACTGTTTCCTCCTGGAATAACTTATGAATTCCGTTTCCCAGGAACCACAGCTTAAGTTGGGTGAGGAAAAGCCCAAGACGTTCGCCAGGGCTATCGAGATTGCCGAAGCCTTCGCAGACACGCAACGTCATTATCGGATGCCTACCCTCGGATCAACAAAGAAATCCGCCAATCCGGAGTAACGTGACTTCAAACCATCCGTCACCCTCAAAACACGTTGTCCCAGCAATTTAAGGAACGCCTAAGTGAAGCCCAAGATTTGCTTCCTCTGTGGGGAAAAGGGTCATTTTGTTTGGGACTGTCCCAAGAGGAAGGACAAAACAAGACCCGGCGATTCGCATTTTAGGGTGGCATTCGGCGAAAACAAGGTCACGACCCCATCATGTCCTACCTTCCCGTCAGTGGTGGGTGGCAAGATAGTGGAGGCTATTAAGGACACAGGAGCTACAGCAATCTTCATTGATGAACAGCTAGTCCCTAGTGAGGCGCCTTGAGGGGAAGATTGCCAATATCAGGGATTGAATCATCCTTCAGGGCAATCCAATCTACTGTGCTGGTAGACGTCTCTACGCCATACTTTAAAGGGAAGGTATGAGCAGTTGCCCTTCAGCATCCTGCATATTCCCTACTGGTTGGCAATTCGGTGTGCTTTGGAGATGGCCAGCACCGTGAGGTATCATCAGAGTTTCCACCTGAGGTATTTGTGGCCGCCACTACCGTGTTCCCAAGCACAAAGAGAAGGAGGCTCTGAAACCCCTCCCAAAACCACTGACACCTTGACCACGGATACTTCGACTGTACGCAGTCTGCAAGCGAAAGATTCATCCCTCAACATCTGGAGTTTGGCTGGGGAGCCAGCTAGGTCATCCCATGGCAGTGCCTTACAGTTTGTAAAAACGCAAAGGACTGGTACACAGGCGTTTCATATCTCTTACCTCATCCGCCACTCAGTCGTACCAGAAGCTCTCCACAGTACCATCATGCGTTTAGGTAGCGATACCCCTATGGCAGAACACTTGGGGACCCACTGAACCCTGGAGAGAATCCAGCAGGACCTTTACTGGCCGGGAGGAACAACAGACGTTAAAAGGTACTATCACAGCTGTGATGTTTGCCAACGAACTACTCCAGAGGGCCGGAACACCAGGGTGCCTGTGACGTTGTTGACATCGGCAGGTTCCGCACCCTTGATGAGTAGAAAACCATTGCTAACAAAGCAAAGGAGCAGACGCAAAATGAGTCGAACAGACGCTGAAATGAGAGCGAGTGAGAGGGAATCAAAGACCAACCAGGGCCGCCTCACAGCCATGGAGCAACACCTGGGCCAGTTGTGTGACAACGCTGTCTCCTACACACGTAAAACAGCACGTCTCCGTGACAAATGTGCCACCTATGGAAAGAGATAGCAGAGTACGCAGAATATGAGAAATGGAACCCTTCTCTTCACAAAGGCATGGCCCATTTTGCTGAAAGTCTCACGGTTGTTCAGGACTACAGGGAGGCTCAGGTGAATCGACTAGAAATGAAAGTGGTTATGGACTGTTGTGCAAACAGACCAAGAATGACTTGAAGGGAACCTTCAATGCCCCGTCCAACGAAGCGGTGCAGAAGAGGAAGCTAGAACAGATCAAGATGAAGATGCCACAGAACCGACAGCAAATTGTGCAGGCGGAATCAGACCTACAGATGGCCAGTGTGGAAGCTTCTCGCCGTCAGCACGCCTTGGAGCAACAGGTTCACAGCTTTGAGGCCAAGAAGATCACCGACATGAGGAAAGTGCTGAGATAGTTTGTTAACATTGTGCTGGTCTTCCATGCCAAGGCCCTGGAGCTCTACACACAGTGCCTCCAGACGCCAAACGTCATCGACATAGACGGTGACCTGGAGGAATTCAAGTGGCAGATGAAGCCAGCCAACCAAGTGTGTCAGAACATGGCGCTCACAGCTTCCCAGCAGTCCCTGGACAGCAACAACAGTGGCGGTCGTCCTGCTCCTCGCTGTCAGCCACCACCCCCTTGTCTACCCACCTCCAGTGCCATGGTTAGCAGTGGTGTGCTCAGAGAGGCACCGGATGATGACAGCAATGATGACTATGAAGATGATGATGATGAAGGGTGACTACCTCAGCCGTATGGAGTGGTAAGTCAATATTCAGGGAACATCTGTCATTTTACCTGAGAGTGAGATAAGTCTACATAAGCGAAAGGGTTTATAGGCTTGTGTGATAGGCTGTGTCTCAGTGGCACGAGCCTCTGTGGTTGGGGGATGTTGTGACGGACGTACATCCTTTAAGTTGGTAAGGCAGCCCGTTTTTATTTTTGTTTTTAAGCCCAGGATAAACTTGGTTGTCAGCAGTGATATCTTTGCTTCATTGGCCGTGTGTCGACCTGTGAGCTGTTTTGATACCCTGGGTGTTCTACGTCCATGCGTTTCGCTCCCCTCTTCCAGTACTTCCATTCCTTTTTCTTTTAAAGCTTTCTTTTTCTGGGTTTTTTTTTTGTCGTGTTTCCCTTCTTAAGCCTATAGTCGCGTTATTTTGTTCAGTACGTCCAGTATAGGGCCCTGTGTTTGACATGGGACCATACGCTTATCATTTTTCAGTTGGTGCACTATTTGATGTCAGGTGCTCACCGGTGAGCAGTTTTTACCTGTTTTCAGCTTTGTCAGGCTAGTGGTGTGGCACTCGCTTGCGGACCTTCGAGTCGGAGAGATCTCCATCTCTGCCAGCTGGATCCTTTTCGTCTTAGTCCACTTTAGTGTGGGTTGCTGCGTATAGACTTTCAACTTTCGATGGGTTGGGAAGAATACCATTCGTCACCTCTTAGGATCCCTATCCCTGTCAAGTGGAAAAATCAACTTAGGTCGTCCCTGGCCTGGAGTCCACTTCAGTGTGAACCGTTGACTTCTACCCTTCATTGTACCGGGAAGTGGACTGTTCTGCACCTCACCCACCCGCCATTCTGGTAAGTATTCTATATCTTCTGTTTTGGGCAATGTATCATGTCATTTTGACTTTTTAGCCTTTCGACGGTTAATTGAGAGGTTTTTCTTTTTCTTTACGTGCACCATTGGCTTAGGCACATCTTTCGATGTGTAATTGCTCCGATGCATGGGACGATCACGAAACTGGCATCGAGATATGCACTTCTGTCCTCGTGAAATTATAGAACCATTTGGTCTTCAATTGCATTTTACGTCCTTAGCGGCTAGTGTTTTGGTCACTTCGGACGAAGTTGAAAATGTTTGACTTTATAGTATTCCTTCATTTCGGTCAAAGGGAAGCTAATTATTTTTCTTTTTTGCATTCAGGTTGAGTTGATACTTATCTCCCCTCTTTTCTAAAGGTCGTATCGAGGTTGAAATATGTGATAGATACCTGCTTTCATTCAGTATGTTATTTTAGCCGGATAGGATATTGGAGATTTTGGTTTTCATTTATTTTTATTTTTCGTTTCTTGAACGTTCGGATGGCTAACCTTTTAGGCCAGGGAGCGAGGAATTCTCACTGTATCACCCCTACATTTGGTTTCGTTCTCTTCGTGTCCTGTGTTCTATGTGTTTGTATAACAGTGGCGTGGATGAGCTCTAACTGTAATCATTTGAGCTTTAATCTTTTATTGTCTAAGGAAACTGTCTTTAGTAGAGGTCAATTAAAAGAAAAAAAGGGAAAAAAAAGGTGTTCTTTACGTTAAATACTAATTCATTTGCCCTTTTTGTAGTGACAAAAACGACGTTGTTGACCTTATCATTTACTGTAAGGTGACCCTGATACTATGACGCACTGCCAGACCCACTACGTTTCCACACACTGACTGCTACAAGGACGGTTAGGGTGGAGGTTCCTCGTCTAGAGACTGATCTCCGCCGTAGGGCGGAGTTTTTCGCCCTCCATTCAGTTGCAGCATCCATTCTTGTGCTGGTTGGGCGGCCAGCATCCTTGAACCCTGCAGTCACCTTTCACACCAGCATCAACCTTCGTGTAAACCTGGGTGAACTGGAGGTGATCAGCTCTTCTCCTCCTTCTCTGAGATAGCTGCTCCACCTGTGACCAGGATACCAGCCAACAACGACCTTCACCTGACTGCAGAAACCACCTCCCTCTGCGAACCTCCTCAGTCATGGACTCTTGCTCAAAAGTTGAGTTACTGTTCAGTGTGGTATAAATGTGGGTCTGGCGTGTATATCCACCCCCCCCCCCCCCCTTCCTGTCAGGTGTATTCCACCTTGACATCTAGCGAGTGTTTATTTTGGATTTTTCTCGTTGGTCTCTCGCTGCTTAATCCATCACGGAGACACTTAATGGGTATTTGGAGAAGGCCAACAGCATGGTTTCGACGATGAAAAACTCGCTAATTGCATCACTCAATGTGAAGATCGAGCAGCTCGTGCTCTTGATAAAGAGAGACAGGAAAAAGAAAAGGAGCGGCACCATGTATTAGTGTTAAAGCAGATGGACTGAAATTTGAAGGACAAGAAAAACGACCAAAAAGAAAAGGAAAGTGAATTTAAATTACAGGAATCTGAGGAAAAAGAAAGAAAGAGACAGGAAAAATAAAAGGAGTGGCAACATGCTCGTAGACTAAAACAAATGGATATGGAAAGAAAATTTCTTTTAGGCCATTCAGTGTCGTAAGCATTATTTCTTTGGAATATATATATATATATATATTGTGTGTGTGTGTGTGTGTGTGTGTGTGTGTGTGTGTGTGTGTTGTGTGTAGCGTGTATTTATTTCATTACGGGAGCAAAGGTTGCCCTACGTGTTCCTTTAATAGTTTAGTGTTCTCTTTATTAAAGATTTCCTATCGTACCAATCAAACCTAGGTTATCTGTATTTGTTACTGGATGTCTATGTGTTTGTTTGACTATATTCATGATCGGAAAGGCTGTACCAATCTTGATGTGTGTTTGTTCATTTCTCCAGTTGTCATTTGATGTGTTAGGTACATGGTATTTGGGCAGGCGGGGAACATCCTTTTTTGGGAGTTGTCTTTTTTGTTCTGTGTTCTCTGCGTTGTCATTTTTGTTAAAAGAGGAAAAAGAGTCGGTATTCTTGAAAACGTGTCAATGTACCATAGAAGGATTCCGAGAAAAATTTCGATACTTGCGTTCACTGGTAAAAGCCGACAGATAAGCTGAGAAAATATTGATTGTCATATTTGAATCTAAAACCAAAACCAAAATAAAGAAAGTACATTAAACCATGCTTCCAAGGTAAATTGTCTAGTTTCTTGCTGGTAGCCTGTGAGTTCTAAGTTGTGTGCTGATATTGCAGTTGTGAGCACCAAAGCAAACAGCACTACTGGACATATAAACATCAGCACTGCATGTCCAGGAGTAGCGTATCTCATGGAACAAAACAACACAGAAAGCACGTTTCTTAACATCAATATGTCAACGTGTAATCTTGATAAACCACAGTTTCCAGCAAACCAGGGAGTGGTGTACGGGGTGTGGGGATTCCAGTGTTTTCTGTAACATGCACGTGAAGGTGAAACGAGAGATGTATGTGCGAGTTCATGTCCAAAGGTTGGCATTTTGGTGTGGCTGCACTGACTGGACGATGCGAATTTTCATGTTCGCAGCATCTTTTTATACTCACCAGATCAAATGTGATGTTCATAGTCTTCAAGAAATGTTTATTTATTCATACCATAATTTCTTTTGGACAACTAATTTGAATAATCCAATGGCTGCGATCGATATCAAAGCAGTAAAAAGTAATAAAGAATTAGTTCTGCAATATGTAACAACATATTCCGGATATATAGTTTTACCACATGTAATAGGACCCACTGACTTTGAAGAGACACTAAACGTACATTGTAGATGTGTTATCATGGTCAATGTTCTTCAGTCATATTGTCCTCAGACGTGTTCTGAAAGCAACACATTCAAAGTGACTTATATAGAGCGCAATACTTCTCAGGAATATAGTGCGCATGTGTGTGCTGAACGTTCCACAGCAGCTTCTATATTCCTCACCTCATTCATCAGAATTCAGTTCATTCGTTACTCAGAGGTTTTTATGAAATTACGTTTTTATTCCTTCGTTGAAAATGACCGTCCTCATAATGTACAGGGTGGACTTTTCAATTGTTCTGTAAGTCATTACTTGAAATTTCAGCAGTTTTTGCATTGTAACCTGAAGACAGAGTGTGAAGATGAACGGGATGAAACAGGGGACTGCCCCTTCAGCAGTCCTCAGTGTCAGGGGATGGTGGCATCACGTGACAAATGTTTCAACATGATCCTGTTTGATTCCGTTTTAGCGTTAAGATATGTTGATTATAAATGCTTGAAGATAGGCCAAAGAATGGCTTCAGTAAAAAGTAGACAGGAACAGAATGATGCCCTACATATACTCAGAAATTATTTCACCTTCGACATACTTGTTGGTTATATTTCAGGTTGGCGCCTTGTACCATTTATGTACGGTAAGCTTCGTCGGTGGTTTGATAAAACCATAATCTACAAACTGGACCACTTCACGTCGTCCATAGTGGTTACTCCTGTATACAGGCCCTCAAGGAGAGTCAAATATGGTAAATGGTCCCCATACCGCTTAAATGATAACATTATATCATCAGCAAGGTACGCAGTACTATGCGAAATGGAGCTACACTTCATGGACATGTTTCCTTCTCAAGTGGTATACACGTACATACAGTCATCTTTGTCAAACTTCAGAAACACTCATCAGAATGTATTGATTTGTGCAGACAGTCCAATGACCCACAGCTTTATACATTGTAACCCTAACAGTCACTGTCTGGAAACAAACTACTCACATCCATTTGATTTCCAAAATGCCAATGATGAGCGGAACGAAAGGTTAGCTATTTTCAGAAGAAATAAGAAATGCACACATGC
The DNA here is from genome assembly GCA_033310375.1 of Conus canariensis. NCBI lineage: Eukaryota > Metazoa > Mollusca > Gastropoda > Neogastropoda > Conidae > Conus > Conus canariensis. Next base: position 50,540,413 of record CM065738.1, on the reverse strand, counting down.
AATGTTCAGTTGTAAAGATGATGTCATGCTTCTACATTACACTTTAGTTTGTGACTTCAGACAGGACTGTCCAGACAATAATGACGAAACATTCTGTGAGCGCCCTCCATGCTACGGTTTTCTGTGTCACAATGGTCAATGTGTATCACCCAGCCAACGTTGTAACGAGTATTCTGATTGTGTGGATGATTCGGATGAGGTGGATTGCCAGCAGCAAAGTCCCAAGTCATGTACCTACTGCATTCAGGACATCAATGGGGAGAAGAAGCAGTACTTTTACACTAACCTGGATGGTACTGGTTACTTCACTCAGCAGAGGATGAAAGCAGAAGAGTCTTGTCCTGGCACCCATTACCGATGTACATCAGAATGGTTATACTGTCTCCCTATCTATACTCGCTGCAATGGGTTTTCTGACTGTGTTTATGGAGAAGATGAACGAGACTGCGACAGAGCGCGGTGTTTGAATCTGTACCAGTGTCAAACTTCCAGAGTATGTGTGCATGGAGATCATCTTTGTGATGGATGGGGTCAGTGCCCACAGCGTGATGACGAAATGCTGTGTGATATGACTTGCCCCAAAGGCTGTCTCTGTCAAGGTCATTCGTTCTTGTGCAGAAACGCGTTCTCACCAGATGCATACTTACAACTACGATATGTTGATGCCACAGGATTAGGAATGTCACTGGGTGATTTTACTCTAAATGCACACCTTGTTTATCTTGATTTATCCTCTTGCTCTGTATCCAATATTTCTGGTATAAAGCTTCCGAACTTGCAGTTTATTGATCTTACGGACAATGACTTGACATCCCTTGACATGTCAGTTTTTTTACAGCTAGCAAATCTAAAAGTCTTGCTATTAGCAAGAAATCCCCTCAGGTCACACTCAGTAAGTAAATCAAAAAAACGAATTCATTACTCATTAATTAGGCTAGATATATCAAGAACAAACCTGAATGCAGTAAATAATGAATTGTTGGTATACCTGCCAATGACGAAATATGTCAATTTATCGTTTTCCGAAATTAAACTCATCGGATCTGTTGCATTTAGAAGTATGCGACGCTTGGTTGAAGTTGACATTAGGTTCAACCCTATTGACGAATTTCCTTTGGCTTTGTTTTTAGGATCTAAGCATTTACAAAATATTCTTGTGCCAAATCACAGGTTTTGTTGTGAAAGCGTACTTCCAAAGCAGCCGGGTATGATGAAGTGCTTAGCTCCTTACTCCGTACTTCCTTCGTGCACAAAGCTAATGCCAACTGAAGTCTATAGAATATTTTTCTGGTTAGTCAGTGTGTGCGCCACCTTAGGGAACATGAGTTGCATTGTCAATGTACTTGTGTGTAAGGGAGTTTTTGAAGGCAACCTGGTGATGACTGCTAATTTTCTGTGTGCTAAGTTATGCACAGGATTGCATGTGACCATTGCGGTTGCAGCTAATGAGATGCTTAATGTTCCTTACATCCAGTTTGAAAAGGTCTGGACAAGCAGTGTGATTTGTACGATCGCTGGGTTTCTTTTCTATCTGTCCTGTGAAACGTCAGTTTTGGTCCTTGGGTTCATCACTCTGGATCACATCATTGTCATTTGCTTTAGTAAAACTGCCTTGACGGTAAAAGAAGTGTCACTGACACAAGTTTGCATTGCAGTTTGGAGTGTTGCAATTATGTTTTCGTTCATACCGTTAATTCCTGGTTTGTCACACTGGGGACTTCATGAGCAGTCAGGATTGTGTCGCCTGGCATTATTTGACAGATATGATTCTGCCCAAGAATTCCGATGGCTCACTGTTATTGTTGCCGTGAATTTCATGATGTGCTTAACAATAGTGGTTGGCCAACTGATCATTTACAATCAAATGCCTAAACTTAGAGCCACACTGGATCCCACAAGAAGGTCTGTGTATTCCTCAGTCCACCTGATGCAGACAATAGCGATCATGGACAATGTAACCTGGCTTTCCTTTGGATCTGTAACGATCATGGCACTATTTAGTCTTCCTCTCATGAACAAAATTCAAGATACCATGATTGTATTTGTGCTACCACTCTCCTCTGCTTTTGACCCATTTCTCTACTTTCTGTCATTGGTCCAACAGCGAAGACAGCAGATGTTAGAACAGAAAGTAGTGAAAGTGTTAAAGTCACGACTGGCTGTGTTAGGAAAACAAACCATGTAATGACCTGAATGATAACACAGAATGAAGAAACCATACTTCGTATCGTGTGTGGTCAGCGTAATAGCATGTCATACAAGAGACCAGATGGAGTCTGCATGTGAAGACTGTGGCATGCAGTTACAGATCGTTTGCACTTCGAGTCCTGGACACAGTGATTGATTTCTTTGTCAATGTGGTGTGCAGTCAAGCTTCATGGAACCACATCATTTGCATGTCACCTACTTGGATAATTGTTTGTCAGCTTGGTGAATCACACAGCTATGTGGACATGTAGGAACCGGCATCAATCCTGTGTTTATCCAGATGAAAGATGACTCTGAGGTTTTCACCAATCGTTCTGCTACAGCTCCTGGTTTATGCATCACAGGGGGAGGACTTCATGGACAGGATCTGTCGTCAGACTGCAACAGATTAAGGGACTCCTTTCTTTCTACATGGCCGATCAGTGAGGAAGATCGACTGTGCTGGTAGTGTCGCAGTTAAAAGGTATTGAGTGACATGTCTGAAATAACCAGCTCTTTCTATGTCGAGAAGCTCAGGCGAAGAGAAGATTTGAACAAAATTTGAATACATACAATGTGACATTTTGGTGGCAGATTCAGAAATTGACACTTTAAGGTGGAATTGAACTACATGTTTTTTTTTTCTATGGAGGCTGAGAGAAACGAAAACATTATTCACAACTTAATTTCATTCTTGATAAACAGGACGCTCATTCTCAGTTTTCGACATCCAACCTAATCTCAGTCACACTGATACGCGCCCGCGTGCGCTGGTGCCCGTGTACGCACGCATGCACGCACACACACACACACACACACACACACACACACACACACACACACACACACACACACATACACACACACACACACACACACACCACACACACAGAGAGAGAGAGAGAGAGAGAGAGAGAGAGAGAGAGAGAGAGAGAGAGAGAGAGAGGAGAGAGACTAAATGTCAGTATTTCCCCAGCCAAAAATTGTTCAGAGGAAGCAGTCGCGCGTTCACATATGGAAGTGTCGGATTTTAGTGGTGGCAAAAAGTCAGGCAATAAAACGTGAGACCTTCTCTGTGAATTTTCAGCTGCAACAGACCAGGCTAGGGACTACAGGTACCCAGAGAACAGGTGCCTGTTGGCATCAACACTTTGCCAGGAGCGAGGATGGCATGTGAAATGCCCAGACAGATTAGTTCTCCTGTCAGCTTTCAACTGATGCTTTTTGCTTGGTAACTTCGCCGTTCGTCTTTCCTGGCAATGTAAATATGCAGAGAGACAGACATGAACTGAAGACATCACTCCTTTGGTATCTGCAATGCAAGCAGATATATGTTGCATTTGCACTGTTTCTTGTGCTGTGTTGTGTTGTGTCTAAGTGTAGGTGCATGCATGGCTTTGAACCGTTGATTTGTGCAATGTTTTTATCATTCCTATCTTTAACCTTTACTACCTGTCCTGCCCAAGTATGTATATTTCTTTCCTTCCAGGCGAATTCACTATATCCTCAGTCTTGCCCGTCTTGTTTATGTGAGAGAAGTATTACCGTTCACGAGTTAAAGGCTATTACAGACTTTCCACCAAAAACTGCATCTGAAAGGTCATGGCTAGGGGTTGATATTGTTCAGAGCTAGAACGCTCTCAATGTCATCTTCTGAAATGAGTTTTCCCCAGCATATCTGCACTAAGACTTAGGCGTGTTTGACGCCACCAGCGTCACGTGCCATTAACCACCTCAGTGACTTTGTATCCAGACACATTTGTATCCAGCCTTCTATTTTCTGACCCAGACACAGACTTGGTTTCCATCATCATTAGCAGTCTTCTGCATTGCTGCCCAATAGATGCATAGCCAGACGTGGTGGTAGCATGCTGCAGTATTTGGAGCATTGTCGAAGACAAACCAGGTACAAAGACAGTGTCACTTCACAGTGATGGGAGCACGATGTCATAAGAACGATGTCATAAAGAAGCGAGGGACTTTGCTCAGTAATTGGCACAGCTGTCGAGAGCGGGAGAGGGAAGAGGGGGAAGGAGAGCGTCCATCAGGGAAATGAAATCAAGGTCAGAGGTCACAGCATCCGGAGGCTTGGCACAGGGCGCCAAGAATGTGAGTCTGGAACCAATGTGGACAACTTCTGGGATTAGTGTTACGCCATTCCTGGATCTATAGTGTACACGAGCAGTTGCTTGTCTTTCATTTGTCTGGTAAAGTCAGAAAAATACCAAAGCAACGGTCAATATTTTATGTAGGGGTAGCGGGTAGTCAGGGCTGAAGATGGTCTTGGAGCAACACTGTTGGCTTTCTCCAGTGGCAGATTGTCCCAGGATCAAGGAGCTCCATGAGTGAGACCGGTGTTTTACCATTGGGAAGAGGCGTTAGGGAACTCCTCAGACCAGTGTTTTGGCCCTGAACTCTGAACTCTCTAAGGGGGCCGGTCCACATGCAGGTCATGACACCTAGATCCCCTTCTGGTGCCAAAATGTTTTGCCTGTGGCTGTTGGAATTCCGACCAGAACCTTTTGACGGGTGTGCGTCTCATACTGTACCTTTTTGGACACATGTCGTATCCCATCACTATTGGGCGCCTTGGAAACTGTAAGCCTTAGGAAGTTTAATTTTGTTCTTCCTCCACTAAGACTGGCTGGAATTCTTTCCAGCTACCTCTGCCACTGTCTCTTTTATTATTTCCTGCACATTGAATGACTGGAGTGTCCACTTTGTGGTGCAGTTAAATGATGCTAAATCTTGATCACAAAGTCTGTGGCTGGGCTATAAGCAACATGAATAGAATTGAATCTTGAAAACAGTCACAGAAAAAAAGCTTTGTAGAATCAAATACCAGTCTTCAAATCTTTGAGGATATATACTGAGTGGAACGCATTAAAGTAGGAAGGAGAGACACTACTACTTTTCAGATCCATCGCTCTGAAGACAAATTATGTTACAACAGAGGTGTAATTCCTTTCCAGCGAGAACAGCTGGCCACAAAGCTTACGATTGCTGGAGGCCAATATTCTGTTTGTTCGTTTGTTTTGTTTTTTGTATGTTTAGATGCTGGGAACTTACAGTTTCCATCTACTCTCTCCGGATGAATGGCCCTAATCGAGGCCCTAACTCGCACACACGTTTCAGAGGAATTTTTGGTGTAGCACCCGCTTTGCAGATGACTTGATTATTTAATTAGAATATTCAGTGACCTTTCCCCTGTTGACAGCAACCAATGGTCGCGGAATTTTGGCCGGGCAAGCGAGCTACAGGGTGTCTTTGTCAGTCACTGTCCATGTGTTCAATGCACGTCAACAATGGCATCTCTTCTCGGAGCTCGGAGAGAAGTCGTCATAGTCAGCGTTTCACGACGTTAGAAATGTTTGAATCACTTGAAATTGAAGGTTCAGACATTGAGGAAGACTTTGCCAGCAGTAGTTAGCATTTCACTGAAAGTGGAGGTGAGAGAAGTTCAGATTCTGAACTCGACCTGGTGGCACTGAGGGCTGAGGCCAGTGATAGGGTGAAAATTGTAATGATGATAATGAGCATGCAGCACAGGCCGAGTAGACATGAGAGCGTGTACCGGACACGACAGAGGAAGACTGTTTGCGATTCATGATGCACAACTGGCATCAAGGTTTTCCCATTTGTTCCTATTGTGCAACCTTTCACTGGTGAACTCGCATCACTTGACCGCCATGCCCCCTTCCATTTTTTTTTTCTCAGCTGAAAACGCATCGTCTTCAACCACGTGGTCAAGTCACGGCTTGCCGGCGAGTGTGTATATTTTATTGTGGTATAATCCTGTTACTATTTATTCTTGTTATCACACACACACACACACACACACACACACACACACACACACACACACACACACACACACACACACACATGATCACACACACACACACACACACACACACACACACACACACACACACACACACACACATCTATGAAAAGAATTACAATGATGGGTATGGTATACTGACACATTTTTCATATTTTCGTGAAACAGCATGGGTAAAGAGAGTAAAAAGAAAAGCACCTTATAGGTCAATAACGGTTTATTGTGCTGTTGTGTAACGCACTGTTGCTGTTCTACAGTGGATGGACAGAAAGCCAGACCATGTCATCACCACAAGGTCAACCCTCACCGCATGGTAGCTGTGACCATATGCCATGGGCAGTTCAGGACACCCCTGGCTGTCCGGGACTACGTTCAGAACATGGCTGGGGTGGACAAAAGTGACCAGCTGATACACCGCTAAGCTGCAGGACCATGGAGTGGTGGGAAGAGCTTTTCTTCCAATTCTTCACCCTGAACCTCATTCTGTGTGGCAAACTTTATATCATTCTGTGCAAAATCTTATTGATGATTAGTATAGCAAGCAATGCGGTTCGCGCATAGTGTGATGGTAGAGGTTTTTAGTTTCTTCTTGTGTTTTTTTTCTTATTTGTGTTGGTGACAATATAAATGGATCATAAAGTGCGATATAGCCTGTGACATGAATCCAAAATCATACTTGGACATTTCTTGGTTTATTTTGTGAGTGAACAGACTGTTTCAAATACATTGTGCTTCCCTGGATACATATATTAGACATCTGCCTGTGTCAATTTGGATTAAAACCAAGCATATTTTTCATCTGGATCTAGAATATGAAAGTATGAAGTTGATATTTTCACCCCAACTGACTCAGTTCTGATGTGTCATGTCCTTCTACTAAAAGTTTTTTTTTTCCAGTGATTTTTTTATAACCTTTACAAATGGTCAGTCCAATGGGAAAGTAAAGGGAAAACTGTAAGTCCCGTGTGAGTTAAATAAGATTTTGTCACCAGTCTGTGACCAGTGAGCATGTCAAAGAACATTGTGTTTTGTCTGTTACATAAGCGTTTATCACACAGATGTACATGAGAAGACCCAGCTGATCTGCCTGACCTCCTAAACATGTCTGCTGGCTGGCCCACGAATGCCATTAAAGACATCGGGCCTCCTGGCTCTTCTGTGGATAATGGCGTGTCACAGGCTGCAAGTACGCAACTCGCAGGACAGTGGGTGTAGAAGAGCACTATGCAGTGATGCCATGAAAATCTTCATCTTAACACTTTATTTGAGATGAGTTGTGGGGACTTTGGCTAAAAAAAAAAGCCCTGTCTGTTTTCTCTTAGCGGAAATAGTGAACATTTTGAGGACTGGATGTCTTTACAAAAAGTCTTCCAAGTTGCTTCAAGTACTATTTTTGCAGCAATCACATGGTCTATGGCCAAGAAAACAGTAGCAGAAACCGTGCATAAAAGGATGTACAAAGCTGTTCGGTCCTCAACTAAGACCTGTAATAGCACTTTCATGAGGCAGAAAATCTAGAATGCAAGCCATTGATTGATCCCTTTGGATTCATACTCTCCTTGTGCGGGGTTCACAATGCACTTAGACTGGGCATTCGCATATCCAGAAAACGATGCTGCACGGAATTTCGTAGCGGTAAAAGCTGCTGTAACTGACATTTCCAGTTCTTCACAAGTCGTGCAGGCAACTACTTTAGGGAGACAATACTCCAAAAACAGACAAAATTATCTACCAGTTGCCCTGGCAAAGTGGTTAGCGTCGCCGATACCTGGCTGGGAGGTCGTGGGTTCAATTCCCATTAGAGCCATGTGGGGTTTTTCGGATCCGACCAGCTCCTGCCCAGAGTTGAGTTTGCTACAGGCTCAACTGGGAAAACTGGGACCACACAGTTGAGTTCATCCACCAAATGAATGCGTTTCTGCTCTAATTTCCTGACCAACACTACAGGTGTCTGTGATTCTCGGCCCTGGTAGACTCCAGGATATATCATGAAAGTAAGCATAGATAATAGCCTTGTCATGCAGTATCAGACCAGAATTAAAATCCGTAGCGTCAACTTCATCATCCTCAATATCATCGATCAGCATTAAAAAAAAGTCTCAAATTCTGTGGCCCTCCATGCCCTACTGTCATGGTGACTTCAGTTCCAATGTCCTATCCACTCTATGGCCTTGGTGCGATTCCATTGGGGTTAACCGTTATCGACATTTTCATGGGGGTTGTCGATGGACCGATGTAGTGGCGCTCTCCGGAGGGAGAGCTCACTCAGGCCGGCTTCGCGACTAAGCAATTATTGTCGTCAGTTGCTGGCTTACCAGGTGCTGTCCGAGCGAATGTTGGATCAGAACAGGCGCCACTGAACACCAGCGAAGTGACTTGTCAGCAGTGCAGTGTCTCCTCTGATGGACTGCCCCTTGATGACTTAACACTGACTGCTTCTTGTGGATTACCAATTCTGAGGTTGCGGCGGCAGGATTGGGCTGTAGCTGTGGACGGAGGTGGGGGGGGGGGGGTGAATGGCGTGGATGCAATGCCATTCAGGTGGCACAGATGATGGAACAGCACAATAAAGGAGAAAACGAAAATAACAGCAACAACAGCGATAATGGCAAATCTATAGGACAATACAGCGTTGCTGTATTAAAGGTGTGGGCGTTAAGCATAATGCACAAAGCGTGAGTATACCTGTGCCTGTGTGAGTACTTGTGTGCGTGCAGGTTGGGGCA